>CAWUFW010016471.1:0-307732 GCA_963921515.1 Calotriton arnoldi
GCAATACAATGGATATAATCAATCCTATTTAACAATAAAGTGATTTAATGAATATAAGAAGAAAATATAAAAATACAACTTTGTACCTATATGTAAAAGAGAAAAAACATTATTAAAAAAGCAAATCAAAAGAAAAAGGGGGGAATCAGAGGGGAGGGAACAAATGTAATGTAATTAATAAGAAGCAGTTAAAACATCATACAATTTGTATAGATAATATAACAGAGTAAGCATACCAATAAGATAAAAATTTAGAGGAGTGCTATATTAAAACATTCTAAAGAAAGAAATAAAACAGCCATAGTGAAAAAGGCAAAGGGAGAAATTCAAGGTGGTTTCCGCACTTCATCAGATACATTTTTAGAGGCTATAGAGGAAGAAGCAGATTGGGATAAATAAGTTGTTAAGGGAGCCATTAAAGATCCCTTTTAATTGCTAGGGATATAGGAGAAACATAATTAGTATCTAGTCGATGATGAAAACAGACAGCATTCCACCAAGCTCTAAAAGTGACTTTATCTGCCTGTTTCCAATTTGAAGTTATTAAATGAAAAGCAATAGCCAATAATAAGTCTAAAAGTTTAAAACTTAACGGCGTTTGAGGCCATTGGGGAGATAGAGTACCTAAAAATAAATTTGTGAGGGAGAAGGGGATTTGGACCTTAAAAATTATTTTAATTTGAGACCAGACTAACTGCCAGAAATGGTGGATGGAAGGGCACTCAAAAAGCATATGTTTTAAATCTGCGACGGGACAGGGACAGGACCAGCATGTAGGGGATGATTCAGATGAAAAAGAGGCTAAGGACATAAGGAGAGCAATGTTCTATGATAGATGAAAAAAGGGTTTGTGTGGTGTTTGCAGCCCGAGAGGTCTTATGAAGTTTAGACCAGATTTTATCCCAAGTAGCAATTGGCCATTCTTGAGAAAAGTCTTTTTCCCACATCCTCTCAGTTTTTGATTTGAGTCTGTCTGAAGAGAATAGTAAAGATTTGTAAATGTTGGCAGCTGAAGGAGAAGCTTCTAAAGAGTAAGGATTCAGAAGCTACAGGAAAATCGGTAGAAGGTGGTAAACTTTGAAGAAATTGCTTAAGAGAGAGATGAAGAACATTATATTGCGGTTTGGAGGATGACGGTAAAGAAAATTTAGATTGAAGATCAGAAAAAGTAAGGGGTTTGTTATCAGAGATAAGTTGAGAGAGACAGCGTAAGCCCCTGGAATGCCACATTTTCCAGTATATAGAGCGATCACAAATCCGTATAGATCTATTATGCCAAATAGGCTGATTATGAAGGGAGTTAATGGAAGGATGAAATGAAGAGAACAGGGGAGATAAAAGTTCTGAGAGTGAGAAATGACCGGGAGCGCAAAGAAGCAATATTGGCAGTAAAGGTTAAAATCTCTTGAAAGTCAAAAGGAGCAACAAGTACCTTTTCTAATTGTAGCCAAAGAGGTGGGTGTAAGGGAAGATCCGTAGAAATCCACTTAGCAGCTTTTTTTAATGAGAAAGCAGAAAGATAAGATTTAAAGTCGGGAATTTGAGGCCACTGTGAGGTCTATCTTTCTTGAGGGAAGATAAGGCAACTACGCGAGGATTTACCTCTCTATAAAAATTTCATCAAAGTGGAGTCAATTCTTTTGAAATAGTATTGAGGGATATGGATAGGAATCATAGAAATATTATATAGCACCAAAGGGGAAAGCATCATTTTAATAGAGTCTAACTGGACCCCACCAGGAGAGAAAAAGGGGATGCCAACGAGTAATAATGTCCCTTAATTTTTTAATAATGTAATCAAAATTTACTTTGAGTGTGTCGGATAATGAAGGTGTAAACCATAAACCAAGGTATTTTATTTTACTGGGCTGCCAGGAAAAACCCGAGGAATCAAAGAGATGTTTTTGACAAAGAAAATTTAAAGACAAGTTTTCACATTTATCAGCGTTTAGACGATAACCCGAGAGTTTAGAAAGCGAGGACACTTGCTGAAGGAAAGGAGTAAGGAAGTTTCAGGATTAGAGCAATATAAAAGAATATCATCAGCATAAACTGACAACTTAATTTGTTGAGATCCAAATTGGAAGCCTGTAATACGGTCATCCTGTCTAATTTTAGTTAGGAAAGGTTCTAGGGCCATTACAAATAATAAAGGGAGATAAAGGGCATCCTTGTCTCACCCTCTACGTAATGAGAAGTAATCAGAAGTCTTGCCGTTAGCAAATATTGAGCGCGGGGTCAGAGTATAATAAAGAAATTAAAGAAATCAGCTTAGGAGGAAAACCAGCCCATTTCAGAGCTTGAAACATAAAATCCCAACCAATCCTGTCAAATGCTTTCTCAGCATCTAGGGAAATCGCTGCAAACGGCTGATCAAGGGAAGAAGCTTTAGCTAGGATATTAAAGAAAACTCGGGAATTGTCAGATGCAAGTGCGTCCTTTAACAAAACCTGCTTGTTCGGGACCAATGAGATCAGGCAAAATAGGATCAATACGGAGTGCCAGAATCTTCGCAAAGATTTTGTAATCTGTGTTGACTAACGAAATAGGGCGACTATTCTTGCAAAGAGAGTGATCTTTGTCATCTTTGGGAATTAAGCAGATTAGTGCTTCCTGAAATGTGCCACTGGAGGCGCCAGAAATACCAAAGGACTGGAATAGAGATAAAAGCTTGGGAAGAAGAATATTTGCAAAATGAGAATAAAATTCAATGGTAAAACCATCGGGGCCAGGTGCTTTCCCACGACGTGAGTACCGAAACAGCGTGAGATATATCTGCTAGGGAAATATCAGCTCCCAAAGAGTCAAAATCCAATGTGGTTAGATGGAGGAGAAGGAATGGATCGAAAATAGGAAAGAAGGTCAGAATTATCTGGTAGTGATTCAGCAGTATAAAAGATTTTTATAAAAGAAAACAAATTCATTTAAAATATCCTTATCTTTATAAATAGGGGTGCCAGCAGGACCCTGTAAAGATTCTATTTTAGCTCTATCTTTTCTTACTTTTAGGTAATTAGCCAATAGCTTACCCATCTTGTTTTGGCCACCATAATAACGGGAACTACTTTTCAGGAGGAAATTGGAAGCTGCATCAGTGGACAGTTTATTAAAGGTGATTTTGGCGTCAATGAGATTTTTCAAAGCAGACTCATTATTAGAATGATAATACGTGTATTCTAATTGTTTAATTTTATTTAGTAACTGAGAGGACTGAGTTTCCAAAAGTTTCTTTTTCTGTGCTACATAATTTATAATAAAACCTCTAGCAGCTTTTAAGGAATCCCAGACCATCACAAAAAGGAGATTCTGGGACGTTATTGATGGCGAAAAATTCCAAAGCAAATGAATTAAATTTCTGACAAAAATTAGGGTTGAGTAATAGGGAATTGTTAAAACGCCATCTTCCAGGATGCGGGGAAAAGGGGATCAAATCAATATCAACAAAAACAGGGGCGTGATCTGATATTAAAATTGAACCAATTTCAGAGTGAATGGCATGTTGGGACAGGGATTTACTTAGGAAAAGGTAATCAATACGGGATTGAGAGTGGTGGGGAGCTGAATAAAAACGATATTCTCTAAGATCGGGGTGGCAAAGTCTCCAGATATCGACCAAAGCTTTACGTCGAACTGAGGAGACAAATTTAGCTTGCATTTTAGAAGGTGTAAACTTAACAGTAGAGTGTCTATCTAGAATGGGATCTAGGATTTGATTGCAGTCACCACCAAATATAACGTAATCATCATCAAATGAAAGTAGTTTGTCTGATACATTAGACCAGAAAGTTTTATCAAATGAAGTAGAACCATACACATTAAAAATAACAATAGGAATCTTATCTATAAGCAACTTAACAATAACCCAACGTCCTTCAGCATCAGCTTCTTGATGAACAACAGAGATATTTAATTTCTTGTGACATAAAATCAAAACACCATTCTTCTTACCTAGAGCCGGAGAATTAAACACATGACCTACCCAGCATCTTTTTAGAGGCTTCAATATCAGAAATATGCGACTCTTGAAGTAAAGCAATGTCAGTTTTCAACTTTGCCAGGTCAGATAATACCTGTTGCCTTTTAATAGGATTATTCAAACCTTTAATATTCCAGGTAGTAGTAGTACAAACAGTATGCTTACAAGAAACAAAGCTAAATTGGCTTTAAAAGTGTAGAAGGAAACAAATTGAAGAAGAAAAAACAATTGTATTATGAAAAAAGTTTAGAAGACGGTAAAGAGTAAAAAAAGTACAGATAACTTATTTTGGAGGGAAGAACAGGGGAAACGGAAAAGGTAAATAAGAAAGATAAAGAAGAAAGGAAGGATGAGAAATCAGAAGAGGAAAAGTCATGGAAGGTGAATAACAACAAGGAGAAGAAGAACGAGAAAAAGAAGAAATAGAAAATAGAAAATAGAAAAGAAGAGAACAAAGAACAAGAAGACAGTACAAGTCATACAATAATGCTTGAAAACAGAAAATATCAAACAAGGACGACTGAAACACATACCTAAAACACAAAACGAGAAATGGGGATGGCGACACCAGAAGATGACGACGAAACCAGCAGGAACCCGCCGAACTCCGGAGGATTCAGGGATAGTACAATACACGGAAGAGACCACAAGAGAGCATTCGATGAGAAACATTACACCTGTGAAATAAAATGAAAAAAGGGGGAAAGCAGGTGAGAAAGAAGAGACTAATATATCACATGAGGGCATTATAAATAAGCAAGAAGTAAAAGAAGGAAGAGAACATTATAGTACAAGAAGCGAAAAGACAACAGTCAAAGGGAGCAAGACAGACAAAATACAGTCAAAAGAGACAAACAATTTGAGAGAACAAATCAGGTATGTTGTGAAGTGTCCATGGCCACAGCTCCTTGTTGACGAAGAAATTCTTGCAGAAGCCTGGGATCTTCATATGACGTAGTTCTGTCCTTATAGGTGACCTTGAAAATGCAGGGATGAAGTAATCCAAATCTGGCATTTAGGGAGCGCAGTTGAGGACGAAGGTCTAGAAATTGTTTGCGTCGATCTGCAGTAGCACTTGGCAACATCTTGGGAAAAATAAAGTCGGGTGACCCTCCCAAAAATTAGCTTTTTGGATTTAACCACAGACAGGACTTGCATAACATCGGTATACTGTAAGAAGAACATAATGACTCCACGAGGCTTAGTTGAAATCTTAGGACCCAGTCGATGAGCTCTTTGAATGTTAAGGGAAGAGGTAGGAGACATTTCCAAAAGTTTTGGCACAAAGGTCTGAAAGAAAGTCGTTGGGTTTGAGCCTTCAATGTTTTCCGGAAGACCGTAAATTCGAAGATTATTCCTACGATTTTGATTTTCCAAATCTTCGGTTTGTTTCTTGAGTAGAGATATCTCAGACTCTAAAACAGCGATACGAGAGGAAGAGGACTGAAGGAAGTCAGTTTTTGCTCCACCACAGACACACGGGACTCCAACGAAGACCACTTTTCATCTAAATGTTGTAGAGTTTTTTAGTGTCTTCAATGAAGGGTTTCAGAGCACGAATTTCCTCAAGAATAATGTCCATGGCAGGTGAGGACGAGTTCACCGGGGAGGGAGGGTCTTTCTTTGTTCGTTTCGTGGAAATCGCAGGAAGTTTGCTGGCAAAATGCGCCATTGGAATGGCGCCTGATGGTAGGTCAAGTTTTTGAGAAGAAGATTCCTCCATATCGTTGAGAGTAGAGTCAAAATCTGAGTGAACTGCAGACTTCAGTAGATGAGAAGAGGAGCTGAGCTTGAGGTTTTCAGCCTTCCCATGGGGGTCTGCGAAGGAATGCAAAGAACCGCTGCTTAAACACCAGGGCTCCTCCGAGGTAAGTGACGCAACAATAAAAGGTAAATCAGCAACTCAGAGAAAAGGTAATGAGCGGTTTAGCAAGCCATGAACAATTCACTAGAACTAGAATTCACTAGAACCCTGGTATAAAGTCAAAAGATTACACAAGGTCGTAGCGTGAAAGGCTAATATGCACAATAGCATTTCCAAAATGTTCAGAACTTTCAAAACCTTCAAAACCAGAGGAGGAGAGGAATGAGATAACAAGACGGACTTGTGGTGTATCCAAGAGGAAAAAAAAAAATATTGAGGAAATGGGAGGGTCACAGGAAGGCTTACAGAAATTTCAAAAGGCTTCCAGGTGTCAGCAGTGAAAGAAGAATAAAAAGAGGAGCCAGGGATATTCAATTGAAAAAAGATAACGGGCATAGGACAAACGTTGCGGGAGCAAGCATAGAAATGGCATGGCTAAGTGCTCCCGAGGCGAGCAAGGCAGTAAGATGCTGCAGCCACAAGATGGCGGACGCATCCTGAGGAGAGGAGCCGGTCGCGGTGAGAGATTGCAGAAAAGCGGGACAAAGATCACAGCCACTCCGTGTAGAGATAGTGACGCTGTGTCAGGGAAGGCACACACCGCTTTGCCCCGCGACGGCCAGAATCGAGCTCCAAGTCCGTCGGTGAAAAGCATGCGGCCGGAGGTTCTGTCACCGGAGCTCTGGGATTACGCCGCCATCTTGCGCGGCGCCAAGGCTCACGCCCCCACATAGACCTAGGCCTTAGCAAGAACAAAGGGCATATTAACAACCAGGCGATAGTCAATTATCGCCGCTTTGGCCGAATCATTTCGGACGGGCTGCGATAGTTCTATCGCCTAATCAACTGGAGTCACGCTGTCGCGTGAATCCCTGCATCTGGCGCCCTTTCCCCCAAGCGCCCATCCTTGCATCTCTATTGGGATGCACCAGAAGTGAGCGTGCAAACACTCTACCCCAGATGGGCTACGTTGTAAATATGGCCGATGTGCACATCGCGATGTTTACAAGAGCAGCCCACGGGATTACAACAGAGGCGTTAGATTTTTGGCGAAAGCGGCCGTTTTGCTAAGTCAACGTCTCTCGATCCCGACCTTAACCATCCCTAACATAGGGGGTGGATTCTGCTGATACAGGCCACGGGGTGCAGTATCCAGCAAGGATCCCTCGCCGTTTGCAGGGAGCATCGCTGGAAAACCAGCGATGTTCCCTGCAAAACGGCGATAACCTCGCTATCTCTGGAATTTTTATCGCCCTGGAGAAGCGTGTTGTTAATAGCAGCGCTACCAGGGCGATAATTTCCCAGAAGATATGGCAGCGATGCAATCTATCGCTGAGCACGGCCATGCGATAATTATACGCTGGCCGTTGATAATATGCCCCTAAATGACTGACTTTCATTTTATTCTTTGTTATCCTCGTCAATGCCATGCGCTGTGAGAAGGGTTGTGGCCAAAATCTATAAACACCCTTTCCAAGATGATCATCTGTCCGCGGATTACAATCTACAAGTTCTCCATTTCAAGATGAAGTTGAGTCGTTACCTGTGATTTCGGTTCTGCTTGAATCATGTAAAATGGAGACATTATTGAGTGATGGATGCATCACAATGCATTTGTTCCTCTTATACTTCTGCTGCGTTCTGATGCCGCGCCTCTTGGTGATGTTTGTGTCCCTCATTTTTGCTCACAGCAGCCAGATTTTCCTGTGCATGTTCCTTTGATAATTCTTGCTTTGGCTCTTTTTGCTTCCCTGTTTATCAGATGTGCTGATGCCTTTCTTCTATCTTCTTCTGCACCTAAATCTTCATCTTTTTCCAAGAGCTGTAGAGTGCCAACAGTTTTTTATTCATGTGTGTCTCCATCATCCAATGGGACTCTCTTAAAGGAACAGTTAACATGTTTGACATGAGAGCGCAGTGTTGCACTGGCACAATGCTTTTTGGGAGGATTTGCCCTTTACTCTGTAGCAATCCAAGAAGGAAAACTTGACAATCACAGCATCAATCACTTAGCACACTCTGACTTTTTGTCCAGGGGTAAGCAGAAGATATATTTCCACGGAGGGAAGGAGGTTTGTGAATTGATTCCTCCTTCCCTTCATGAAAGATTCATGTTCTGTGTCCTTTATGCCTATTAAGCTAATATCCGGCACCTCGCCCAAGCCACGCTGCTCTGACCTGCTCTGAGCGTGAGTGTGTAGCTTTATTTGCTACCATATGAATGGAGTGTATACACCAAGAGGAATATTGTTTTCTCTTTCCCCGACAGAGTGTAGCCTTATCTTCTTTGCTTAACCTGCAGGTTCCCTGGATATCCTTCCGGGTACCTACAATATGGCTCGCAATTTTACAGTCGGTGGTCCACTTTTGTTCTGGACTCTCTTTTAAATCTTTCTCTCTCCTTATTCTTTAGGCAGTGCAAATGCATTTTTCTTTATGTGTACATATTATCCTGATGACCTCAAAATTGTGAAGTTCAGAAACACCGCGTCGAAAAATGTCCAGCGGTTTATGAGATTTGGCTTGTGAGCACTGGTGCTGCAAATTAATATTGGATCCATGGATGAGTTCAGTTCACTTGCTTTTTCATTTCACATCCATTATATTTCGCTTGTGCTGTTCACTGTTCTTTCATGAGCACTAATGTTGTTCCACTATACCCCACACATCAATACACAGTCTTCAAGTAGTTTTGATGCTGTTTTAAGGTCTTGTTAAATATTCTGACGATATATTTGAAAAACATTTTTCAGTGCCATATCTTTTTCATTATAATTACATTATTAATTATGCATTAATTGTTTTATTGTTATCCTGTGAGTCACTGTTGTTTGATACCAGTCTTTCTAAAAGTGGCATTTTTCAGAGAATTGTGACTTAAAATCCTTTACCATTAAAAAGGATTTTAAATTACAAATCCAAAGTTATCAATTATTAGTTGAAATAAGTAGCCCAGTGTTAGCCTATGGGAGACCCAGGCTTTAGTAGTGAAAGCGAATTTGGGAGTTTTCACCGCCAGGACTATATATATAAATTAAACCCAAATGTCTTACATTTTGGCAAATCTCATACACCCTGCTCTATGAGCATGGTAAGAGCTCTCTTAGGGGTGACTTATAGGTATTAACAAAGGAAGGGTTTTATACCTGAAAAAGCTTATTTTGTCGAGATCCAAAATGTGCGGTTTAAAAACTGCACTACAAGCTTCAATGGCGAGGCGTGAGATATGTTCTATGGGTGCTACTTTAGTGGGTGGCTCTGTGGAAGGTTCACATGACCACTGGGTACCATTTAACTTTTGGGCTCTGGGTACATATAGTACCAAATATCACAGGGACACGTTGAATTAAATGTTAAATCAATCAGGTGAAGACCAATCTTATCATGTTTTTAGGGAGAGAGCAGGGAGCACATTAGCACTGGTTAGCAGTAGCTAAACAGCACAAAGTCCTAAAACTAGCAAAAACAAATTCAGCAAAACAGGAGGGGTGAGAAAGCTAAAAAGTTTGGGGGGCAGCACACACAAAGACGTTAGGTCTAACACTGATTTATTATGAGAAGTGCCAGGCAGGTCCACATGACCCAACTCTGAGTGCCCTGCAATTTGCACGCAAGCTGGTCACGAAAGTCCTCTTCTCTTTCTCAAGACCACTGTGGCCGGTTTATAAGCCCTTATGAAAATATTAACTGACATGAGAAGATGGTTATGAAGATAAGTGAAAGTAATTATGGGACCATGAGCCAAATGTCGGCCAAAAACACAATCAGGGCAGTGCATGATCATCCATGGAGCGAGGCCTGTATAAAACATGCATATCCAAGGTTTGACCAAGACCTCAGAGCAGGGACACACCTTTTCTTTTGAATGACCCTTCTGTCGTCAGGTTGCCAGAAATATATCAGTGCTCCTGGGCTGAGTCTGTTCAATTCAAGTCAGGTGTAGGCCAACACAGGTGTGAAGGAATGCTATTTCTGAGTTGCACATGCTCAAGGAAAATTCTCCCTGCATATCTTTCTCAAGTCCAACTACGACAGAGATTGCTAACAAGGTCATTAGTCCTTTGATGTTTAGACTAACGCCAATCTTGTGTGGAGTTACATAAAATGAAAGTTCAAAAAATATCAGTGCCTCTACTTTTACAAAGGATGTGTCTCAACTGCGATACCATTGGTGTTGGAACAACTTTCATAGGGGGCTGCTGCCATCAGTGTTACATCCACAGAACTCATAGGGATTCTAAAACATCCATTAAAAAGACAACAAGTGTTACAAATATTGCCACACCCATTCAGAAAGAGAATGTTAAGTATGTAATATGTAGCTGGTATTGCATTTTGGGGCACACCGTCACTAATATATTAAGAAAGCATGGTGTGGTAGCACGCACTGTCTATTTAGTCACAGCCCATTTTCTAATGAAATGACCACTCACTTTGCACAGACATACAGGTTTAACTGATTGGGGTTTCAACAAATGCTTTTCATTTGGGAATCACATGTAAAATCTCTTGATTTGCTTGATCCTATTAAAATCTTTGTTTCCATCATACATCAGAATTACAAAAAAAAGTGCTTCATTTGTGCTTTCTAACTGTTGATATATTTATGAAATATTTGGACAAATTCCTTTATAAGTAGATTGCATGTTGTTGTGTTATAAAACAATGGCACTCCCACCAGCCTTTCCTTCCACACCAGCAAGATTGTCAGATAGTTCACTTTACAAAGCCCTGTCACTTTGCACTCAGAAAAAGTAAACACCAATCACCATGTTAAAAGAAAAGCGAGCAATTTGTCCAGAAGGCACTGGCCTGACATTTGACCTCCAGTCTTTTTGCCTTACAGTAAATGTGACAAGATAAACACAAAAGTTAAACTCATCTTTATTGCTCATTTGCTTTCGGAACACCTGCACGGTTATTTGGGGATGCTGCAGCCAACCCCCCACCTTCCTACTTCCAATGCCTGTAGCAGGAACCAGTGTGATTACATCGCACACTATTTGAGAACACTCAAGTCCTATGATAAATCAGTCAACAAATAAAATAAATAAATCCAGAGGTTCCAGTGAAACAAATTATATCATGTCATGCAAAGCTCAGTTCTTGCCTATAAACATTGTCTGCAATTTTCTCTATACAAGTTATAACAAGAACCTATGAGGTTCAGAGATCCAGATGATAGAGCACCATTATTGCACATAGATCGGAGAAGAGTTCAGCTAGTGCGGAGGTGCAAAAATCATGCTATGTTTGTTAAGAAAAGATAGTAGAAAATGGCCCAGACAGATAAAGTTGTACAGTTTGCCATGCACCATACAACCCTTCTACAGGCACTGGGCCACTGCACATCCAAATCACACATGTCTCACCCTATGGTTTAGCACTTAGCTTACCTGTAGTACCAGGCCAATCACATCTGCATTCCGGGTATTCCGGCCACCACGTTGGCTTCAGAGCCAAATCCCTCTGTGTGGTTGGCAATCTGTCAAGCTTCAAATGACCCCGTCCTATTGTTAACAAGCTTTTATATAAGCTCAGCTGGATAGTGCCCTATCTGCTGCTACTTCAGAGCTTTTCCAGGCCTTCTCAGAAATGAAACTATGCAGCTGTCAAGCTTTCAAAATTATGTTTGTTTCTCGTAAATTGGCATCTCCTATGGTGTAACTTTAAATTAATGCAGACATAGCGAGTGTGCAGACATTCGTGCGCATGGGGTGTTCAGTTGTTTCACCTCATACCTGCACATTTAGGGGCCGATTCCGATCTCGGTCGGAGCGCACCCAATACCATTCGGTCGGGAAAAAAGCCATGCGAATGCCTGTTTCCCGACCGATCCGTACAACACACCGAACGAGTAAGTACGATGCGCACAACAGCACAGAATCCGGCCGAGCCGTACTCACCCAATCCAGGTCCTGTACTCCGACCGAGGCGAATCCGGAAACGCCGAATCGAGTCGCACGGAAGGGAAAATGCAGCTCCGTCCGGCCGAACAAGTACGACTGCGCTTCCCGTACGCGCCGAACCCGTCGCTACGCACGGCACGTCAAAGCATCCGGGAGGCGCACATAAGCTCCGATTCGCGCCACAACACAATCCACGGCTACGAGACGAACACGCCAGCGGCGAGGACGACGCGGAAGCGACGAGGACGACGCGAAGCAGCGAGAAGGACGAACGACACGAACCAACCATGAATCCCTTCGTCCCGATCATACCAATATTCTACATTTACTACCGGAACAGGCACGGACGCGTACGGCGCAGAAGGTAAGTCAGACACCAACCACAAAACACATACAACACGTACACGACACATCACACACACACAGAGGGATGCAGAATATACTTACACCAGCAACAGCAGCACCATGGGGGCGGGATGCCCATCACCAATGCCACATATGCACACAGGGGCCTGAATGCGCACCACCACCCCTACCCAGGGGGGCTGGATGCCTACCACTACTACCACCCTCAGCCAGGGGGGCTGGATGCCTACCACTACTACCACCCTTAGCCAGGGGGGCTGGATGCCTACCACTACTACCACCCTCAGCCAGGGGGGCTGGATGCCTACCACTACTACCACCCTCAGCCAGGGGGCTGGATGCCTACCACTACTACCACCCTCACCCAGGGGGGCTGGATGCCTACCACTACTACCACCCTTAGCCAGGGGGGCAGGATGCCTACCACTACTACCACCCTCACCCAGGGGGGCTGGATGCCTACCACTACTACCACCCTTAGCCAGGGGGGCTGGATGCCTACCACCACTACCACCCTCACCCAGGGGGCTGGATGCCTACCACTACTACCACCCTCACCCAGGGGGGCTGGATGCCTACCACTACTACCACCCTTACCCAGGGGGGCTGGATGCCTACCACTACTACCACCCTTAGCCAGGGGGGCTGGATGCCTACCACTACTACCACCCTTAGCCAGGGGGGCTGGATGCCTACCACCACCCTTACCCAGGGGGGCTGGATGCCTACCACTACTACCACCCTCACGCCAGGGGGGCTGGATGCCTACCACTACTACCACCCTTAGCCAGGGGGGCTGGATGCCTACCACTACTACCACCCTCACCCAGGGGGCTGGATGCCTACCATACTACCACCCCCACTCATAGGATGGACAATGCATGACACAACCAGCACACCGCAACCTAGGGAATGCAAGAAGAAGACATCCCCACAACACCATGACAAGCGTGTGTAGACTGTGTCAAATGCCTACAACACCGAACATGACTTTGAACATACAATGTGACCCCCTAGCACATGTGCCACACATATATGTGTGTGGCACCCACAATGCAAGCAGGCCATGACCATTGTGGCAATGGGGTCCAAACCCCCATCATCACAGTGACCAAAATGTAAGTGTGGGGTCCATAGCTGAAGCACATTTTGAACATTGTGGCAATGGGGTCCAAACCCCCCTCATCACAGTGACCAAAATGTAAGTGTGGGGTCCATAGCTGAAGCACATTTTGAACATTGTGGCAATGGGGTCCAAACCCCCATCATCACAGTGACCAAAAGGTAAGTGTTGACAAAGAAAGAGGTGCAACTGCCAAACTGCATGGATGATTCCTGGTCACAGAACAACAAACACATCAGTGGCAAAGTAGTGTATGTGTCCCATTGCAACATAAATTGGGGGAGCCAAATCCTGCAGTGCAAATAAGACATACCTTTGGCCATGTGCAGACAAACAACACCCATGGGGGCTGACACCGTCAACAATCATCAATGACACAATGACAGAAGTGACCATCAGAATGCAGACCCACATATTTGCACCAATGGGCACACACATGCAGATACCCTGTGGAGACTGCAGATGTGAGGTGAACAGATACCATACCATGGCAGCAATGGGACACATAAACCATGATCATTGTGCTGACCGATGACCTAGGAGTCCCAGGGACAGCAGGGGAAACCCACCAAACTACATACAGCCAATGGCACACCCAAGATATGCCAATGCAGTGGTGCAGATGCACAAACACAAACAGGCAGACCCACACTGCACATCATACACAACAGGTGAGGGGGGTGCCAGTGTCCCCAGGCAACCACACAACACATGAGGAGACCTGAATACCAATCATACAGATGTGCATACAGTGCCACACAAAGGTAACTCATGGATCCAAATCCCCTATGTGGGCAAGCAGGCATTGTCAGATGAGAGGGAGCACAAATCACACATGTCACACAGGCACGTAGGGACAGCAACTGACACAGCAAGACACAGACACACCACAGCACCACCCCCAGGGCCCCCACAATGTGGTGACCCTGGGCTGCATTACAATCCCACTGTGATGAGAAAGCTAAATGTGGTTCACACTGTGAACCACAGTCATGTGTACTGAGCAACTAACTACCATCACACCTACACAAGCACAAATCAAACAGCATGGCCAGTAAGCCAAGGCCAACATGGAGGCAGGGGCCTAGCCGGGCAACAACTCTCATCTGCACACACTCAACACCACACCCCTCGACCTCCAACAATGTGCAGCAGTGAAGCACACATGCACTGGTGACATTGCACATGCACCCATGACTATTCCAGGGTGGTGGGTGGGAACCAAGGTGCAGAAACACGTCACACATGGACACTCAACAAGACTCCTGAATGTCTGACACACTGCACACTACGCTGTACATGGACATGACGGCAATACCACACCAACCAATGGGATCACAGCCACAGTCACACACCAATGAAGAAGCCAAGGTCACCCACAAAGAACACACATAGACAACAACCAACATTGCAGCCCGGACCCTGAGGAGTGCCAGCAGTCACACACACAACGTGTCACAATCACTGAAAGATAACACAAACTGGAAATTACATGACAGGGGCAAACAACAAGTGCCAAGGGGAAATCTGACTGTGACCCATCTGCGTCTGCACACCAACTCAGCCCTGACAGCAAGCACACCTATGGGTGACACCCTGATGACCAGTAATGTGCCATGCACCCACATCACAGAGAACCCAGGGAGAAGACTTTGGGGGAACATAGCTCAACTCAGCTAGCATCACAAACAGGTACAACACTAGGGATCACAGCATGCACAGCTAAACGGAAGTGAACACACAGACATGCACATACAACACACACCTTGGGCGTAGGCAATGTCACAGGAGTACACACTGCCATGAGGGGACTCCACTCCTGTGTGAGGAAAGCTGTGCCATATGTTGCCTCAGTATGGCCCCACCATGCCAGCTGAGCACTTGGTCACACAATCAACAATTAGCACCAAATGAGGGCTCCCGTCACATCAGCCTGGTCATGGAAGTGCCAACGGATCATCAGCACAGATCCAACACACTTGTATAGCAATGTTGCACTGACACCACAGATGAGTCCTTCCCCATTGATGCCCAAACCTGCATGTCCACTGGAGATGGCCACACGGTCAGGGAAGTAGACGAATTGAACAATGGCAGGCACAACAGATGTGCAGGGGTGGAAGCCACAGATGTGAAATAGCCAATCTAAGTAGGAAATCCCATTGCCAAATACTGAACACATGACACCCTCAGATGCTGCTATGGATGACATGGATACACCACAGGATAGGACACATTCCCCCTGGACCACATGGGTTCCTGCACAGTAACACTTCATTATCATGAGACCAAATATCACCATCACTGCAGCAAGGGCATGGTTAGCATCATCAACATCATGTACATCAGAAGCAAAAGCACTAGAGAACAGAAAGTTGCTTTATTCAGGATATGTGGCATTAAAAGTAGAAGTCCGGTAGAACATAAACAAAGGCCAATGGCCAGTCCATCAACAAAGTCACAAGTGGGTGACAGTGGCAGATGCCACCCTACACATGCCTGCACAAAACCAGGGACAATCCACTAGGAGGGGCAACCGGGGGTAGGCCAGGCACCGCAGGGACAGGATCAGGGCTCACCAGGAGGAAGCAGGGAAGGGGTGGTGGGTGCTGGAGAGCCACTGACAACTGCAGTGGAGGTGTCTGACATGGTGTGTGCCGGCACAACTGAGGGGCATGGCTCAGATGTTGTGGGTGCCGGCACGACTGCAGTGGACCCTGCAGATGGAGTGGACAGGTCCGCCACTGCAGTGCCCAAGTCAGACAGGGTGGTAGTGGACTCCACTGCAGGGCCTACCACCAGGGGAGGAGAATGGGGAACAGGCAAGGTGGGCTGGACAGAGGGGGAGGACACCCTCACCACATCAGTGGCACAGACAAGCGCAGCGGGGGTGTGGTGCCGGGAGAGCAAGTGGCAGGGGAGAAGGCCGGAGCCTCTTGGGGATGGTATATCTGTGGGTGGGGGAACCTGGGGTAGGGTGTGGTGGGGGCACCTGTGGAGTGGGGGCCTGAGGGATGGAGGAAGGAGACCTGGTGCTTGAGCTGCAGGGCGGCGGCGGGGTCTTGCTCTTAGCACTCCGGGGGGACTTGCGGGTGGGGGCCTCAGTCTGTCTGCACCTGGGGGAGGGTGTCCGGGGGCGAGGGGCACTCTGCTCCGTGTGGGGGCTTCCTCTTCCCCCTGGATGCTGGGGCAGCTGGATCGGAGGGAAGAGGCCGAGGTCACTGAGGAAGAGGCGCTGGGTCTTTGGGGTTGCAGGTGAGGCAAGGGAGGGTGCTTTGGAGGGAGAGGCAACTGAGGACTGCGCAGTGCCCGTGGATGCGTGTGTGTGTACCAGGGCCCCATCCCCTGTGAGTCTGGTTTCAGTCCCCTGACTGTGCGTGCGTGTGCGTTTTGTTTGTGGCGTGTGTGTCTGTGTGCTGGACGTGTGTGTGCTGGTGTGTGCCTGTGCCGTGTGTGTGTGCTTGGGACGGGTAAGGTGCTGGGGAGTGTGGATGGAGCAGAGGCAGGAGGGGTGAGGGACTGTCTGAGGAGGAACACTGCTGCTGTCAGGGAGGAGTCCATGGACCTATTGCCCCTCTGTAGGTCAGACATGCCCGATGAGATGCCCTCCATGAACGACACCAGCTGAGTCAACAGTGCGGTGTGCGCATGTAGGACACTCAGCATGGCTGTCTGCCCTACATGGAGCTGGCGAAGGAGGTACACAGACTCCTCACTCAGGGCAGCAGGGGACACAGGGGCAGGGGGTGCGGTGCCTGGCCCAAAGGAGACACGCTCCCGAACATGGGAGCCTCCACGGACCTGGGGAATGGGAGCCGATGGGAGGGCGGTGGTGGTGCTGGTGGTGGAGGGGGCAGCAACACTAGCTGGGGTGTGGTGGCTGCTGACACCCGCCTCCACAAGGGAGTCATCCTCCGAGTTGCTCTGGTCCTCAGCTGAGGTGGATGGTGCTGAGGACTCCTCGGTGTGGCTCCCCTCGCCCTCCGTGCCACTGGGTCCCTCCGACCACTCCTCGGCTGCTGACCCAGTCTGGCTCTTTGGCTCCTCCTGGTCCGTGGAGCTGTCCCCTTCCGTGGCCGTGGATGTATCTGCAAACAATGGGGAAACAGACAGACATCAGTCACCTGCACCAAACGCACACACCACTGTGAGCACAGCACATTACAGAGCAAGCCCTGGCATCATTAGTTGTACATTGCTAAAAGTGCCCTAACTGAACAGGAGAAGCCAATTGTCAGTCTGATGCCAAGCATGGCACTCACATCCCACATGGCCTTGCACCCATCTGTCTGGTGTCTGTTGGATTGCAACACCCCAGTGTGGACACATGCACCAAGTACACAGTAGTTGGACAGTACAGAGGACACGGTGTGGCATGTGGACATGCACACATCACAGCTCTTGCCACTGAGTCAGTACAGGTTTCCGGATGAAAGGGATGCCCAGAGTCAAATAGGAAATGCATGTCATGCATACCAGCGACAGACACCATGATGCACCCATGTCCTGATAGCCATCGCCACAATGGTGTGCATGTAGCACATGTCACTCCCCTGCAGGACCACCAATAAGTTGACACATGCCATGGCAGAGGCATGACTGCTAAGTCATACATCACTGTCTCAGTGATGTATGACTTGGCAGCCAGACAACAACACTATGCACTGTGTCACAATAGTAGGTCATGGGGAATGCAAGTCCTGGAGCTGCACAAGTGCACATGTACATCCCCACACAACACATCATCTTAACCCTCATCTGTCCAGGTCATACCTATTGGACATATGGGAGACCTGTGACAATACCCTCTGAACCTGAGCCCCTCACAATTTGCTGTGAATGGGGAACAGCTGCCTGAACTTCACATGTGCATACCCCAGTCTGCACGCGCAGCTGATCAAACACCTATGTGACACACAAGTATCGTCTCCTATGGTCACATCTCCAGGGGCATGCTGAGCCCCTACCAAGAAACACCCCAGCAGTCCTGGCAACTAATCCACAGCACACTGACACAGAGGCAGACACCTGAGGGGTCAAATCACTGTGCACAATGTGTCAGCTGATACACGGGAGTGGGAGTACAGAGTGCATTGCATGGCCTGGAGTAGGCATGACTGTCCTGCTCCACATGAATGAGGGATGTGCCCTGGACAGTGGATAGCTGGCTATGTATGTGTGACACACGTAATCTGCACACTCCTGGGGCCCAAACATTGTTCCCACCCGCTGCATGGGCGTGTGCCACATACCCCAGGCACATGTGGTGGCTCAGCTCAGCAAGTGGACCGCATATCAAAGCAACACGCAGATCACATGTCCAAACACAGGCGTTGTGTGAACAATGGACCCACCCATGATGCCCACAACAGAGTTAGGGAAACAGATGCTGTCCCCCACCTTTAGTGAAGCAAACTGCAAGGACACAGTCCCAAGTGACACAATTCCCTGACTGTAAGGGCCACACCTGGGTATCAGATGAGCAGTGGGCAGTGCACAATAGAGGGACATGGCTCCTGGACAACATGACTGCTGCACTGTGGCAGTTGAACCAGGCCAGAGGAGGGCACAAAGCATGTAATACAGAGTTCACAGTGCAGTCTTTGACTCACCCCTCCTTGCTGCTGTCTGGCTTTCAGCTGCCCATCCAGGTCTGGAAACACCACCGCCAGGATCTGGAGCATGTGGGGGTCAGGGTCCGTGTTCCGCCCTCCTGCGAGGGAGGCGACAGCTTCAGCTGGACCCGTGCAATCCTCCGGGTCCAGCCCCGAAGGTCCTGCCACCTCTTCTGGCAGTTGCGGATCCGGCGCTTGTAGACCCCCACGGACCGGACGGCCCGGACGATGTCCTTCCAGATCTCCTGCTTCCGATGGGCATTAACCTGTCAGGATGACAAAGTGAAAAGGCCATTACCACACATGCAACATATCCGTGCATGACACAGTTGTATATACATGTCTCAATCACAGGGGCACATGATGTACACAGGCAGTGCAAAGCTGCCCATGGACAGTTTGCCAGAGCGTCACTACATGGTATCATTGCATGGGAAGTAAAACCATGTTCAAATGCACTGTCACTGCACCATACCTGTCCAGTGCAAGTCACTACACACTATGGGGGGTGACAACTACTCAGTGAGCCTGCTAGCCAGTGGCGTGCAGACTTTCAGCCTTGCTAGTCACACAAAATGCACATTCAGAAAGGCAGTGCACAGAACACTCACCTGCTCCCCTGGTGTCCCATACAGCTTGCTGTACTGTGGAAGTAGGCTGTCCAGCAGGGCCTGGTTCTCTTCAAGGCTGAAGGCTGGGGCTCTCTCCACAGTACGTGCCATTGCAGGGTCCAGAGGGGCAGAGACAGCAGCAGTGCAGTGGCAGATGTCGTCCTGGAGCATGTAGTGCAGGCAAGTGAGCTCTCAGGGGACCAGCCAGCAATATATATGTGCTGGAGAGGCAGATACTGTCCCTTGTAACCAAAGTGATAGGTCCAAGTCGTTTGCATCTTCTGAATCTGGCCAATCCATGAAATAGCAGCACCAAAACACGCCCACAGCATCCTTCAAATCTTCAACTTCATGACATACATGATTTTGCAACATTGTTGTGGGTGACCAACTGAATTTCCAGCAACCGACTCGTTCGAAATTCGAAATGCGTCACGTTGCCAGGCAAGCCCATTGTCAATGGGTGCGCACCGATCGGTCCATTGCGGTACAACGCGTACAGGAGTACAACGCGCACCGCACACATTGAATGCAATGGGCCGGCCGGAGGCACCGATCGGTCCATTGCAGAACAACGCGTACAGGGGTACAACGCGTACCCGCACACATTGAATGCAATGGGCCGGCCGGAGGCACCGATCGGTCCATCGCAGTACAACGCGTACAGGGTACAACGCGTACCCGCACACATTGAATGCAATGGGGCCGGCCGGAGGCACCGATCGGTCCATCGCAGTACAACGCGTACAGGGGTACAACGCGTACCCGCACACATTGAATGCAATGGGCCGGCCGGAGGCACCGATCGGTCCATCGCAGTACAACGCGTACAGGGGTACAACGCTGTACCTGCACACATTGAATGCAATGGGCCGGCCGGAGGCACCGATCGGTCCATTGCAGTTCAACGCGTACAGGGTACAACGCGTACCCGCACACATTGAATGCAATGGGCCGGCCGGAGGCACCGATCGGTCCATCGCAGTACAACGCGTACAGAGGTACAACGCCGTACCCGCACACATTGAATGCAATGGGCCGGCCGGAGGCACCGATCGGTCCATTGCAGTACAACGCATCACTGTACATGTGACTGGCATATGTCAGCATGCCTGTCTCAGATGGACATATGCCAGCCACAGATAGCTCCCAGGGAGTGAGGGGCACACCTACATCACGACAGCCTGTCCAAACTTTATCATAAGGCATGTAAGGCTGCATTTCCTATTGTGTGTACATTGGTGTACATGTTGTCCTGTGGGTGTCACCTGTGGGCAGCCACCCCCAGGCTGTGCACGTGTTCATGGGGACAGGATCCTGGGTGTTACGTGTACATGACCACTGTGATGTGCAACTGTTCATATCTGTGCATGTGCCATGGTCACATTTCACGGTGGTGTATGTGTATGTCATGTCACATACCCCGTGAGTCCCATGTGGGATGGTATGTTTGAGCCAGGGTGTCCCAGTGGCACAATAGTGATGGTCCTCCACAGTCTTTGTGCATGTAGTGTTTACAATGTCTCTGATTTCATGTGCACAATGGAAGACAGTCTCCACATCCACTTTGTGTGTGCATGGACTTTGATGTTGTGCGTGTGTGTGTCACAGACGTCCATGTCTGTCCTGCAGTGGCAAGTGGGACCACTACCTGTGGGGGTCACGGTTGTTTTGCTGTGGTGTATACATGATACTCCATGTAATGCCAGTGTCCATGTGGCAATACAGGGTCCCTGGGAATGTACCTGTCGTTGAGCTGTGGTGCCTGGGGCACATCTGTCCTCACATGTCACTGTGGGGGGTTATTGTGACACGGCAGCAGGAGATGGGAACTGTGACACGGCCTCATGATATCCAATGGGCCAACCTGGGACTAATTGATGCCACCTGTTGGACCGTGTTGACAGATGTTGGCCATGTATGTACCATACATGTCCTTCCGGAACTGCACACTTCATGTAGTTGTGCCTCATAATGATGTATGTTGGGATCTTGAGTGTGTTCAATGCCGCATATGTGGGGTGACTGACAATCTTGCTTACTTCTCCTCTGCACTGCAGGGCTCCTGCTGTCCATCGACCATTCCCAGACCTGGCAACGATGGTGGAACGGGACAGCATCCGACGGTACCGCTTCACCAGGCAGCTGATTGAGGATTTGGCAGTGCAGTTGTCCCCACATTTGCAGCCTGGCCGGCCGTATCCTACAGCGCTGACCCCCAAGGTGAAGGTGATGGCAGCCCTACACTTCTTTGCCACCGGTACCTTCCAACATACTGTGGCGACTGCTGGTGGGATGTCACAGACCATGTTGAGCCGTGTGCTCCGCGATGTTTTGGCGGCAATGTTGCTATTCCTGAACCGGTACATCTATTTCCCTAGACTGCGACGACTCACTGACGTGAAGAGTGACTTTTATGCCCTGGGAGGATGCCGCATGTCATTGGCTCCATCGATGGGACACATGTGGCTTTGGTACCACCACAGGCCCAGGAGCAGGCCTACAGGAACCGCAAGCACTACCACTCGGTCAATGCACTGGTGGTGTGTCTTGCAGACATGACCATCACACACGTGTGTGCCCGTTTCCCTGGTTCAGCACACGATGCCTTTGTGATGAGGGAGTAGTCGCATCCCCAGGATGATGGCACAGATGCAGAACCAGCGTGCCTGGCTTGTCGGTGTGTACTGACTTTGTGCCATTGTGTGTGATCTGATCTGTAGTATTCCGCCCACTTTTCCAAGTCAGCTAATGTGCACTTGTCTGTCCGTAGGTGACTCGGGATACCCCAACATGCCGTGGTTGCTGACACCCCTCAGGAACCCTGTGACACCAGCCCAGATGCGCTACAATGAGGCACATGGTCGGACCAGGAGAGTGATTGAGCGGACATTTGGTCTCCTGAAGAGCCGCTTCCGCTGCCTGGACAAGACCGGAGGGTCCCTCCCATATGCCCCTGCGAAAGTGTGCAAGATTATCATCGTCTGCTGCATGCTCCACAACCTGGCAGTGCGGAAGGAGTTGCCTCTCATCCAGGATGACAATGACCAACATCCGCCACCTGTGGAGGATCCTGGCCTGGACCACGATGCCAGTGACGATGATGATGATGATGATGATGGTGATGTCCGCACACAGCTCATCACCAACTTCTTTAGCTGAATGTGAGTATCCTGAGGTGTCATGTCAATGATGTGAGTTGGCATGATGTGTGGGTGGTGCTCTGGTGCTGTTGGAGTGTGTCCATGGGCTACTTGACTGGATGTGTGTTGCGATGTGTGCTAACAGGTGGGCTGTACTCCCCAACAGTGTTGACATGCTAACTTGGTTCTGGGTGGGTATCTTGTAACATGTATTGTGCATGAGTTTTGCTGTTCTGTCCTGTACTCCATTGCTTTTGACTGTGTGTCATTTCTGTCCTTCACAGGGTACTTTCAGATTCGTTTGGTCAACTGTGTCCACCGACGACGTGATTGCACATCCAGGCTGGTAGCTGTTGTGTCCCTACAGGTGATGTGCGCCACACCCATGGACTTCCTTCCGTCTACAGTTGTTGACTGTGTGCCCGCTGCCAGGTGGGATTACCTTGCATCTGTAGTGGTTACGACATGTTGCAACTGTGTAATAATTTTAAACCTGTGCTTCACTTTGTGATGTGCGTTGTCTGTGGGCACACATTTGACTGCCATTTGCTTACTGCACCTGTGGGCTACTTGACTACAACTGGGAATGGGTGTGGTGTCTGTGCATTGCACCGTCTTCCCTGGCAACATCAGTGAAGGCAATGAGTCAGATGGCCTAGGTGTGTATGTGTTGTGTAGCCCTGGTGGTGTGTCTCCCTCATGTGTGTCACGTTGCCTGTATTCACATGCCTGTGTTGTCCTTGCTGTTGCAGTTCGCATACACAGTGTAATTTTGCAGTTCATCATCCCCATAACAGCACCCACGTTGGAATCACGACAGAGGCAAGTATGGTGTATTAGTGTGTTTATTGTGATACATTTGTGTTAATAGTGCATAGGATGGGTAGTGCTGTACATAAATCTTGCAATCCGAAGTTCCTAGGTGAATTGAAAGTCCTGGTAGACAGGATCCCCAGTATCGGGGCCACAGTTGTCTGACACATTGGTCCAACTTGTACTCCCCATGCAATGTGTGGGAGTAGTGTTGCCGTCAACAGGGTGAACAGTCTGTGCACAAAGGCGAACATCCAGAACAGGTTCAGGCTTCCTGGGAGTTGCGCTTGGCCATCGGCCTCTCACTTTTCCCTCCTCGGACAACCCCTCTTCTTGGGGGGCCCTCAAGTACAGGCTGCTGCGGTGCAGGGGACTCTCCGCCAGAGTCCTCCTCCCTCCCTGTGGCAGTTGCAGTTTGTTCGGCACCAGATGTTGTTGGCACACAGGGAGGTGTGGACTGGTTGCTGTTCATCTGGCGGAGGCATTGTAAAATGTCCCTGTGCACCGCCGTCATCTCATGCAGTGCATCCCACTTGGACTCCACGCGGGACATGTGTGAGTCCACGCGGGACATGTGTGACTCCACGTGGGACATGTGGGAGTCCAAGCGGGCATGATGGGCAGCCTGCTGCTGTTTCATGTCTCTGAGGAGCCCCACTACCTGGCTGAGCTCTCCGGTGCTGGACTGGTACGCATCAGCTATGCGTACCAGTTGTGGGTCATCATGCACACCAGCAACGTCTGCAAGCAGCGACCTCTGTCTCCCACCCCTCCCACCACCCCTGCTGACATGTGCAGTGTGTGCAGTGGCACGCACAGATAACCCTGGTCCACCTTGGGGTTGGTGGTGGTGGTGGTGTCCATGGCCACAGGTTGGTCCAGGGTCCCTGTGCTGGTGTTGTTCCTTGTTCTGTCCATGTCGGCAGGGATGGTATTTGTGGTGACAGTCGTTGGAGGGGTGGGTGCAGCGGGTGCAGCTGGTGGTCCTGCTGGTGCTGCAGCTGGTGGTCCTGCTGGTGCTGCATGTTGACTTGCACCGGATGTGCCAGGTTGGTCTTCATCGTCCGAGGAGGACAGAGGCTGTACGACGCCAGTGAGCTCGGCATCCTCTTGAGCCTGGGACTGGGACTCCTCAGCGTCTGCTGCTGTGTCCCCATCATCACCTGTTTTTGGGAGACACAAACAATGTATGTTATGTTTCTGCAGGCATCAATGGTTGACACACATGACAGTTGTGACTGTGCCTCTGGGTGCGGGCCTGTACATTGCATTGTCCTAAGTCGTCACAGTCAGGGGTTGATATTGGTGTGGCACATTGTCCTGCATTATTTGGGCATTTCTATGTATTTTCTGGGGTGTGAACATGGTCTGCATTGGTTGTGTTTGTTTGACAGCCGGCCCTCCTTCCCACCCACCCAGCCAGTCAGTTATCCCACCATGGAACGTGCTTGCGTTGCAGGGAGTGGAAGTTGTCTCTCAGGATGTCAGTCAGTGGTGTCCTGCTGTTTGTTGGTGCACAGTTGGCAGCAGGGCCTTGTGCTCCCCACAGCAGTAGCCAGTGTCAGCCATCTTGTGAGTCCTTCTCCACTCCCTGTGATGTGAGCATGGTTCAGGGTGGTGTTGATGGGGCAGTTGTGGGGGTGAGCTATGTCTGTGACTACGACTCCCATCATGCTATTGCCTCCACCCCCCTTCCCAGCATGCCCATGCTTCCTTCCTTTTGACTCTGCTTCCCTGTGGGGTGGGCTGGCTGTGCTGACAGGATGGCTGGGAGTGTTGTCCTGGCATTTGTTTGGCTAGAAGTCCCAAGAGTGGCCCTGTGCTTCACACAACATAACCCAGGGTGGTGGTTCTTTGTGGGATCTTGTGTTAGGATGGGGGGCATTGCATTCTACCAGGTGGGTTCTGTGGAGTTTGTGTTGAGGGGGGGTGTGAGGGGAGGTGCTTGTGACTATGGTCAGTGCTGCAAGTCCTCCTTCCCACCCAGCTAGCCAGATATCCCACCATGGAACGTGCTTGCATTGCAGGTAGTGTAAGTTGTCTCTCAGGATGTCAGTCAGTGGTGTCCTGCTGTTTGTTGGTGCACAGTTGCCAGCAGGGCCTTGTGCTCCCCACAGCAGTAGCCAGTGTCAGCCATCTTGTGAGTCCTTCTCCACTTCTTGTGATGTGAGCATGGTTCAGGGTGGTGTTGATGGGACAGTTGTGGGGGTGAGCTATGTCTGTGACTACGACTCCCATCATGCTATTGCCTCCACCCCCTTCCCAGCATGCCCATGCTTCCTTCCTTTTGACTCTGCTTCCCTGTGGGGTGGGCTGGCTGTGCTGACAGGATGGCTGGGAGTGTTGTCCTGGCAGTTGTTTGGCTAGAAGTCCCAAGAGTGGCCCTGTGCTTCACACAACATAACCCAGGGTGGTGGTTCTTTGTGGGATCTTGTGTTAGGATGGGGGGCATTGCATTCTACCAGGTGGGTTCTGTGGAGTTTGTGTTGAGGGGGGGTGTGAGGGGAGGTGCTTGTGACTATGGTCAGTGCTGCAAGTCCTCCTTCCCACCCAGCTAGCCAGATATCCCACCATGGTACGTGCTTGCATTGCAGGTAGTGTAAGTTGTCTCTCAGGATGTCAGTCAGTGGTGTCCTGCTGTTTGTTGGTGCACAGTTGCCAGCAGGGCCTTGTGCTCCCCACAGCAGTAGCCAGTGTCAGCCATCTTGTGAGTCCTTCTCCACTTCCTGTGATGTGAGCATGGTTCAAGGTGGTGTTGATGGGACAGTTGTGGGGGTGAGCTATGTCTGTGACTACGACTCCCATCATGCTATTGCCTCCACCCCACTTCCCAGCATTCCCATACTTACTTGCTTTTGTGGGGAGTTCAGTGTGTGTGGGTGTGAGAGCAATGGCAAGATGGCTGACAGTGGTGTCCTGCTGTTGGTTGGTGTGCAGTACCCAGCATGCCCTTGTGCTCCCCACGACACAGCATCAGTGTCAGACATCTTTGATGGGCCTTTCCACTCTCTGTGGGATGTGCATGCGTGAGTGTGAGCTTGCTGGGCCATGTGGTGGGGGATGTAGAGCTGTGACTACGACTCCCATCATGCTATTGCCTCCTCCCCCTTCCCAGCATGCCCATGCTTCCTTCCTTTTGACTCTGCTTCCCTGTGGGGTGGGCTGGCTGTGCTGACAGGATGGCTGGGAGTGTTGTCCTGGCAGTTGTTTGGCTAGAAGTCCCAAGAGTGGCCCTGTGCTTCACACAACATAACCCAGGGTGGTGGTTCTTTGTGGGATCTTGTGTTAGGATGGGGGCATTGCATTCTACCAGGTGGGTTCTGTGGAGTTTGTGTTGGGGTGTGTGTGAGGGGAGGTGCTTGTGACTATGGTCAGTGCTGCAAGTCCTCCTTCCCACCCAGCTAGCCAGATATCCCACCATGGAACGTGCTTGCAAGGCAGGGAGTGTAAGTTGTCTCTCAGGATGTCAGTCAGTGGTGTCCTGCTGTTTGTTGGTGCACAGTTGCCAGCAGGGCCTTGTGCTCCCCACAGCAGTAGCCAGTGTCAGCCATCTTGTGAGTCCTTCTCCACTTCCTGTGATGTGAGCATGGTTCAGGGTGGTGTTGATGGGACAGTTGTGGGGGTGACCAATATCAGTGACTACGACTCCCATCATGCTATTGCCTCCACCCCCTTCCCAGCATGCCCATGCTTCCTTCCTTTGACTCTGCTTCCCTGTGGGGTGGGCTGGCTGTGCTGACTAGATGGCCGGGAGTGTTGTCCTGGCAGTTGTTTGGCTAAAAGTCCCAAGAGTGGCTCCTGTGCTTCACACAACATAACCCAGGGTGGTGGTTCTTTGTGGGATCTTGTGTTAGGATGTGGGGCATTGCATTCTACCAGGTGGGTTCTGTGGAGTTTGTGTTGGTGTGTGTGAGGGGAGGTGCTTGTGACTATGGTCAGTGCTGCAAGTCCCCTTCCCACCCAGCTAGCCAGATATCCCACCATGGAACGTGCTTGCATTGCAGGGAGTGTAAGTTGTCTCTCAGGATGTCAGTTAGTGGTGTCCTGCTGTTTGTTGGTGCACAGTTGCCAGCAGGGCCTTGTGCTCCCCACAGCAGTAGCCAGTGTCAGCCATCTTGTGAGTCCTTCTCCACTTCCTGTGATGTGAGCATGGTTCAGGGTGGTGTTGATGGGACAGTTGTGGGGGTGACCAATATCAGTGACTACGACTCCCATGATGCTATTGGCTACACTGACTTGGCCAGCATTCACAGAATTCCTTCCTTTGAGTGGTCTTCACTGTGTGTTGGTGTTGTTGTGGTGGCTACATGTCTGGATGTGTTTGTTAGTTCTATTTGTGCCACTGCCTAGCTGGAGTTGTAGTTGTGTTTTTACATGTGTGGCACAGTTGGATGTGACTTTTTTGATGGCATGTGTTGTGTTTATCTGACTGACATACACATTTTGGGATGATTCTGTTCTGGTTGCTGTGTAATTGCTATGAGTGCATGGTTTGACTCTCCCCTTGACAGTGATGTGTGTGTTTTGTGGCAGTATATTGTGTACATTTGTTGTGTACTCACCAATCTCTGGGATGTCCTCTAGTCCATATACGCTCACTGGCGGAAGGATGGCCCACACCTTCTCCTCCCAGGGCCTGAGGTATATTGGCTTGGCAGGAGGGCCACTGCCGGTGTATTGGCTGTTGATGTAGTCTTTCTTCAGCAGGTCCCGTACCCTCCTGCGCACGTCATACCACCTGTTCTGGATGTCGGTCTTTGTGCGCCGACATGGTGATTGTGCGTTCACCCTGTTGATGATCCTCTCCCACATCTTGGTTTTCTGGGAGATGGGGGTCTGTTGGACCAGTGTGCCAAACAGCTGTGGCTCTACCCTGAGGATCTCGTCTACCATGACTTCCAATTCACTATCTAGGAACTTGGGATTCTTCTTGGGGGGCATGGTGATGGGTGGTGATGGTGAGTGATGTGTGTGTTGGTGTGCAGGTGAGGGTGTGTGAGTGTGTGTTTTGCTGGGTGTATGTGAGGTAGGTATTTGTTGGTGTGCTGATGGTGTGTGGCTTGTGTGAGGGATGAGCTGTGGGTGTGTGGTTGCTTTCTCTTGGGTGCTGGCAGTGGAATGGCATTTGCAAAGGCTCATGGTTGCGATTTGTGTCCTTTATATAGGTGGAGTTGTGGGTGTGTCTTTGTTCTCTGTCCCCACCCCCCCAGTATTTATTGGCTTGGTAATTGCTTGTTTGGCCTTTTTTGGGTGATTTTTCCTTTGTGCTGTTTGTGTATGTTGGAAACGTTCTTGTGACCGAGTCGGACCCTGCATTTGTCTCGTACGGTGTTCTCCGCTTCGCTCACGCTGTGTTTGTGCAGTTTTCTATGCTGCGTACACGTCGGTCGCGGTGTTTTGTGTTGCTTCGTCTCGGTTTTGTATGCGCGTGTCGGTCGTGATCGGCTTGTCCTCCGTCCGACTCGCTCGTGGTTTTCGCGCCTTGCATCGTACTTTGCGGTTTGGAGTTCGCGTGTACGTTTCGGTCGGATTTGTTCCGGGTGCGTGTCGGTCGGTTGGATTCGCGTGTTTTCCGGCCGGATTGCTGTTTTCCGTGCGGCTTGGTCGGTCGACTTGGTTTCGGTACGTGTCGGTCGGATTTTTCACGCCTTGCATCGTACTTGGCGTGTCGGGCGCCACGGGTACGTGTCGGTCGGTATTATTTCCGGATCCGAGTCGGTCGGTGCTTTTTCCGGCCCGAATCGGAATCGACCCCCATATGTCTATAGGAGGCGTGATCACTAGTCTCAACCCAAATATCTGATTATACCAAGTTTTTCTACCCAGCAAAACCATTGATTTGTGATGGTATTCGTCAGGAAGAGTAATTACTTGTGTGCACAACTTCATAATCTCAAAAATAACCACGCTTCAAACAGAGTGGTGACAACTTATTTCTAAAGTTAATCGTTGGCAGGAAAGGTGTAATTAAATCAAAACTTTTATTAGTATGTAACATATCCTTAAACCCAAACCCAACTAAGAAAAGGAAAATATTGGGTGCCCGTTTGACCTCGATTCACGCATAATGGCAGACGTACTAAATGTAATGTGGATCCTTGCAGGAGACTTTACTTTAAATCTCCCTATTATCAAAATTGACTCAGCGTGGCATAATATGGAGGACCTCTATTGGAAAATTCCTCCTGTACAGATAAAACCTCATAAAATGAATAAGAGAGGTGCAGCCTTGGCCAGTAGCCTACACAATTTGGGCTTTTGTCATTTAAACTGGCCACTTTGGATTAAATGCAGTTCTCACTCATGGACTTTTATGATATCCTCGTTTACTCCATAGTCCTGAATTTGGAAAGTGACAACTACTATCAAAAACTCATAATATCGATTGGTCTAGAGTTCTACAAAACTCAAAGTTCGCTAGGATCCAGGTCAAAATAGAATTGATTTACAAAATCAGCTGGCCCATTCAGGAGATGATACCCTGCATGATGTAGTAAAACACTGCATGGATAAATATCTTTCCGCGCAATGGTCTCAGATCTAAGACCGCCTAGAAGAAAAAACTCTGAGCCCTTAGAAAAGAAAAGGAAGAGAAATAATTGATTGCACTTCACGAGACGACTAAATTTAATGACTCAAGGAAATTCTGAAACAAAGGGGCTGATTATGATGGCGGTCGTAGGCACCTCCGCTGTGCTGGCCGTGGCGGAAAATGTCCATTTAGTTACTCCTGAAGCAGCGATCGCGACCGCCATATTACAATGGGCAAAGATAGCCCATTTTCCGTCTGTCACAATGTTTTCGGATCCGCCAGAAATTTCGTCCTGCAACGGTGCCGGAGGGGGCCAATAGAGAAAGCCTGCCGTGCGGAATGACGTCCCGACCGCCAAACAGATCACGATGCGTCAAACAGCCCATCAGTACATGGCGGAAAAACAAGCACATCTGAGATGGCGGAAGCACAACTGTGGAGAGTGAAACTCGAGTCAGACACACATCTATACGTTCCTGCCATCATGGATCCTGCTCTACAAGCACTTCCGCTGCTGTACCTGATCCACTACCAGCAGATAAGACGCCGTCGCGGTCAACACCAGAGGCAAGTGCAAAACATCTCCCCACATTCAACCCCTGTACAACACCTACACACAACGTTTGTGCTGAGATATGTGTCCTGTCCACATTGGACATCCTGGTGGACACAGGAAATATACCATCTTCAAAGTACCCATGTCTTGCACGAAGGCACATCGTCATCTCAGCATCGGGGCACCCTTTCCATAGAAATGATAGCATCTAGCCCGGGCATGGCAGTCACTTCGCAGCAGCAGGGAAGTGGCTGAAAAACTTGACCACATTGTTGCTGAAGTCCAGCACATTGTCCCAGGCTAGCAAGATCCTCATAACAACCTCCACCCAGCACATTGTCCCAGGCTAACAAGATCCTCATAACAACCTCCACCCCAAAAAAATATATAAAAGAGCCTCCAGTTAGCACAGCATATCTGCTGGAAACTCCAGGCACACTGTCTATAGTGACATCTCATGAGGATCATTACCAAATGTATAGCAACAGGAATGACGGATGTGTCAAGAGTCTCTTTAAAGGGACAATATACATCATTGCAGTGAAATAAGGGTCAGTCCACATACAAGGTGGAACAGAGGAGGGCAGAGCAAACAGGGTGTGTATGGGGAGTACACAGTAGTCCAACAGTGTTGGCTGAGTCAGAGAGCCATGGTAGATGACATATGAAGATACCCACCGCTGCCACATAATCACAGTTCAGCACACACCCTAAGCAGACATTGCCAGGCTCATCACATACAATGGCAGACCATACCACATATTGACAGACCATAACATGCAACACTGTAGAATTTTTCAGACTCGAACAGCAAACTCCAAGTAAGTACCAGTGTGCATTTGATTCACTTGTGTACTGCTGGACGAAATGACCCCATGTGAATATTTCCTGTACATCAACAACACTGACTACACTGCCAGCTTCACAGAACACCTCCACACCATAACTCAACCTCAACACAGGTAGCACCAACTATAAAGTATTGAATAAATGCCAAAGTTTCATGAAGAGTCCATCTTGATAGCAGTAAACTCTGACTTGACATTCATGACAAACCTCCTCTTCCTCACACCTGCCTTCTACTCATGTGAATACATGTGAGTAATTGAATAAATGAAGATTCACAGTGCAGATTATCAACCTTGGAACGGGTCAGTCGGCATGTTAAGTCCTTGATACAGCTCACACACTCTAACACTGCCTCATACACAAACTATAAGTCAGTAGCACTGTATGACAACAAGTAAACTATCCAAAAGTGGAGGGCGCAGTGCAGGAAATGCATGGAGAAATGACTGGCACCATATGTACACTGAATTTAAGCGGTACCACATATCACACTACACCTCGGACATCAATTAATACTAGTGTGGCACAGAGATTACAAATGTATGAATGTTATCATCTGTGCAGTATCACTGTGAACCAGCAATGCAAGTAATGCATTGGACCAAAATGAGATGACCTCTCATAAGCCATACAGTGACCAGACCCTCATCTGTATTAACTAATATGACATGTTTATACCACCAGCACAACACTCATGGCTCACGGTGACATTCCCTGACTGTCAAACTTAACTATAACCTTCACACATACCCCTCACCTACCAATCTTCCCCCCTCACTGCTCTACACCTTGGACTATCTCTTATAAAGGTGAAAATAAGCTCCTATGAGTTCCCTGGTACCCAAAGCTACACCATAGTGTGCATCTAGAAATGTCTGAGGTCCACTCAAGGATGTATGATTGAAGGCTGAACTCAACGCAATAGTTAAATACATGTATCACAAACCACACCAAAAGAAGTCCAACAAGCATGGCCATGTGCAGCAAAAGAGTGGATATGCAATGTGATCCCAGACCACCCTGGAACAGATAAAAATTCTCCTCAGGCAAACTGCACAGACAGCATAATCCAACCTAATCTAAATAAACAGAAACAAATGACACGTATAAGTCCAAAGTGTGTGCATCCAGACACATAGGCCAATACAGCCATAGACACTCCACTGGTTACAAAGTGAGCATGGTGTCAGTGTGTTGCACAAGCATTCCCACGCACAATCTTTGAAAGTCACTGTTCAAAGATAGGAGGCCATAGCACAATGGTGCACACAAAATAAGTTAATACACAACACTTCACATTGCCATATGTGACATGCACACAAGAAACAAACAGTACAAATACAACACCCATCTGAATGCATGCAAATACACACACACCTCACACACAATGTCCAGCAAAAACAACATTACACACACATGGACCTGTCAGTAGAAAGAGCCAACACAAGCCAAACACTGCATCCCTCAACAACAAATTCTTAACATATGCACATCCAAACACATCCCAAAGCAATCTCATTTGGACATCAGGGGGACTCACACCTGGCAAGGACAATGCAATATCCACTGACAGCAGTGCATGCACAGTAAGCAGTGTATGAACACCACTAAAACCAGTATCAGACATATCTGATTTCACCACTCTGAACTTGAACATCACAAATCATCACAGCACACAGATCACTTCACACTCAGGATGGGTAGCAGTACCTCAGCAAACAGATACACACTTCTGCTATCACCTGCTGTAGCACAACTCAGGCCAACACATATGCATGGAACAAGACTAGAGGACTGTGCTGGAAACTCATCTGTACTGTACATGAGCAACCATTACTGCAATCAAGTAGACTCAAATAGCACATGATAACGTGTTAAACAGTGCTGAGGGGAACAATGGTTTAGGACACAGATCATCCTCCCACAGTATAGTGTCACACAATGGAGTGGTGGGGAGGGTCAAACACAGGCATGGCATGGAGGGGAATAGTTTTTTACTGAAGTGGTGTATACATTAGTATTGTACAGTTGAGGAGTGTACAGAGCAAAAACAGATAGAGGAGTAACTTACAATGTGTAGGCCTCAAATGGTCTTCTTGGGGCTGGTATGACTTTGAATACCACATAGTGGAGTAGATAAAGTGTAAAGTGACATCAATGTATGTGAAAAGTCACATATAATGTTTGTTTGTCAGAGCCAGTCAGCACAGTGAGACCAAATGTAAGCAAGAGCCATGGCTGATCACAAATCTCACAACACAGACATTGCAGTGACACACTCTGCATACTCACAGATGATGTGGACAACATAGTAGGTGGACCCTAGGACTGCGAGGTCATACAGACAGACTGCACATTGCTCCGGAAACAACTCATACATGTACACAAAATCTCCAGCAGGTGTCTGATCATGTAAACAAACAGGCACTCATCAACTGGATCATACATGTGTGTAAGGCTCATGCTCAAGGGCACATACATATCAATACTTCAGCTAATGACAGGACAATCACACTGTATGAGTACTCAAGTGCACACATTCAAATGCACCCATGTGACTATGAAGCCAGACCTACACAAGATGACTACACATCTACACTGGTGTGTACACATCAAGATAGACTCCACAGATATGACGGACCCTGTCCACCCCTCAAGTCATCATATGAATAGAATTTGCTGCTGTTGGGGTCCAGCATCCAAATGTGACATGTTAAAAAAGTATAGCCCCAACAATAGAATGATTAGGAAAAGAGTAGACCATCACAGACAGCATCATGGCACTATCAAGCCTCTGAGTCAATAAGCACAAAAGTTGCTGTAACCTCTGGCAACCTCTGCAAAAGCAAATCAAGTAGATGGCAATGTGAATGTGGCATACAGAGCATGTAACAGATGAACATATACACATACATTGCACTGCATCATTAGCAAGGCCAGCGACAAAGCTCAGAACATAAATAACATTTTTATTACATAAACTCTGTATCGGCATCAAAGGTGCAAAACATTAGGGCCAACGGCCAGTCCAAATTTCATGTCAGCACATGTGTGCATGAAAACGTGCACAACAAACATGCAACACAGTCCACTGACATGGGAATCACCCAGGATAGGGGCATCAAATGGGGAGTCCAGGCACCGCTCAGGGAAGAATGGGGTGAGAAGGGGGACTTGGCTTCAAAATTGGGTGGAAGTTGAACTGGGAGAGGGCTGACTGTCTGGGCCAGTCGGAGGACTGTACCTGAGAGCGGGAGAACTGGTTGAGGTAGAGGGATCCATGGATGTGGGAGCTTGAGGGCCGGTTGGACCGGGCGGAGACGTGGCACGGGGAGGCGGAGACATGCTGTCTGGAGGCTCAGTGGCTGATGGTGCATGTGGAGGGCTGGGTCTCAATTGTTTGGGGATCCAATATCCACCCCGTGTCTTGCCACAAGTGAGAAGTGAGTTGGCCCCAACAGCCTCCCTCTTCCCGGAAAGTGTAGCAGGTGGTGGTGGTGGATCTTCCCGTGGGAATTTGCCGGACCTGGTGGTGTGCTGGGGCGGGGTGGCCTTTTCCCCTGCCTCCCCTGTTGTGGAGGTACACTTCCCACTTTGCTCTCTTGTCCACGCTTCACAGGGGTGTGGGTGGGAGTGGAAGTTTTGAGCGAAACAGCCCTCTGAAGGGGTTTAGGGGCAGTTGTGGCAGGAACCAGGTCCATGGCAGACAGGGCAAGTGTTTATGTGGCTTTGGGATCAGTTGTGGGGATGGGAGTGTGCTTGGAGGGCGAGGAATGTGAGGTATGGAATGTGGATGCATGTTTTTTTCCCCTTATGTCTCTGAGTGTCCTGTGATGGGCTTGTTGTGGTGCGGTCATGTGTGCTCTTTGTGTGCTGTGGCGATGGTGTATTGTGTCTGGATTGCTTGGAGTGCTGTCAATCAATCAATCAATCACAGAATTTGTAAAGCGCACTACTTACCCGCGAGGGTCTCAAGGTGCTAGGGAAAAAAGGGGGTGCTGCTACTGGTCGAACAACCAGGTCTTGAGTAGCCTCCTGAAGGTCAGCAGGTCTTGGGTCTGTCGTAGGCTTAGTGGAAGGGTGTTCCAGGTCTTGGCGGCGAGGTGGGAGAAGGATCTGCCGCCGGTGGTAGTTCTTCGAATGCGAGGGACGGTGGCGAGGGAGAGGTCGGCAGAGCGGAGTTGGCGGTTGGGGACGTAGAAGAGGAGTCGCCTGTTGAGGTAGGCTGGGCCAGTCTTGTGGAGTGCCTTGTGTGCGTGGATGAGGAGTTTGAAGGAGATTCTCCTGTCGACGGGGAGCCAGTGCAGGTTCCTCAGCTGGGGGGTGATGTGGCTGTGGCGTGGTACATCGAGGATCAGGCGTGCGGAGGCGTTTTGTATGCGTTGCAGTCGCTTGATGAGCTTGGCCGGGGCTCCCGCGGAGAGGACGTTCCCATAGTCAAGTCTGCTACTGACGAGGGCCTGGGTGACTGTTCTTCTTGTGTCTGTCGGGATCCACCTGTAGATCTTGCGAAGCATGCGGAGGGTGTTGAAGCAGGAGGATGAGACTGCGTTGACTTGCTTGGCCATGGAGAGCATTGAGTCGAGGATGACTCCCAGGTTGCGTGCGTGGTCGGTGGGTGTCGGGGCTGCTCCCAGCGTCGTTGGCCACCAGGAGTCGTCCCAGGCTGAGGGGTTGGAGCCGAGGATGAGGACCTCTGTCTTCTCCGTGTTCAGTTTTAGTCGGCTGATCTTCATCCAATCGGCAACGGCCTTCATTCCTTCATGGAGGTTGGATTTGGCGGCGAGGGGGTCCTTGGTGAGGGAGAGGATCAGTTGAGTGTCGTCGGCGTAGGAGATTATGTTGAGGTCGTGCTGTCTGGCGATGCGTGCGAGCGGGGCCATGTAGATGTTGAACAGTGTTGGGCTGAGGGACGATCCCTGGGGTACGCCGCAGATGATCTCGGAGGCTTCGGATCGGAATGGTGGGAGGCGGACTCTCTGGGTTCTGCCGGTGAGGAATGAGGTGGCCCATTCCAGGGCCTTGTCTCGGATCCCTGCGTCGTGGAGGCGTGCGCGTAGAGTGCGGTGGCAGACAGTGTCGAAGGCGGCGGAGAGGTCCAGCAGGATGAGGGCTGTGGTCTCACCGTTGTCCAGCAGGATCCTGATGTCGTTGGTGGCGGCGATGAGGGCAGTCTCAGTGCTGTGGTTGCTGCGGAACCCCGATTGGGATGGGTCCAGGATGCTGTTTTCTTCGAGGTATCGGGTTAGCTGTTTGTTGACGATCTTCTCGATGACCTTGGCTGGGAACGGAAGCAGGGAGATGGGCCGGAAGTTCTTGAGGTCTCTCGGGTCCGCCTTGGGTTTTTTGAGTAGGGCGTTGATCTCTGCGTGTTTCCAGCTCTCTGGGAAGGTCGCGGTCTCGAAGGAGAGATTGATGACGTTGCACAGGTGGGGTGCGATGGAGCTGCTGGCTTTGTTGAAGATGTGGTGCGGGAAAGGGTCTGACGGGGAGCCGGAGTGTATTGTGCTCATGGTCTTGATGGTGTCCTCGATGTTCACGCTGGCCCAGGCTGGCAGGGGGTCGTGGTCGATGGTGTGCGGCGGGTCTGATGCATCGATCTTAGTTGGGGCTGTCTGGGTGTTGAAGCTGTTGTGGATGTCGGCGTTCTTGCGGTGGAAGAAGGTGGCGAGGGAATCGCAGAGGGGTTGCGACGGCGGGATGTCGTTGGTGTTGGAGCTGGGGTTGGAGAGTTCCTTCACGATGTTAAAAAGCTCCTTGCTGTTGTGTGCGTTGTTGTCGAGGCGGTCTTTGAAGGAGATTCTCTTGGCGGACTTGATGAGGTGGTGGTGGTTACGGATGGCGTCTTTGTGGGCTGCGTGGCTGTCCGGTGTCTTATCACTGTGCCATTTCTTCTCTAGTTTCCGGCAGGTACGCTTGGAAGCTAGGAGTTCCGAGGTGAACCAGCTGGCTCTTTTGGTGGTGTCACTGTAGGTGAGTTTTTTCAGCGGGGCGAGGGTGTTGGCACAGTCGTCCATCCATTGTCTGAGGTTGCAGGCAGCGTCGTCGGTGTTGGATGGGTCGGAGGGAGGGCTGAGAGCGAGGGTTGCCCGAGTTGGTCTTCGGTGACTTTGCTCCAGCAGCGGCGTGGGATCTGTTGGGTGCGGTGGTGTGTGGTGGGTTTCTGGAAGGTGAAATGGATGCAGCGGTGGTCGGTCCAGAGGAGTTCCGTGGTGTGGCTGAAGGAGACGTGGGAGCTTGAGGAGAAGATGGGGTCAAGCGTGTGGCCGGCGGAATGGGTCGGTGTTGTGACGAGCTGGCTCATCCCGAGGTTGGCGAGGTTGTCGATCAGGGTGGTGGAGTTGCTGTCATTGTTGTTCTGTTGTGTTGTTGTTGTGTGCTGCGTGTGGATGACTGGGTGCTTGAGTGCTCTGGTGTGTGTGTGATCTGGTCTGGTGGGGGCACTGGGAGGGTGGTTGCTGAAGGGACAGGAGCTGGACTGTGAGCGTGGGACTGCTGAATGGCTGCCGTCACCGTGGAGGACAAAGACTGGACAGCTCTGTGCAGGCCACCCATGTCCGAATGAATGCCTTACATGAATGCAACAACCTGCGACAACTTGTTGCCATGATCCTGGAGGGCATTCAGGAGCGCAGTCTGACCCACAAACAGCTGCCGCAAAATGTCTATGGCCTCCACACTGAGGGCAGCAGGGGAGACAGGGACAAGGGCAGCAGTGCCTGGGAGGAAGGAGACTCTACCCTTCTAGGGCAGCGGGCACGGATAGCACTTTGGGGAGCATCAGGGAGGGTGGACACAGGACAGTGTGTGGCAGACGAAGATGCAGATCTTGAACTTCCTGTGCCCGCCAACACCGAGGAGTCACCGCTGGAGTTTGAAGATGTGGAGGTTGGTGTTTCCGGCCGGGAATCCTCCAGGGCACTCCTGCCCCCCTCCGAGGCGCTGGTCCCCTCAGTGTCACTGTACTCTCATGGACCAGTTGTGCCAGAAGCTTCCCCAACGGTGTCGGGCCCCTCTCCTTCCCTGCCCTCGGTAGATGCTGCGAGAGACAGAGACATAGGTTCAGTAAAGTGGCATCCTCACAAACATTATATGCAATACAAACAGAAATACCTGGACTGAAACTCCGACAGTTAACTACTCCATGTACTGTCTGCATATTCCAAATTTCTGCAATCATCAGCTGATGCATGGAAACATGCTTACTGGATAGTCATGCTCCATGTTGCGTTGACACAGCCAAATTGCTGTGCATGTGTCTACATTTCAACCTCACATACTATCGCCTGTAGGCACACCTACATGCCTGCAGGTAAGAGAGCTACTCATCCAAATATGTTGTGTTTCTCACACTTGAAGTATGAGTTCACTGAACCCCACAGATACAAAGTGAAAGCTATCCATTGTCAAGTGATATTTCCTCCTTAAATCCACTATGTTGGGCACTGAAGCACAACTACAGTTGTACATTGGTGTCAACTTTGTAGATGTATCAATTACATGGAAGTGCACAGTACACATCTCTAAATGCACATTAACAAGATGCTCACTGCTGTTCACTGCCAGTTGATGTCTCTGAGATTGACACTGCTGCATATGTCACATGGACACATATTTTGTGGTGATGAAGTGCAAATAAGACCCATGTACCAATGTAGTCACATAGACAATGCACAATAGCATGATAAGGGCAATGTAATGCAAGGCCTTTATGTGTTGTGACATGTCACATACCAACACCATTCCAATTGCCTGGCAGGCCGTCATTGATCCAAGGCATGAGAGTGCCTTCTGTAGATGAAGTTGTGAGTGGCCTCCATTAGGACAGCTAATGTTTGCCAATACCTAGGGTCTGGCATCTGACATCCCTATGTTGTGCTGACTGATGACATTACACATCAATGTGCCAAGAATTCACTCACTGATTAAAAGCAGTAGCCACAACTTCACAATGCACTGATGCATATGGACACCCTCCACAATGCATACATACTGAGGACTGACAATCTGAGTAATATTTGCTTCTTTCAATATAAAATTACAGTCCAACACCTCAGTCACATCACAATTTGCCATACCCACTAAGCACATCCAACCATGTTAAGCCCTAGTGCCAAACCAATCTCACAATAGCCAGGTTTAGCTACATTGCATCAAACTTCCATAGTCTAACCATCCCAGTCATGTTGCCATGTGCACAATTGGCAAATGCAAATCAGCCAATGCATCACTGCAATCATCACCATCTAGCCCATTAGCACCTGTGTGCACTTGCTGTCACTGTGGCAGGAAATTACATCATGTGATGCCATGCTGCTGATATTAGGCTAAATATTTTGCAGTGATGCTGTCATCTGTATCATTCAGAAACACACAACCCATGGGACAGGTGTAACCTCTACCAACTCACTGCACCCTGAGTCCACATTTGTGCATGTCTCTAGCCACTTACACATCATCACATGAGCACACTATTGTGGTAGCCACACAGCACACACACGCCTGGCAAGTGTACTGGGCTACACACTTCACACAATGTCTTTTTCTATGTAGGAAGGTCTCAGTTCAGACAACATTCACCAAATGGTAGATGAAAACATGTCAAGATGACTTGCTATGACATCCTTATTGATTTTGACACATGAGAATTTAAACGTTGTACACATGTTGAACCTCTGCACTCGCCACTGAGGCTACTTAGAATCAATGGCATCACACAAGAGACATCTCAGAGGTCCTTTGCTCTGGTCTGGGATTCATGCAGTCACTCATACCCAAAGTCACACTTTGCACAATACTCACCTCCAACTTGCTGCTGTTGTGCCCTCAAGTGTCCATCCAGTTCTGGCTGTGTCACTGCCAGGATGCGGGCCAATAGTGGTGTTAGACCTGGCACCATTGGCGTGGGTCTCCCTTCCATCTTTCACTTTTTGTCTCCTCTGTGCTTGCTGGTGTTAGATGCTCTGGGCGCTGTGCCACTGCCATTTAGTGCTACAGCGCGAATACTCCCTATTGTAAATTGACTGGATGAATTGGTATTCCTATAATTGGCTAATTTGATTTACCTGTTAGTCCCGAGTATAGTGCACCGTGCGTGCCCAGGGCTGGTTGACCGAATGCTGCTGGTGGGCCTGCAGCGCTGATTGCGCCACCCACATAAGCAGGGCGTAAAGTGTGTCTCAGACCTGCCATCGCAGAGTCCGTGTGCAGTCCCGAACTGCCATTCTTTGACTGTAAAGTGAACCCACTTCCCAGTCCCTCAACCTTCCCTTGGCATCATGTAAGTCATCCCTATGGCAGGGTGCGTTGAATGTGAAAGGTAGGACCTGCCTTGGTCTGTGTGGCATGTCCTGATAGTGAATTACACTCCATTTCGTTTTTCACTATTGCAAGGCTATGTGTTCCCTTAGGCCAGAATGGGCGGTTTTAATTATTACATCCTATAATCCTAGCTGACCCAAGGAACATGTTTGGAAAGTCAAATTTAGTATGCCTGAGCACAGAATATTAAAATACATCTTTTAGTGAGGATTATTTTTATATTCTGTGTTTGAAAATACCACTTCTAGGAAGTAGGTATTTTCTTGCCTAAGTCGTCTAGTGTGCTCTGCTGTTATGTGTATTGGATGTCTGGTCTTGGAGGGACAGGGCAGGCTGAGCCCGACCTGGGGTGAAGAGCGGAATCTGCAGCTGGAGTATGGGGAGGGGTGACCCTTTGGTCTGAGCAGGGCTGGGCCTGGCAAGGTGAATGATGGCTCCAGCCCCCACTGTGCGTCTGATGGCAGACCCCCTCTTCCTCAAAGGCAGGATGCCGCCTCGTAAATAAAGTGCTCCAGGACCACACCAAACTGGTTCTGGCTGGGTTCAGTGACTTGTGACTTTTGAGAACAAAGACCTGTGGGGTATAAATATCTGCGCCGAAACCCCTACGTGTGTGTTACTTCTGGATGTCAAGACGAACCTCTGTCCGTGTAACGAGAGGAAAACCACTTTGAAACTTTCATCCATCTTGCTGAAGCAACTACCCAAGGGCCTGATTTGAGCTTGCCTCCTGCTGAAGTCTCAGGGACATTAGACTTCACCCATCCGCCTTCTGAATTCCTATTGAGAGGGGTTCTACTCGCAGGTGAGGCCTCTGTCGAGAATTCCAGAGCCTCTGGGTCTACTGCGGGGAACGCGGGCTGAGAATCATCGCTATCGCTATTGTGGGCCGCTGCAGCTGAGGAGCTGTTGCCGCTGAGAGCCCGCATTTGTCTGTGTTATGAGAATCATCGCTATCGCTATTGTAGGCCGCTGCAGCTGAGGAGCTGTTGCCGCTGAGAGCCCGCATTTGTCTGTGCTACGAGAATCATCGCTATCGCTATTGTGGGCCGCTGCAGCTGAGGAGCTGTTGCCGCTGAGAGCCCGCATTTGTCTGTGCTACGAGGATCATCGTTATCGCTATTGTGGGCCACCGCAGCTGAGGAGCTGTTGCCGCTGAGAGCCCGCATTTGTCTGTGCTACGAGGATCAGCGCTATCGCTATTGTGGGCCGCTGCGGCTGAGGAGCTGCTGCCGCTGAGAGCCCGCCTTTTTATCACCGCCTCAGGAGCCTTGTGAGTGCACGCCGCGGACCACTGCAGCTGAGGAGCTGTTGCCGCTGAGAGCCCGCATTTGTCTGTGCTACGAGAATCATTGCTATCGCTATTGTGGGCCGCTGCTGCTGAGGAGCTGTTGTCGCTGAGAGCCCACATTTGTCTGTGCTACGAGGATCATCGCTATCGCTATTGTGGGCCGCCGCAGCTGAGGAGCTGTTGCCGCTGAGAGCCCGCATTTGTCTGTGCTACCAGGATCAGCGCTATCGCTATTGTGGGCCGCTGCGGCTGAAGAGCTGCTGCCGCTGAGAGCCCGCCTTTTTATCACCACCTTAGGAGCCTTGTGAGTGCACGCCGCGGACCGCTGCAGCTGGGAGCTGCGGCCGCTGCGAGTCCGCCTGTCATCATCGTGCCTTCCTCCCGAAGCTGGTACATTGTGCATCACCGGGTCGCGTAGACCCCAGCCTCGAACTAAGTTCGTTTCACACGCTTTTGAGTGCTTTTATTGCCTTTTTAGTGAACTTATATTTACGTGCATTGTGCCTTTTTGATCGTATTTGAGCCTTGTGTTATGCTTATATAAAGCTACTCATTTTTCTATAGTTACTGGTGTGGTGTCCCTTTGTGGTGTCTTCACTGCGTTATTGTGTATGGTCACGAATGCTTCACACACTGCCTCCGAGATAGGCCTGTCTGTTCGTGCTACGTTACCACAGGTTTGAGCAGGGGTTATCAAAGGGTGTAGCCCCCTTCCTCTGACTTAGGAAGAAGGGTCCCTTCTTGGACATTGGCGCCAGCCATTGCCAACCAGAGATCCCCATTTCTAACATTGGTGGTCAGCGGTGAGGATCAGGACTTGCATTTGTGATCCACATACAATAACTGGTGTACACCACTAGTGAGTGCAGACCTAAACGCAACCACATACGTTGTTGATCTTGTTCTATTTTTTGATCGTAATTGCCAGTTATGTCTACAATGGGTAAGCCAGCATCCAATGCTTCGGAGGATCTCACCTTTGAGGAAGAGAGGTTAGAAACCTACACTGCCAAACAGCTAAAGTCTTTTTGCAAGCAATTCACCGTCCCTATTGCAGGTCTCTCTAGGAAGGAGGAGTATCAGAAGGCGTTAAAGGCCTGGTGGGAGGCGAGGGAGTCCCCCGGGAATGGGGGAGAGCCTGGGGATGGGGGAGAGAATGCCGGAGGGCAGCAGGATGACGAAGTGGATTTAGTGGGAGGTAAAGCACTTTCCAGTCCAGGTACTAGCATGTCCTCAAAGGGCCTGTCTCCAGAAGAGATGGAAGACAGGGAGAGAGATAGGAGGCATAGTTTGGAGATGGCCAAATTAGAAGGTCAGAAGGATCTAGAGAGTAAAAAGTTGGATATTGAGAATAACCGGTTAGCATTTGAACTTGAGAAAATGAAACTGGAGCATGAGAGAGTATTGAGGGAGCTGGAGATCAAGGCTAAGAGTTTAGAGATCTCCCCTCTGGTGGCAGCATACCTTTAGTACCTACCGAGAGTAGAGTTTATATGCCCAAGGATGTCATCAAGGATTTCCATAAGAGTGAGGATATTGGGCAATGGTTTGCCGCCTACGAGATAGCAATGGTGTCCCACCGGGTCCCTGAGAAGGATTGGGGAGCGGGGTTGTGGGGACGCTTTGTGAGTGATGGGAGGGATACCCTGTTGGATCTGCTTGAAGAGAGCAGGATGGTGTATGCCCATATGAAAAAGGGCTTGATGACGCGATATGGTTGACCCCAGAGACGTAGAGGCAGAGATTTAGAACCTGTAAGAAATTAGAGGGTACCACTTGGGTTGAATATGTGTCTTTTTTTTGCAGAGCAATGGATCGCTGGGTAAAAGGTAGCAAAGTGGAAACCTTTGAACAACTGTATGATTTGTTTGCGTGGGAGCATTTAGCTAGTAACTGTTTTCCAGAGCTACGCCAGCACCTTATTGATAGCAAGCTAACTAACCCTAGGAAGCTTGCTGAGGAGGTGGACCGCTGGGTGAGCACCCGGGTTCGCAAGGGTCATGTGGGAGACTTCGCCAAAGGTGGGCAGGGTCCCCAGCAGAGAAGTGGGGGGGACAGGGGTAAACAGAGGGAGTTCCAAAGAGGGCCCCAAAGTAATTCCCAAGGGAACCCAGGAGTGGTGTCCCAGTCTCCCCCTGAGAAGAAGCCAGTGCCCCCGACAGGTAGGCCTGTTCATAGGGGGCCCCTTACTTGTTTTAAATGTGGTCAAGTGGGCCACTGGTATTATGATCCCCAGTGTCCCCAGAGGGACCTCAATGCACCACCCCGTGCACCAACCCGCCAGCTTACTAGTGTAGCCCTGGGAGGGGAGGAGATGGGTGCCCCAGGTGGGTGGGATCCCGTAGAATTGACCCTTGTCTCGCTAGGAGACTTTGAGAAGGTCCCTAACCCCACGCTGCCTGATAACACTAAGAAGTACAGGCAGTGGGTGACCATAAATGGCCATAGGGTGGAGGCTCTGAGGGACACCGGAGCAAGTGTGACTGCTGTCAGCTCCCGGTTGGTGTCCCCAGAGCAGGTTGTCCCCCATGCATTCTGCCCAGTAGTGTCAGCAGACAACTCTGAGAGCCAGTGTGAGGTGGCTCAAGTTCCCTTTGAGTGGGGGGGTCTCAGGAACTCTTCAAGTAGCTGTGAGGCCAGCCATGCTGGTAGACTGTCTGTTGGGCAACGATTTAGAGAACTCCCCGTGGGCTACGGTGGAGAGAAAATCTCACTTGGAAATGTTGGGTCTGCCTGAGTGGGCGTGCGTGACCACTCGGTCCATGGCAGCCAGTAAGGACGTTCAGAAGGACCTGGAGCCTGAAAGTATGGCCCAGGCCCCTGCCTTAAAGAGCAGGGGTAGGGGCGCGGGAAACCGGCCCCCATAGTTCCCACGGCCCAGGAGGGAGCAGACCTTGAGGGGGATGCCCTGGAGCCTACCGGGGAACAAGTAGCCGAACTGGGGGACCTGCCTGGGCTGACCCATTGGCAGCAGGAAGGAGGGCCCACCAGGGAGGAATTTTGTGAACAGCAGAGAACGTGCCCTTCTCTTGAGGGGCTGCGGAGACAGGCTGCAGCCCAGGCAGCAGGTGATCAGTCAGGGTCACATCTGATCTATTGGGAGAATAACCTCCTTTACAGCGAGCCTAAGGTTGCTGAGCCTGGGTCAGCCCGTGTGCTGGTGGTACCCCAGTGCTTCAGAGCCTTCCTACTAGGGTTGGCTCATGATGTGCCATTGGCAGGACATCTGGGGCAGACCAAGACCTTCGAGAGGCTGGTCACCCACTTTTATTGGCCCCAGATGCGCAGGAGCTCAGATGCTCACTGCAATACATGTGAAACTTGCCAGGCAAGTGGGAAGAGTGGGGGGAAGATCCAAGCTCCACTCCAGCCCTTTCCAGTTGTCAGTACCCCATTCGAGCGAGTGGGCATTGACATTGTGGGGCCTCTGGACCCCAAGACAGCCATGGGCAACAGGTTCATCCTGGTCTTGGTGGACCATGCCACCCGGTACCCTGAAGCCATCCCACTCCGGACAGTGACGGCCCCCGTGGTGGGACGTGCACTGATGGGGATTTTCTCCCGGTTGGGGTTCCCCAGAGAGGTGGTGTCTGATAGGGGTACTAACTTCATTTCCAAATATATGAAGTCTCTGTGGGAGGAGTGTGGGGTAACTTATAAGTTTACCACCCCTTACCACCCCTAAGGTAATGGGCTGGTTGAGAGATTCAACCGGACCCTCAAAGGCATGATTATGGGCCTAGAAGAGTCCATGAGGCGTAAGTGGGATGTCCTCTTGCCATGCCTGTTGTTTGCTTACTGTGAGGTGCCACAGAAGTCCCTAGGGTTCAGCCCCTTTGAGCTACTCTATGGTCACCCGGTAAGAGGGCCTCTGGGTCTGGTCAAGGAAGGCTGGGAGCAGTCTCCCAGGAAACCTCCCCAGGATGTGTTTAGCTACATGCTGGCCTTCAGGAACCAGACTCGGCATTTCAGAAAGCTTGCTGAGGCAAACCTGGAAGCCAGCCAGGAAGAGATGAAACGTTGGCACGATCAGAATGCCACTCTGATTGAGTTTCAGCCTGGTCAAAAGGTTTGGGTCATGGCCCCAGTGGAGCCCTGTGCGCTCCAAGATAAGTGGACCGGACCATTTGAGGTGGTGGAGCGCAAGAGTCCTGTTACCTACTTGGTGGACTTGCTGTCTCCCTGGAACCCCTTGTGGGTCCTGCATGTCATCCGCCTGAAGCCCCACTTTGAGAGGTCCGAAGTGGGCATGCTCCTGGCCACAGATGCTGGGATGGGGGAGGAGAGTGAGCCTCTTCCTGACCTCCTGAGTGCAAAGGAGCAAGTTGGGTCAGTGGAGGGTGTGGTCCTCTCCACCACACTGACCCCTGAGCAGCAGAGTGATTGTCGCCAACTGTTGGGACAATTCAGTGATCTGTTCTCCCTGGTGCCTAGTGTCACTGATTGGTGTGTCCATGAAGTGGACACTGGGGACAGTCCTCCTGTTAAGCACAAGGCTTACCGAGTGACTGACCGGGTTAGGGCATCCATTAAGGAGGAGGTTTCCAAAATGTTTGCTTTAGGGGTGATTGAGTCCTCTAGCAGCCCTTGGTCCAGCCCAGTGGTCTTGGTACCAAAAGCTGCAGCGCCTGGTGCCACCCCAGAACTTCGGTTCTGCGTGGACTACCGAGGCCTCAATTAAGTCACAAAGACTGACGCACACCCCATCCCCAGAGCTGATGATCTCATAGATCGGCTAGGGGCTGCACGGTACCTCAGCACGTTTGATTTGACGTCTGGGTATTGGCAGATTGCCTTGACTGATGGGGCAAAGGAGAGGTCAGCATTCTCCACACCGGATGGGCACTACCAGTTCCGGGTGATGCCCTTTGGGATGAAGAATGCCCCTGCCACCTTTCAGAGGTTGGTCAACAGGGTGTTGGTTGGGCTGGAGGATTTCAGTGCCTTCCTACCTGGATGGCCTTGCAGTGTTTAGTTCCTCATGGGAGGACCACCTGCGCCACCTCTGGGAAGTGTTGATGGCACTGCGAAGGGCAGGCCTCACAATCAAGGCCAGTAAGTGCCAGATTGGGCAGGGTTCGGTGGGGTACTTGGGACACCAGGTGGGGAGCGGCCAGGTGGCGCCCCTACAGCCCAAAATTGAAACCATCCTGGCTTGGGAACCCCCAAAGACCCAGACACAGGTGAGAGCCTTTTTAGGACTCACGGGTTATTACAGGAGGTTTGTCAAGGGGTATGGCAACATTGTTGCACCCTTGACTGAGCTGACTTCTAGGAAGCAGCCAAAGATTGTGAACTGGACTGGCACCTGTCAGGAAGCTTTTGACGCCCTGAAGACTGCCATGTGCACAGCGCCTGTACTTCAGGCGCCCAACTTTTCAAAAGAATTCGTTGTCCAGACAGACGCTTCAGAGCATGGTGTGGGGGCTGTTCTGTCACAGATCAATGAGGAGGGCCTAGACCAACCGGTAGCCATTATTAGTAGGAGGTTACGTCCACGGGAACAGAGGTGGAGTGCAATTGAGCGTGAGGCATTTGCTGTGATCTGGGCACTGAAGAAGCTGAGGCCATACCTGTTTGGGACTCACTTCCAGGTTCAGATGGACCACAGGCCCCTCAGATGGTTGATGCAGATGAGGGGTGAGAATCGAAAGTTGTTGAGGTGGTCTATTTCCCTACAGGGGATGGACTTTACGGTGGAACACCGCCCGGGTACAGAACACGCCAATGCTGATGGTCTGTCCAGATTTTTCCGCCTTAGTGATGAGAACCCCCAAGTGGGTGGGTAGTTCTCCCCACATTTCAGCTGGAGGGGACACGTGTTAGACCTGGCACCATTGGCGTGGGTCTCCCTTCCATCTTTCGCTTTTTGTCTCCTCTGTGTTTGCTGGTGTTAGATGCTCTGGGCGCTGTGCCACTGCCATTTAGTGCTACAGTGCGAATACTCCCTATTGTAAATTGACTGGATGAATTGGTATTCCCATAATTGGCTCATTTGATTTACCTGTTAATCCCGAGTATAGTGCACCGTGCGTGCCCAGGGCTGGTAGACCGAATGCTGCTGGTGGGCCTGCAGCGCTGATTGCACCACCCACATAAGCAGCGCATAAAGTGTGTCTCAGACCTGCCATCGCAGAGTCTGTGCGCAGTCCCGAACTGCCATTCTTTGACTGTAAAGTGAACCCACTTCCCAGTCCCTCAACCTTCCCTTGGCATCATGTAAGTCATCCCTATGGCAGGGTGCGTTGAATGTGAAAGGTAGGACCTTCCTTGGTCTGTGTGGCATGTCCTGATAGTGAATTACACTCCATTTCGTTGTTCACTATTGCAAGGCTATGTGTTCCCTTAGGCCAGAATGGGCAGTTTTGATTATTACATCCTATAATCCTAGCTGACCCAAGGGACATGTTTGGAAAGTCGAATTTAGTATGCCTGAGCTCAGAATATTAAAATACATCTTTTAGTGAGGATTATTTTTATATTCTGTGTTTGAAAATACCACTTCTAGGAAGTAGGTATTTTCTTGCCTAAGTCGTCCAGTGTGATCTGCTGTTATGTGTATTGGATGTCTGGTCTTGGAGGGACAGGGCAGGCTGAGCCCAACCTGGGGTGAAGAGCGGAATCTGCAGCTGGAGTATGGGGAGGGGTGACCCTTTGGTCTGAGCAGGGCTGGGCTTGGCAAGGTGAATGATGGCTCCAGCCCCCACTGTGCGTCTGATGGCAGACCCCCTCTTCCTCAAAGGCAGGATGCCGCCTCGTAAATAAAGTGCTCCAGGACCACACCAAACTGGTTCTGGCTGGGTTCAGTGACTTGTGACTTTTGAGAACAAAGACCTGTGGGGTATAAATATCTGCGCCGAAACCCCTACTTGTGTGTTACTTCTGGATGTCAAGACGAACCTCTGTCCGTGTAACGAGAGGAAAAGGACTTTGAAACTTTCATCCATCTTGCTGAAGCAACTACCCAAGGGCCTGATTTGAGCTTGCCTCCTGCTAAAGTCTCAGGGACATTAGACTTCACCCATCCGCCTTGTGAATTCCTATTGAGAGGGGTTCTACTCGCAGGTGAGGCCTCTGTCGAGAATTCCAGAGCCTCTGGGTCTACCTCGGTGAACGCGGGCTGAGAATCATCGCTATCGCTATTGTGGGCCGCTGCAGCTGAAGAGCTGTTGCCGCTGAGAGCCCGCATTTGTCTATGTTACGAGAATCATCGCTATCGCTATTGTGGGCCGCTGCAGCTGAGGAGCTGTTGCCGCTGAGAGCCCGCATTTGTCTATGTTACGAGAATCATCGCTATCGCTATTGTGGGCCGCTGCAGCTGAGGAGCTGTTGCCGCTGAGAGCCCGCATTTGTCTGTGTTACGAGAATAATCGCTATCGCTATTGTGGGCCGCTGCAGCTGAGGAGCTGTTGCCGCTGAGAGCCTGCATTTGTCTGTGCTACGAGAATCATCGCTATCGCTATTGTGGGCTGCTGCAGCTGAGGAGCTGTTGCCGCTGAGAGCCCGCATTTGTCTGTGCTACAAGGATCATCGCTATCGCGGGCCGCCGCAACTGAGGAGCTGTTGCCGCTGAGAGCCCGCATTTGTCTGTGCTACAAGGATCAGCGCTATCGCGGGCCGCCGCAGCTGAGGAGCTGTTGCCGCTGAGAGCCCGCATTTGTCTGTGCTATGAGGAACAGCGCTATCGCTATTGTGGGCCGCCGCAGCTGAGGAGCTGTTGCCGCTGAGAGCCCGCATTTGTCTGTGCTACGAGGATCATCACTATCGCTATTGTGGGCCGCCGCAGCTGAGGAGCTGTTGCCGCTGAGAGCCCGCATTTGTCTGTGTTACGAGAATCATCGCTGTCGCTATTGTGGGCCGCCGCAGCTGAGGAGCTGTTGCCGCTGAGAGCCCGCATTTGTCTGTGTTACGAGAATCATCGCTATCGCTATTGTGGGCCGCTGCAGCTGAGGAGCTGTTGCCGCTGAGAGCCCGCATTTGTCTGTGCTACGAGGATCATTGCTATTGTGGGCCGCCACAGCTGAGGAGCTGTTGCCGCTGAGAGCCAGCATTTGTCTGTGCTACGAGGATCAGCGCTATCGCTATTGTGGGCCGCTGCGGCTGAGGAGCTGCTGCCGCTGAGAGCCCGCCTTTTTATCACCGCCTCAGGAGCCTTGTGAGTGCACGCTGCGGACCGCTGCAGCTGGGAGCTGCGGCCGCTGCGAGTCCGCCTGTTATCATCGCGGCTTCCTCCAGAAGCTGCGTGCCGTGACCCCTTTTAAACCTCAGGTACATTGTGCATCACCGGATCGCGTAGACCCCGGCCTCGAAATAAGTTCGTTTATCACGCTTTTGAGTGCTTTTATTGCCTTTTTAGTGAACTTATATTTACGTGCATTGTGGCTTTTTGATCGTATTTGAGCCTTGTGTAATGCTTATATAAAGCTACTCATTTTTCTATAGTTACTGGTGTGGTGTCCCTTTGTGGTGTCTTCACTGCGTTATTGTGTATGGTCACGAATGCTTCACACACTGCCTCCGAGATAGGCCTGTCTGCTCGTGCTACGTTACCACAGGGTTGAGCACGGTTTATCAAAGGGTGTAGCCCCCTTACTCTGACTTAGGAAGAAGGGTCCCTTCTTGGACATTGGCGCCAGCCATTGCCAACCAGAGCTCCCCATTTCTAACAAGTGGGGTCATGGTCCGGCGCGCCAACCAGCCACTTCAAAGGACCAGCTCCAGCGTAATTTCTGTGACGTTTTTGCAGAGGCGGCAGATGTCATCCCACCTCTTGTGACAGTGAGTGTGGCATTGGTTTGAGATCCACCCGGGTCCGGCAGAGTGAGGGGTAGGTCGACCGCGATCGGACGGAGCGACATACGACACTGAACCTGGCAGTGTTTTTCGCCTGCTGCGACACCTTGAGGCATTGAAATGACCCTAGTTGGGCATTGAGTTTGATTGACAGGTACCACTTTATAGGGTGCTGTATGGGTGGTCACTGAACTATGTAATGAACAGACCACCAACCATAAAGTGTAGAATAATTAAGAATAGGTCCTGAAGAATTGCCGTTAACTTAACAGTAGGCAAGAAACATGTTGGCCTGAGTTTGAGCACACAACCCTGCAATCCTTGAGCAGACGCGTGCGCCTCTTACTGGTTTTTAATCAGGATAGTGACCATTGTCATTAAAATAGTTTTGGATGGATCACTACCTCCTGTTTTAGATTGCACACACTACACATTTTCACATCTACACTCACTAGGGCCCTTACACGCACCGCACCTAACGGCTAAGAAAAAAGATCTCCGCCAAGAAGGCCCCATCACGGGTGCCGATCGGGTATTGCAGCGCCGACCCGATAAGGAGCAGACCCAGTGATGAAGCATGACACCTAGCTGGCTAGGTGTGTGAGGGTCTTTTTCTGAAAGGAGAAAAGATTTTCTCCGATCTTTATGAGCACTCACATGCTCTCTTCTCACCCTTTGACCTGTAGGACTCTTTTAGGAACAGCATACCTCTTCTTGTTGTGGTTCCGTGGGCCTGTATGCTGGACCTACTCAAGTGGCCCTTAGTCCCTCCTTGTTGTCTTATTGGTTTGAGACCCCCAGGGCCCGCACCTTGCGGGCAATGGCTATCCATATAGCCTTAGCTGATGGACCTTGAGCTGTAGGCCTGGGATACAAGATGAGGAACTCTTTTAACACTGTGTTGTGGGCCATTGTGTGCCAGGCCAGGAGCATAAATAAACTTACCACACACATACATCAATGGACAGCAGAGGCCATAGACCATGTCACACACTACACTTGGAGCAAGTTTGCAGATTCAAATGAAAACATCTATGAGGATGGACAGACTACATGTACATCTCATACACATGCAGAGAGCAAGCACAGAGATCAAGGTGAAACAGGCCCTCATCTGTGATGCACTATGTGAGTGAGCATTCCAGACAATACACTGGAAATAATATGTAGTGGTCAGACTCACTGTTTCTTACACGACGCAACCCATAATGTCCTGGTCCATTGAATAGCTACACGTGTCATGAAGGTGACAACTAGGAACCTGATCGTACATTCTCTCCCTTTTGTCACAAGGTGTAGGCCTGTCTTGTGAACTCCTCAGACCTCTAATTGCTTCTTCATATATAGGAGGGTGGACTACACATATGTTTTTCTAAGTCATTTTAGTGAGGGGGCCATGATACATTGTGCATTTTCTAGACAGGCCTGAGGGCTTTTCACTGACGCAAATAGTGGTCCATCACAAGAATCACATGCATGTACAATGAGAATGATGACACAGTGCATACACATGTGAGACTCTACACATAATGGAACCAAAAGAAGGATGACATGTCCACTGTACATTTAGCAGATATGTGAGAGGTGAGTTGCCACGAATGTAGACAGATACAGGCCTTGTACTCTTGTGCAGACTGGGCACATCTCCATAGTGTCACTGTCAAAGCAGTACACACATTAATCAGTACCCTCTGCCAAATTGACAGATAGCATCTCACTAATGATCATATGTACACTTAATGAACTATTACATGACATGTCACATGGAATCTGTGTGCAGAGTGAGATTTCCTCAAGTCAGCAGTGTAACTGTACTACTGCTAAACCACGTTAGGTCCATATCATCATTGCATGCAGTCAGGGATCAGGGGGAATAAGCCTACATTTTCAGCCCATCCAATCCATTTACAACTCAGATGAGAACATGGAAACGATATATAGACGATGTCTTGATCATCTGGAAGGGCACATTGGACGAAGCCAAACAGTTTGTGGAGTGGGTCAACAGTAAAGACCCACACCTTAGGTTTACCTACAACATTGAAGTGAACCATGCAGTGTTCCTGGATTTAGACATAACACTAACAACGGAAGGAATTTCCACCAAAGTGCATGTAAAGCCGACAGATAAGAACAGTCTTCTTCTCTATGAGAGCTACCATCCGAGGGCTCTCCGTGATAATCTGCCTGTCGGACAATTCCTTAGAGTACGTAGGAACTGCTCGGAGGTGGACGTTTTTCAAGCACAAGCGGAACAACTAGAGAGTAAGCTCCTGGAGAGACACTACCCGAGCAAATTGGTAAAGCGTGCAAAGAAAAGGGCGAAGAACAACAATCGGGAAGCCCTTTTAGAGACCATCCCGAAAGACAAAATGGATCAGTTGGTATGCGTTACCACATACACCCCTGTTTCAAACAGAGTACAGAACATCATCAAGAAGAAATGGGCAATCTTGAATAGCGGAAATCGGAAGTGGGAACCCCCTCTTTTTGCGTTCAAACGGAGTAGAAACTTGAGAGATGAATTGGTACATTCAAAGATCACCAATGATGACATAGAAAACCAGATGACCTTATGGAGCCAACCAAAACCAATAGGGCATTATCCGTGCGGTAACTGTGTGTGCTGCCCCCTGACTACCACTACTAAGGAAGTAGACATTGGCACAGACCATCCCTGGAGACTCAAGAATTTCAGTAACTGTAATACTGAAAATGTGGTTTATCTACTGACCTGCCCATGTAATCTGAAATACGTGGGTATGACGTCAAGGAGGGTAAAAATGAGGATTAATGAACACCGCAGCACCATCAGGTGCAAAAAACAAACACCAAATTGACTAAACATTTTACCGAAAAACATCACAGTGACTCTGATTTACAGTGGACAATCCTTGAAGTAATGAAAAAGAAAAAAAACGATATTGTTAGACAGTTGCACATCCGGGAACAACGATGGGTGTACAGGTTACGTACATGGGAGCGAGGCCTAAATGATGATATACCATGGCTACAGCTGGCAAAGTGACCAAGCTAACCTCAAGGCATAGATCAATCACCTATGGTGACAGTTATACACCACTACAGAGGGGGACCTGAGCCTGTGTAATTTAAGTGATGAAATACGAATTAGATCATGTATGGGCAGCCTGTGTGGATATTAACTTTTCACCCCTAGAAGGAGATTATAACATCTGATATATAGCTTGACCACTGAGAGTAATACGCTTAGCCCCACTGCCTGATGTCCTCTACATCTGGGCGTAATTTACCTCCGTTTCACAAGGTTATTTCTGAATTAGTGTAACGCCCCTCGCATTCATCAATACATGCGCACATGAGATATGTTGATGTTCTGTACAAAGACATCCATTTTGTCCCGATAAGAGCTCGCACTATGATACACGCCCGTGCCCAGCGTTTAAGCCCTTGTTCATTGGGGACGGGCTTCCATAGAATGATTACAGATGCAGAGAGCCTTTTCCTTCTGCACATGCGCAATCCACTTTTCACTTTTCTCTTCGTGTGGATTTTATCAAGTTAGGTTTAAAGCGACTCTCATTCATCAGCGCATGCGCGTATGAGATACGCTGACGTGCAGAGGCACCCTTTTTCCCTAAATAGGAACGCGCATAATTAGTTAGTTTTACGCGTCTCTCACTCATCAGCGCATGCGCGTGTGAGATACGATGACGGTCGAATAGAGGCATCCTCTTTCATCCAATAGGAACGCACATAATGATTTAGTGTTACGCGTCTCTCACTCGGTTGCGCATGCGCTGATGAGTTACACTAACGCTCGTATAGAGGTAACCCTCTTTCACCCAATAGGAGCGCATACAATGATATACGCCCGTGCCAGGCGCCTAAGTCCGCCCGTAGGGGGACACAGGAAGCGCTCTTAACGCCCCAGGTGCAGTCCAGTCAGATCGTACAATTAAACAATCTATCAATTAACTAGAGGATATAAAACCACTAAGAGAACATCAGTCTCCACCGACGGGGAGACCGAGAGGACGCCTATAGAGAGAACTGATGGGAGCACTGAAGTCAGACAGTAAGAGTATGAGTGTCTTGTATGGTGATGAGAATGTGAGTTTGACTCCAGCTTCCTCTGAGAAATTGGGTGTCAATCACTATAACTGGATAATTATTGAGGTGACTAGAACCTCATGTATGCTAGTTTTTAAACTTGTGAGTACACAATTACATCTTTTGGAATCAATTCTTCTCCTTTACAGAAAGTCACAAGTAGGCTCTCCTACCCTCGCCCTCCCATGGAGTATAGAGGATAGTATTTTAGGGTAAGAGTTGGATTATGCTATTGACCATTGTATGACACGTACGTGTGCCACGTGTCTCATACAGACCACACCACGCGCGCTATAGGTGTGTCCTGGTTTGGATGACAAAAATTGTCTATTTATAAACATACTTACACGTTTGGTTTGTTTGTTTCTCTTTGTTTCTTCCTTTTTCCTACAGAATCGTTTTTCAGGGGTACTAGACCCGACGGGCAGTTTATATTTTACCCCCGTAATCAGATTAGTTACACCTTTTCGCATTAGATGCAAAAAGGCTTAACCCTTTGGTCCTGACGAATGCGACGTACCCTACTGGGACTTTTACGCAGAAACATGTTGACCGCACTTGATACGGTGAAGGGAGATTAATGTCCCAGATCACCGTACACTATTTTAATACCATACATCTGTTCCCTGAATAAAAACACTATTGAGTGACAGGTGTGATGGTTTTTAAACCACCTTTCACTTATACACGGCCATCACTTAGTTGTAGAAGTGCATCCCTGTCTCCAGGTGTATGCCCGCCCTTTATCAAACGAAGTTTTTAAAGGGCGAGGACAGCCTATGATGAAGCATGACACCGGGCGGTGTGTGAGGCCAGTCCGTAACTCTTTATGAGATGCCCCCACTGGTAGTGCATCTCAGTATAACTCTGTAGGAACCTGTAGGAACCCTTGTGAGGGGCAGCCTTTTTGTGTTTACATATGAGATTGGAGGCTGGCTTGCCCTTTGACCCCGTGCCTCTAGTTCCCATCCACAGCCTAGTCTGTGGTGAGAGTGTGTGTGTATTATGGTACAGCGTTTAGCTGTGGGAACTTCAAGGGGTATGTATTATGGTCAAGATTGACCAGGGGACTGGTTAACTTTCACCACCCCAGTTTAGAAAATATTAGAACTAAAGGGTGCTGATAATTTCTCCACCCTGTATATTACCCTAATTTATTTTTATTATGGAGACCGAATTGGCTTTCAACGAGAGCAATTATGCAGATATATTAAGAACTCCATCTATCTTAGCTGAAGCAGTGGTGTCACAAACCTTTAAGAACTCTGATGAGTGGGAGTGCTTCTCAGCCAAAAAGAAAGAACAAATCCGTACAGCCCTACATGGGGCTTTTATGACTGAATATTTGAGGAAAAATACGGCACCACGAGGACTCGTGGTAACGAATGAACCTAGATTGTTCTTAAACAACAAAGAGTTCAGAATTAACTGGTCCAGCATAGCCTGGAAGTGTACAAAAGACTGGCTCGTGTTGATCATTAACACGGCCAGACAGTTAGCAGATGCGCTATTGGTGGAAATACAGCAGAGTGAAAGCAAACTTAAAACTTCAGTCCATGTGACTGTATTCAAAAAGAAACTGGAGGAAATTAATAACGATCACTCTGCGTATAGGGAGTATCTGACCCAATCAAAAATCACCAAATTACAGAAGGACGTCCAAAAATTTAAACGGGAAACGGTGTACCCTTATACAACGGATGAGTACTATGATAAACCCCTACAACAACCAGTACCAAGACGTCAATCACGATTCAGACCTACACCCCAGAACTGGACCTACAGCTCAGGGGAGGAAAGGAGTGACAGCAGCAGCGATGAAAGCACGGGCGGACAACAAACCCGGAGATATCAGAACCCTAATCAACCAATGTTCGCACCACCAATGCAGCCCTATGGCTACTGGCCACAGCAATTCTTCCCTCCTGGCTTTGGGTTTCAACAAGGACAACAGCCTTTTTTATTCAGGGGCCAAGGGAGAGGAAAAGGCAGACAAAAAGCAAGAAGACCAACCAGGGTTCAATGGGAGGACGAGGCAACCACCAGCGGGGCAGTGACACGGAGCAGAGGCAGGGGCATCCACTTAACAATGGGCAAAGAATGACTAATGTCGTAAATCTGAGTGACCATATACTCAGCACGGACGAAGAGGCCGTTCTCGCAAAAGGATTAGGTTTCGTTCCCACTCCAGAGAACGATGCTTTCTTCCTTTATACAGAACTAGCACAGTTCTTTAGGAAGATAAAACTAAGAGATTTCTTTGGATCAACACAAAGCCAAGACAACAACCGAACTAACACTGGTCTACGAAAAAAGTCGACATTCACCCCGCAAACCCAAAACATTTCTTGTAATGTTTTGGCTTTCGAACAAGCAGTCCTCACTGAAGTTGGGAGAATTGACTACAAAAGTACTAGGGGTTTCCAGAACATGACCAGAGGCGAGAGAACGGCACTTGAACAACTAAAAAACAACCATGAGTTGGTGGTAAAACCAGCAGATAAGGGAGGGGCGATAGTCCTGATGAATCATACCATGTACAGAGAAGAATGTTTACGCCTCCTATCAGACACTACGAGTTATGAGATACACAGAGAAGATCCTACTCTTCAGATCATGAACAAAATTAGGATTATGGTTGGTGAGGCTGAAACCAATGATTGGATTACTAAACATGAGGCAGAGTTTCTCATTAACACGGAACCGAGGACACCCAGGTTCTATACCCTCCCCAAAATTCATAAAAACAGAATGCCACCTCCGGGCAGACCGATAGTGTCGGGAATAGGGTCAGTACTTGAACCCCTCTCACAATTTTGCGATTGGTTCTTAAAACCAATTGTACAAAAATCTCGGTCCTATTTAAGAGACACAAAGGACGTACTTTGCCACCTAAGGGACCTGGAAACAAACATTGATGAAGATATGTTCATAACAATGGACATCGAAGCGCTTTACACAAGCATCCCCCAGAGGCGAACATTGGAAGTGGTGGAAGGGATCCTCCAAAGCCAAGACTGGACATACATGACACCGACACATTTCATCATGGAATGTGCGGAACTAGCCCTCACGGAGAACTATTTCGAATTCGAGGACACACTATATCATCAGGTGAAGGGCACGTCCATGGGCAGCACTTTTGCGCCTAGTATGGCGTGCCTGTACGTCCACCAGTTTGAAGAGGACTACATTTTCAGCCCATCCAATCCGTTTACAACTCAGATGAGAACATGGAAACGATATATAGACGATGTCTTGATCATCTGGAAGGGCACATTGGACGAAGCCAAACAGTTTGTGGAGTGGGTCAACAGTAAAGACCCACACCTTAGGTTTACCTACAACATTGAAGTGAACCATGCAGTGTTCCTGGATTTAGACATAACACTAACAACGGAAGGAATTTCCACCAAAGTGCATGTAAAGCCGACAGATAAGTACAGTCTTCTTCTCTATGAGAGCTACCATCCGAGGGCTCTCCGTGATAATCTGCCTGTCGGACAATTCCTTAGAGTACGTAGGAACTGCTCGGAGGTGGACGTTTTTCAAGCACAAGCGGAACAACTAGAGAGTAAGCTCCTGGAGAGACACTACCCGAGCAAATTGGTAAAGCGTGCAAAGAAAAGGGCGAAGAACAACAATCGGGAAGCCCTTTTAGAGACCATCCCGAAAGAAAAAATTGATCAGTTGGTATGCGTTACCACATACACCCCTGTTTCAAACAGAGTACAGAACATCATCAAGAAGAAATGGGCAATCTTGAATAGCGGAAATCGGAAGTGGGAACCCCTCTTTTTGCGTTCAAACGGAGTAGAAACTTGAGAGATGAATTGGTACATTCAAAGATCACCAATGATGACATAGAAAACCAGATGACCTTATGGAGCCAACCAAAACCAATAGGGCATTATCCGTGCGGTAACTGTGTGTGCTGCCCCCTGACTACCACTACTAAGGAAGTAGACATTGGCACAGACCATCCCTGGAGACTCAAGAATTTCAGTAACTGTAATACTGAAAATGTGGTTTATCTACTGACCTGCCCATGTAATCTGAAATACGTGGGTATGACGTCAAGGAGGGTAAAAATGAGGATTAATGAACACCGCAGCACCATCAGGTGCAAAAAACAAACACCAAATTGACTAAACATTTTACCGAAAAACATCACAGTGACTCTGATTTACAGTGGACAATCCTTGAAGTAATGAAAAAGAGAAAAACGATATTGTTAGACAGTTGCACATCCGGGAACAACGATGGGTGTACAGGTTACGTACATGGGAGCGAGGCCTAAATGATGATATACCATGGCTACAGCTGGCAAAGTGACCAAGCTAACCTCAAGGCATAGATCAATCACCTATGGAGACAGTTATACACCACTACAGAGGGGGACCTGAGCCTGTGTAATTTAAGTGATGAAATACGAATTAGATCATGTATGGGCAGCCTGTGTGGATATTAACTTTTCACCCCTAGAAGGAGATTATAACATCTGATATATAGCTTGACCACTGAGAGTAATACGCTTAGCCCCACTGCCTGATGTCCTCTACATCTGGGCGTAATTTACCTCCGTTTCACAAGGTTATTTCTGAATTAGTGTAACGCCCTCGCATTCATCAATACATGCGCGCATGAGATATGTTGATGTTCTGTACAAAGACATCCATTTTGTCCCGATAAGAGCTCGCACTATGATACACGCCCGTGCCCAGCGTTTAAGCCCTTGTTCATTGGGGACGGGCTTCCATAGAATGATTACAGATGCAGAGAGCCTTTTCCTTCTGCACATGCGCAATCCACTTTTCACTTTTCTCTTCGTGTGGATTTTATCAAGTTAGGTTTAAAGCGACTCTCATTCATCAGCGCATGCGCGTATGAGATACGCTGACGTGCAGAGGCACCCTTTTTCCCTAAATAGGAACGCGCATAATTAGTTAGTTTTACGCGTCTCTCACTCATCAGCGCATGCGCGTGTGAGATACGATGACGGTCGAATAGAGGCATCCTCTTTCATCCAATAGGAACGCACATAATGATTTAGTGTTACGCGTCTCTCACTCGGTTGCGCATGCGCTGATGAGTTACACTAACGCTCGTATAGAGGTAACCCTCTTTCACCCAATAGGAGCGCATACAATGATATACGCCCCGTGCCAGGCGCCTAAGTCCGCCCGTAGGGGACACAGGAAGCGCTCTTAACGCCCCAGGTGCAGTCCAGTCAGATCGTACAATTAAACAATCTATCAATTAACTAGAGGATATAAAACCACTAAGAGAACATCAGTCTCCACCGACGGGGAGACCGAGAGGACGCCTATAGAGAGAACTGATGGGAGCGCTGAAGTCAGACAGTAAGAGTATGAGTGTCTTGTATGGTGATGAGAATGTGAGTTTGACTCCAGCTTCCTCTGAGAAATTGGGTGTCAATCACTATAACTGGATAATTATTGAGGTGACTACAACCTCATGTATGCTAGTTTTTAAACTTGTGAGTACACAATTACATCTTTTGGAATCAATTCTTCTCCTTTACAGAAAGTCACAAGTAGGCTCTCCTACCCTCGCCCTCCCATGGAGTATAGAGGATAGTATTTTAGGGTAAGAGTTGGATTATGCTATTGACCATTGTATGACACGTACGTGTGCCACGTGTCTCATACAGACCACACCACGCGCGCTATAGGTGTGTCCTGGTTTGGATGACAAAAATTGTCTATTTATAAACATACTTACACGTTTGGTTTGTTTGTTTCTCTTTGTTTCTTCCTTTTTCCTACAGAATCGTTTTTCAGGGGTACTAGACCCGACGGGCAGTTTATATTTTACCCCGTAATCAGATTAGTTACACCTTTTCGCATTAGATGCAAAAAGGCTTAACCCTTTGGTCCTGACGAATGCGACGTACCCTGGGACTTTTACGCAGAAACATGTTGACCGCACTTGATACGGTGAAGGGAGATTAATGTCCCAGATCACCGTACACTATTTTAATACCATACATCTGTTCCCTGAATAAAAACACTATTGAGTGACAGGTGTGATGGTTTTTAAACCACCTTTCACTTATACACGGCCATCACTTAGTTGTAGAAGTGCATCCCTGTCTCCAGGTGTATGCCCGCCCTTTATCAAACGAAGTTTTTAAAGGGCGAGGACAGCCTATGATGAAGCATGACACCGGGCGGTGTGTGAGGCCAGTCCGTAACTTTTTATGAGATGCCCCCACTGGTAGTGCATCTCAGTATAACTCTGTAGGAACCTGTAGGAACCCTTGTGAGGGGCAGCCTTTTTGTGTTTACATATGAGATTGGAGGCTGGCTTGCCCTTTGACCCCGTGCCTCTAGTTCCCATCCACATCCTAGTCTGTGGTGAGAGTGTGTGTGGAATAAGGCTAGACACACCATTGACGTGAAGTCATCCTGCTAGGCAGTGTCTCACACTTTTACATTACCCATTCTGAGAACAACATGTGTGATGTTTGGCTTTCATGGAGCTGCACCAGTGTCTATGGTGCCATCCTCCACACATACTCAAGTGCAGCAACTTGTACCTCTTGTATGGCCCATGCTGATTGCAAAACTCTGAATGCAGTAACATTGGCTTGCACTCAGAGGCACATACTAGTGTACAGTCACGTAGTGTGAGCATTCTGAGCAGTCAAAAAAGTTTACACATCCACTTACCAGTTCCTCTGGAGCACCATATAGTTGCCCGTACTGGCCAAGGACCTCGTCCACCAGGACATCCAGCTCCTCTGTGGTGAAGGGACAGGCCCTGAGGTTCTCAGTACGAGCCATGACTGGGTCCAGAGATGATGTACAGCAGCAGTTGGTGGGGATGAATGGCAGGCAGCAGTGTCTGTGGGCAAGTGGCAGGTGTGGCTATTTCACAGACATATATAGGCCCATAGGGTTGTGCCAGTGGTACTCTGCTGATGCAATTGGTCCGCCTGGTTTGCATCATTCAACTGTGGCCAATGCCGGTGACCGTAGTGGCGGAGCATGCCTACTGCAATGTTCAAAACTGAAATGCACTACTGCGATGGCAGTCCCCATTGGCTGCAATGTTATTCGCATAGGCGGTGTCAAACCGCGTGGGTCAGGATGTCTCTACCGCTATCTGGCATCATTCAATTGGGGCCAATGCCTGTGACCACAGTGGCGGAGCACGCCTACCGCACATGTTCACACATTGTGCATTTGCATTCTCGCTTTGCGGATTGCATCACTGATCCCAACACATTTACCAGAACTAATTTCAGCACCTTGTGAAGGCTTTTGAGAGTGTGACATTTAACTTAAGTCTACCCACACATTTCATAGCAGTACACATGTGATGAAATGCAGTGGTCTGACCGTACTCACATGTAATTTTCATTCATGTGGGCATGTATACAGATTTCATGTTGATTTGCCTATCAATTCTGTGAGCATGCCAATGTGTGTAATGCATACTTCTCATACAATCATGATGGACTGACATCGTATTGTGCATTTATGTCTGTACACAGTGCTGTATTCATATGGATAGTTGTCCAGCTTACACTCACTGGGCTCATTTTGTCATGATGCTGTGCTTAGTGGGACTCAAGTTAGAGGTTGTGCAGTGACAGCAGCTCCATACCACTCAGCATTGATGATGTTAGCCACATCTGCTGTGTAAGCTACCCACTGGCCTGGGGACACCTGATGTAGCAGTGTACCATATGCCAAACACATAGTCTGATATTGATTTGACTGTAGTTAGTATGTACACCCTGGCTACATGAATGAAACGTAGGAGAAGACCACCTGTGCATCGGCCTTTCCCAGGCCTGGTGACAATGGAGGATAACGACATCATTAAGAAATTCCTTCTGAATCAGCTTACCCTTCAAGAGCTACGTGCTCAGTTGGAGCCATATTTGAGGCCTCACAGAACATATCCAACAGCTTTGACACCAACAGTAAAGGTGATGGCTGCTCTGCATTTCTTTGCCACTGGCTCCTTTCAGTGCACAGTGGCCATCGCAGGTGGGATGTCTCAACCTATGTTCAGCATGCTGTTGCGTGATGTCCTTTCCACAATGTTGATCTACAAGGACAGCTACATTCACTTTCCAAGAATACATGAATTGGCAGATGTGAAAGGGGAATTTTATGACCTTGGTCACATTCCTAATGTTGGTGGAGCCATTGACTGCACCCACATTGGCCTTGTTCCACTACAGGCACGTGAGCACATCTACCGTAACAGGATGCATTACCATTCAATAAATGTGCAAGTGGTATGCCAAGCGGATCTGATTATCTCCCACGTGTGTGCCAAATTTGTGGGTTCTGCACATGCCTCCTACATACTGCGTAACAGCATCATCCCACAATTGATGGCAAATCTGCATCCAGAGCGGACGTGGCTTGTTGGTGAGTGAGTTGTGTCAAGTAATGTGCTGTATGTGTGACATACTGGTCTCCTCAAATTGTTAGTTTACATTGTTGGTCTGTGTTTCTCACAACTAGGTGACTCAGCGTATCCCAACCGGCCTTGGTTGCTGAGCCCACTGAGGAATCCAAGGACACCGGGGGAAGTCCGCTTCAATGATGCCCATGGGAGGACACGTTGTGTCCTCCGGAGCGAGCTTTTAGACTTCTGAAGGCTAGATTTCGGTGTATGGACAAGAGTGGTGGTGCACTACTCTACTCTCCCCAAAAGGTGTGTCAGATCATAGTCGCATGCTGCATGCTCCAACCTGGCCTTGCTCAAGGAGATCCCCCTGATTCTAGACCATGATGATGATCAGCAGGAGCCCCCCGCTGCAAATCCACACATGTCCAGTGACGAGGATAGTGGGGAGGAAGAAGGTCTTGACCTGCGTCAACAGCTCATCAACAGCTACTTTCCTTGAGTGTAAGTTAGCATTGATCAACTATGACTGTTTCTGTTTGCTTTGCTGTTAGGGCCGAAGCATTGATGATGTTTTGGGACACTGCCTGTTGTTAGCACACTACTGTGGGGTACTTTGTGCATCACTGTATTTGTATTAACTGATGTCTATGTTGATGCTGTTGGTTACTGTTATCTGATATAAATCTTGTACAGTGTTGAACAGTAGTGTATTGTTGCTGTGGTGACATCATATGATGACTCAATGTTATCTTCTTGTTGTGTCGTTCTAGGTCCCTCTGCCCCATCAATGGATTCTCACAATCTCATCTAGTGGTACATTGAAATTTAAGTTTCCATTGTACTTATTCTGCTGAACATATAAATTACTCAAAGGCATGTGTGTTTTTGTGTTTATTTTCATGCATATGGTGTTTAAAGAAAAAGTGGATAACATATTGATTGTGAATACAGAGTGTTTCAGTTGTCAGTGATGGTAACAGAGAAAATTAGAGTAGTAACTATAATAGTGTAATTCCACAGTCCAACAGACTCTTGCCATCAACATGGCAATGTGGGATTGGATGATCAACAAAGTCAATGTTCAGTGCAACACTGGTGACATCATGGCTGGCTCAGTGACCTGGCTTGTGTTGGTGCTTGCCACGTGATCCTCCCGTGGTGTTTCTCGGACATCCCCTCTTGCATTTGGCAGGGGGGGCCTCTGCTGCAGGCTCAGAGGTGTCTGAGGAGTCATTGTCTTGCAGCTCACCCCTCCCTGTGACCGCAGCTGAGGTGGTGGGAGTATCAGCAGGCTGGCCACTGGAGGTGAGGGAAGCCGTTATTTGAGCAGGATGTATGTCCCTCAGAACACCCACAAGCTGGCCCATGAGATCCACAAGTTGTCCCATTCGGGTGTCCATGGACCTCTGCAGCATGCGGAGCTCATGCAGTTCCTCTACAACCTGGCCCATCTGTCCCTGGCTCTATTGGTACACACCAAGGACATTTGCGACGGTGGCCAGGGCTTCAGTCTTAGTGTCCTCCTGTGATTGTCTCCCAGTTGCGCTCCCACCTGCCCTGCTGACACAGATCTGTGGCGTTGGCTGTCCACGCACCCGCACACTGTCCCCGGCATCCTCGGCATGGGTGTTGGTTACCACTGAGCTAGGGACAGTGTTGCAGGCAGCGCTGGTGATGGTGGAAGTGGTTGCAGCACATGTCGTAGCAGGGGTCAGCGTAGTTGTTGTTGCTGCTGTGTTGAGGGTGGTGGTGGGGACAGTGAGGTCCTGAGACGGAGTGCGCCCTGGCAGTCCTGAGGGGCCAGGTTGGTGCTCCTCATCCGAGAAACGTAGAGATTCGGCATCTGAGAGTTCAAGTTCCGGGGGGTGGGAGACTGGCTCTGCTGGTTGGTGCTGGTCTCGCTAGTTGTTGATTGCGAATCTCCTGTTGAACAGAGGTTAGATTGGATGTTTTAGTTGTGAATACCAAACTTTTTACATTACAATCACTTGGTATTTGTACAGGTTTTTCAGCATTATGACAAGATGTAGAGGTACATACATTACTTGTTAGCAGGGTGGCATGTAAATACCAACCATTTGACATGTACAGATAGTGTGTTTACAAGGACATGTCATCATCTACCAACTTGGTACTCATCCACTTTGGTTTAGGCTGTGATATTTTACAATTTGCAGAGATTCTGTTTCATCTATGCTGAAACTTCCTAATTTCTGTTGCTAATTTTGCATTGACATCATGTGGTTTGTTTTGTTTGATGTGTGTCCATGCATGTTTTGTGTTCATATGTGCCTTCATGCTTTAATACAATGGTACTTACACATTGCATTGTGTGCATTGCGTGGTTGTGCCCAGCATTGATTCACAGTGGACTTTGTGATTCTAAATGATATTTATGTGACATTTAAGTGGGCCTAGCTGTGTGCGCACTGGATGTGACATATGGAGCTGTACAGAGCTGGCTACCAAGTGAGGGATGTGGTGGTCATATAGCTCCATGCAGTCTGAGAAGGAGCACAGGGTGCATGAGCTGACTACCTACCTGTTAGGAGGTACTGCATAGGGAGATGGCTGCCACATGGCTCTGGGGTGGGGGAGTGTTCCATGCTGTGAGGCAAGAGGGCCTGGTGGAAGTTGTAGTGCCGCCTGCCTGTCTCCACCCCCGTCCCTGGTGAGAAGGCTAACTCCTTGTAATTTGAAGCAGAGGAATGTATTGGCTGCCACATGGCTTCTGGGGTGGGGAGGGGCTCCATGCTGTTTGGGAGGGAGGCCAGAGGGCCTTGTGAGAGTTGTGGTGTTGTTGTCAGGTCCCAACAACCCCCTCCCTAGTGAGCTGACTAACTACCTGTTAGGAGGCACTGTGTAGGGAGATGGCTGCCACATGGCTTCTGGGGTGGAGGAGTGTTCCATCCTGTTCAGGGGTGAGGCAAGAGAGCATGAGATGGCTACCTCCCTGAAAGGTGAAGCAGAGGAAGAAATGGCTGCCACATGGTTTCTGGGGTGGGGGAGTGTTCCATCCTGTTCAGCTGTGAGGCAAGGCGGCCTGGTGAGAGTTGTAGTGCTGCCTGCCTGCCCCCCCCGGTGAGAAGGCTACCTCCCTGTAAGGTGAAGCAGAGGAATGTAATGGCTGCCACATGGCTTCTGGGGTGGGGGAGTGTTCCATCATGTTCAGGGGTGAGGCAAGAGAGCATGAGATGGCTACCTACCTGTAAGGTGAAGCAGAGGAATGAAATGGCTGCCACATGGCTTCTGGGGAGGGGCAGTGTTCAATCCTGTTCAGCTGTGAGGCAAGGGGGCCTGGTGGGAGTTGTAGTGCTGCCTACCTGTCCCCACCCCCCTCCCTGGTGAGAATGCTACCTCCCTATAAGGTGAAGCAGAGGAAAGTAATGGCTGTCTGTGGCTTCTGGGGTGGGTGCTCCATGCTGTTTGGGAGGGAGGCCAGAGGGCCTTGTGGGAGGTGTGTTATTGTTGTCAGGTCCCAACAACCCCCTCCCTAGTGTGATGACTACCTACCTGTTAGGAGGCACTGTGTAGGGAGATGGCTGCCACGTGGCTTCTGGGGTGGGGGAGTTCCATCCTGTTCAGCTGTGAGGCAAGAGGGCCTTGTGGGAGTTGTAGTGGTGCCTGCCTGTACCCATACCCCCACAGAAATATGGCTACCTACCTTTGAGGTGAATCAGAGGTAGGAAATGGTAGATAAGTGAGAAATGTGTTGTAAAGAGTGTGTTGTACATAAGAGCATTTGAGTCTTAAAAGTGTGTCTCTATGGTTGTGCAAGACAGTACATGGCAGTGTGATGGGATACATTTGTTGGTACTTACCAGCCTCCACTCCCCCAGCTATTCCTTTGAGACTCTCTGGATGCAGGATGGCAAGCACCTTCTCCTCCCATTCAGTGAATGTTAGTGGTGGAATGGGAGGGCCACCGCCAGTTCTCTGAGCCGCCTCATGGTTCCTGTTGGCACGGTATTTGACCCTGGTCTTGAGGTCATGCCACCTCTTCTTGATGTCACGCCGTGTGCGCAGGGTGGTCCCTACTGCATTGACTTTGTTGACAATCCTTTCCCACATTTGTTTTTTCTTTAAAATTGGGGTCTGTTGGACCATGGATCCAAATAAATATGGTTCTACTCTAATTATCTTGTCTACCATCACTGACAACTCATTGTATGTGAATTTAGGCATTTCTTTCTGTGACATGGTGTATGCTGTGCAAATGAGGAAGAAGTGCAGGGAATAAGGCGCTGGTGGAGATGTCTGAGGTGTGTCAGGTGTGTGTGTTGGAAGTGTTGGTGTGTGTTGATGTAGGTTAGTGTGATGGTGTGCTGTGCAATATTTTGCTTCTACTAACAGCTGTGGTGTATGGCCCTTCAATTCTGTAGTTGTGCAAAGGATGATGGTCAGGGAAGGGGTTGGCTTTATACTCTGCTATGTGGGTGTGTCAAAATGAGGAATGACCGTCAGGTGTATTTTCCATGATGACCAGGGATTTCATTAGTTTTTAATGACTTGGGGCTGTATCATTGGGGCGTGTCAGATGTGATTGAGGGCAGCGGAGAGGACCGGCAAATTTGGAGGCCTGTTTCTTAAGTTGCATTCGACCGCCATTTATCTTTTTGTACGACCGCAGCGGTCGTAACGCAATGTTCGTTACGCCTGCTCCACCATCTCATCCAAATTTCCCGTGCGGTCATACCGCCGGTGAATCGGCCTTTTTAATGCATTTCCCTGCTTTTCCATCCGCCGCGGTCGGAATTTCAGTATTCCCGACCGTGGCGGACGTTTTTTTGTGAAACTCCGTCCGCCGGAGTCGGATTTTACATGCATCGCATCGTAATGAGACCGCCGGATTTCCCGCGGAACATGCAGGCGTTTTTTTTCTGGGAGCACAGCGGTCGGAGGCATTTTCCGTCCGCCATCGTAATGACCCCCATAGTTATTCAGTGTATTGCACACCAAAAGAACCTGCCTCCACTAACATCCTTTATGTTGACAGTACCCTTTCAGTCTATAAGATAGATTAAGAAAGTCTTCAAGAATGGCTTGTGCCAACCTTTGACCAAGGTGTTGTAGTACAATAATCCGGAATAAATACTACACACAGATGAAAAGGAATACATTTTTATTCCTGTCACAACCTCAAGTCGCCTCAACTGACCAGCATAACTTTCAAAACAGAACATTCTATTTTGGCATATTCCATAATAATGGAGAGCGGGGAACAAGGGACAAACCAACATAACCAGAGCTGGGAAATAAACTAAAACCAATATAGAGGATACATTTTACGGAGAGGAATAATAAAATTAATAGCAGAAGAAATAATGTTCTGCAGATACAACACTATGTTTTTGAATTTGCTTTACCTGATGTTGAGACCTTCATTAAATCTTCCCACCAGAATGGTGCCCCCGGCCCCAACGGTATTACAGCTATCTTTTTTAAGCAAACTGAGATAAATTGAGCTAATATACTTTTGCTCATCTACAAATCCTGTCTAGTCACAAATATAATTCCTGACAGCTGTTGGGGTTTGCTGTTGGTTCTAATGGATCTAATAATACACCTGAAAAAGTTTGTCTTAAAGCTCTCCTGGAAAGTTCTATGCGGAACTCATACTTAAAGAACTAGAACGGTGGGCTGATCAGAAGCACTTTATTCCGTTATTTCAAACTGGATTCCAGAAAGGGTTCAACATGACAACAACTTACTGTTCTCTCAATACTTGTAGATCAAGCTCTGAAAGAAAAGGGCAGATTATTATTTGCAGACTTTATTGATTTTACCACCCCCTTCAACAACATTAACTGAGGTAAATTATGGGCAACATTTTCAAAATGGGTTATCACGCTCCTGTTTCTAAGAGTATCAGCCTATATTCCAACACTTGGGTCAAGATCAAACTGACTTTAGGACGAATTGCCTCTGGTAAATCACCACAAATTAAGGGCTAAGCAGGGCTGTACACTGGCTTCTCTATTATTCAACCTTTACCTGGCAGATATCAAAGATGCCATTACTTCTACCAGAGCCTGTCCCTCAAAGCCTGCTGGTCAGAAGGTAAACATCTTGCAGTATGCTAATGATAGCATATTACTAGATCAAACTTCAATAGTGTTACAAAAAATCATTGGATGATTTAGTTGTATACTGCTGCAGTAACACAGTGAAAACAAAGATCATTATCTTAGGCCGTAGGTTACTCAAGAATGATCAATGGCTAATTGATAATAAAAGAATAAAAAAAGTTCCCTCTCACAAGTATCTTGAGGTGTTGTTTGATGAGAGAGGCCGCACCTCATCACCTAAAAAATTACTCAACAATATAGTGTCCTCCCCAGCTCAGGCACATGTAAGTGATCACACCACACATGGAGCTCGGTTTACACATCTTTATTCTTCAGAGTTAAGCGCCCGTACTACATCATGATGTTTCTTTTTTTTTTTATAAATGTTTTTATTTTCATTTTTCATACATATTCACTAACCAATGAAGGTAATACAGTCACATACATACCTCATGTAGTAAAGAAAAAAGAATGATACCAACACAGCATTTTGCACAGATCCTTGGCATCCATCTAGTAAATCCCTTAATTAATTCCCTGCACATGTACACTCCTCGGTTATCACTGAATACATTTGCTCCTTTTTCCACTGACATGTTGTGTTAATCCCCCTTCCCCTTTCATTTATCCATTGTGTCTATAGTTCGTCCCCGTTTATGTCTTGCGTGGGCTTGTCTAGTAAATCCATTCTGTAGTGTTTCATCCAGTTTCCTAATACCTTTCGGTACTTGCCTGGGCATCCTCTAGTCTTATATGTTACCCTCTCCATCATGAAGTTTCTTACCCACACCCAATCACTTATGTCACTTTTCTACTGAGTCCGTCAGGGTCCAGAGGGGTCCTGCTATCTCTAACACTCAAGACACTACAAACAATGTCACTTATAATTTCCCTTAACATCACTTTTATGCAACTACTGAAGAAGGTACCATAGCCAGACATAAGCTCTGCAAAGTCATCAAATGTAAACTAACACCTATGTTGCTTTACAGAATGGTTGCCTTTAGAAACACACCCTTGCCAAATGGCTTATAACATCCAGGTAGCACATATCGTTATTTATTTTGACTCCTAGATGCCACTGCGCAAGCTCAATTACAACAGGAGTTTAACTTGAGATGCCAATTGATGTTCCAATCCAGATACCTCTCCTACTGTTTCAAGCTCAAAGAGGCTCGGCCAAACATCTTATACAGCTCTTTAGGTGCCACCATAATGAAAGGAAATTCTTCATGGAAACTGTATCTGGATTTGTCTCTAATGGATTTAGGAGTGGAAGAAATTTGGAATAGGGAACACCCAAGTAAGCTAAGAGGCAAACTTCTGAACAAACAAGATAAATTGATGTCAAGTTCACTTGATATGGAAGATCTCAGCAAAAATTCTCACTCCAAACTTGCACTTATACATTGTAGTCCATCCACGGCCTAGCTATATTTGAAACAAGCTTGTTCGCTTGGGTTAAAAAGGCAATTGATGCACTGTAGATTTGGTTTGATTCTTTTAAAGGCCAATTGGTATTGCAGTATAAGGAGTGGTCTGGACAGATCACGTCGTCTGTGCAGGTCTGTTCCGGAATTAATAACGTACATTGTTTGGATATGCCCCAAACTCAGGAAGGTGCCTACATTTTGGCTCAAGACGATATTTAGATCTTTAAATATCCGCACTTGCAACTAGGCAGTGGAAACATATTTGACAGGTGAATCAAGCCAACTCCCAGCACAGTTTTCAAGGTTCATGAAGTTGGCAACTGAAAAAATGAAAAGTCAGGTACCTGATGTTAATTTTGACATTACAGGCCCATAATAATAAACTGGTTTATTATTTTTCCCTCCTGGTCTATCTATTACTTCTATATCAGGATCCTAAACATAAAACCACACTGTAGTATCTTGTATGATGCATGGCTGACATCAGCATCCCTGGTCAGGTACATCATCATTACTGTCAGTCCTAGATCACTGTATTGTTGCTATGGGCTTAAAATGTTTATGCATGATCTTGCCACTGGAGTTATTAAGTGGTGGAGCAAGCAGTGTCCCTTGGTGGCTGAGGCTTGTATAGAGAATTACCATTAAACTCATGTTTGGATTTTACCTTCATTGCGTGGAGTCACCTTTCTACATTGGCGACTATCCGGGATCTTCATTTTTTTATGGAGTATTTAGGACATCTTGTGACGGGGGATGGTATCAAACCCAAGGAAGATTTAGTTAGAGCTATAACTGTCATGCCATGTCCTTCTAACAAGAAGCAATTGCTCAAATTCTTGAGTACTGCAGAATATTATTGAAAATGTGTTCCCAAATATTCTGAAAGGTGCAGAAATATGAGACAATTGTTAAAGAAAGGGATTGAATTTAAATGGTCAAGAGAGTGTGAAGATGAGTTTCAAAGCATGAAGATGAACTTAAACCGTGCATCCAAGCTTAGAAGTTAAACTAGGCGTGAAGACCTTATTAAGGACAGATGCCAGCTCGATAGGACTTGGAGCAATTTTAGAGCAGGTTGTGAATGGGAGAGTGAACACCATATTATTTGTTTTGCGAGAACTACAGGGCGCTGAAGCCAACTACTCAACTACTCAGTGATAGAGAAAGAGGCATTGGCGGTATATTGGCAAGTGAGAAAGTTACGCAAAGAAAGGGATAGATGCCATTTCTAACAGGATAAGAAGGTGGATAGTAGCATTACAGGAGTTTGATTTTCAAGTGGTATATTTACCAGGTGTAATGAACATGGTTGCCGACTGTTGTTCAAGACTGTATGTAGATAGTGGAATTTGGTCTGAAGGTGATGATGTGTTTGGGGATGAAAATGTGAATGTTTGTCAGGTGACTGGTGGAATTGTATAGGAAGATGAGTGGAAGAATGAGCAGGATTTGGATGAGGAGATGAAAGCGTTAAAGTAAGCTTGAGTAGCAAGTGACAAGTGTAATGGTGTTTTCAAAGGGTTTTGGAATGTGAAAGAAGAGCTGTCGGTAGAAAATAATTTGATTATGCGAGGACATAGATTGATACCACTGAAGAAAATCAAGGGTGGGCAGAGTTGACGGAGTGCCACTTCGCGGAATTCCACAGAGTTGCCCAAAAACTCAGCAGAATTCTGCTCCGCCCCCTACATGCAGCATGATGCAGGCAGCAGACCTGGAGGGTTCCTGATCCCCAGACTGCCACCTGCTTGGCTTACCTGGTGCGTTCTCCAACGTGCTTGGGGTGTCCTCCTCCTCCCGGCTGTCTCCTCTCCTCTCCATGCTCGTCCGTGCAAAACGAAACCCCTATGCTGTACGTCTTGGGAGGACTGTGCTAGTGCGCGAATGCACAGTCCTCCCAAGACGTACAGCACCAGGTAAGCCAGGGCGGCCTCACTAGGGGTGGGTGGCATGGGAAAACTCCACCACGCCGCAGAATCTGAGTTTTTGCTGAATTCCGCGTTCCCAGCCGAGCACAAAGTTGGCAAAACTCCACTGGCGGATTGGAGTTCGCCACCCACCCTTAAAGAAAATCAGGCCAAGATTGATCGAAAATGTACACAAAGGTCACCCTGGTATCTGTAAGCCAAAGGAGAGGTTACGAGAAATCTACTGGTGGCCTGGTATGGATATTCTCATAGAAAGGGTTGTTAGAGAGTGTGTGGAATGCAGAAAGAGCGATAAGATTTTGAAGTGCAGAACGCAACCTACGGTGATCAGGGAAAGACCCGCTGGCCCATGGGCAGAAGTGGCGGCAGATATAGTGGGACTACTCAGAATTACAGGAAGTGACAAATTCATAATCTCTTGCATGGATTTGTATTCTCGTTGGCCGGAGGTCAAGATTGCGATTTCTGGAGAGACGGGTGTAGTGTTAGACTTTGTTGATGAGTTGTTTGGCTCGGAAAGTTTTCCTGACTCTGTACTAACTGATAATGGGGTACAATTCACGTCCAAACTAATGGAGAAAGTTTTGTGGGAATAAGGGATAAGGCACAAAAAAAATCTCTTTATCATCCCAAGGCTAATGGTGTAATTGTGTGCTTCAATAAAGTATTGAAGGAAAGCATCTCTTTGGCTAACTTATGCCTATTGGATGAAAGAACTTAAAACCAAACTTAAAATGTACAGGATGACACCTCATTCTTTCACTGGTGTCAGCCTATTTTTTTTATTCAAGAAAAAAATTCCCAATTATCAGGTGGGGCCCACTTGGGTCACTAAGTTGAAAGGATTGGGAGAAGATGAAGTAATTGAAACTTTGGAGGCGTGTAAAGAGAAAAAATCTGTGGTTTTCGAGAGAAGGAAAGAGAATTTTGACAGAAGAAAAGCTGTGAAGAAAACCAATGTCGCTATGGAGGATTGGGTAAGGATAAAGAATTCTAGAAAAGGAAGTCTTACTGACAAGTTCAATCAACCTATAGAAGTTATAAATGTGTTTAAGAACGCAGTGAAAACAAGTGATCATTGCATATGGGATTTGAGCAGAGTTGCGGTGTGGAAGAATGTCAGGAATGCAGAGTTGTGTGATGAGTTGGGTGGGGTTCCACTCAAAGTCCTCAAAATGAGGAAAGGAAGAGTAAAAGGTGGACAAAGAAAGGTTATTTACAAGATTTAGTATAATCCTTTTCTAATGTTTCAATTTAATAGTAGTGTTGTATATAAATAAAATGTGTTACATGCATATTCCGTGCACCTGTAATAGGGGTTAGGTAACTTTATTTTGTTTTCTTTTTTTTATTGTAAAGGGGGAGGTGCATTGTATCTTGTATGATGCATGGCTGACATCAGCATCCTTGGCCTGTTACATCATCATTACTGTCAGTCCTGGAAAACTGTGTTGTTGCTATGGGCTTAGAATGTTTATGCATGACCTTGCCACTGGAGTTATTGAGTGGAGCAGCAAGCAGTGTTCCATGGTGGTTGAGGCTGATATAGAGGATTGCCATTAAACTCATGATTGGATTTCACCTTCATTGCGTGGAGTCACCTTTCTACATATACGTTATATGGTATAGTCAGATTCTTAAACTATATGCACAGTGTTGATTGTTCATTTCAGAAAATCATCTCTAAATGTGTTTTAATAATTGATTGTCTTTCAATCAGTCTTTCAACATGTTTTTATGAGTTTGCAATTATTTAAAATTAATCAAACAATAAAATAATATACTATTTTATACTACACTATGATATTGCTTAGCTCCTATGTGAAGAAGCACAAACACACAGAACTGTGAACAATGAGCAAGCCCTTAAATACATCTCACCTTAGGACCCTGGAGCTATTGTCAAACTGGGTCCTATTAAAAAAAAAAGGGGGACATTTTATTCCTGTATTTCAGGACACCATGATAGAGACAAAAACACCAGGCCAAGAAGGAGTCCTCCATCAGAACTACCTTCAAAGGACACACGCCTTTTGTAAGAACCTGGCTGTGTCAATGCTGGAGACACAGAGCAACTCCTTATGAAATGCATACAAATTGTGCTTTCTATTTAGGCTTTCTGGTATTTGGACAAAATATCGAGTTGTAAATATCGGGAGACAGAAATATCAGAAAAAAATATCATGATACAAAAATATTGATGCAGAAATATCGTTATCAAGAATATTGCTTTTTCCAGGTAAGTAACATCATTGTTAAGAATATCGTTGTTGATATCGTTTTCAATAATATAGTTGTAAAAAATTTATTTTTTAATTATCTTAATATGTTTTTGTTCATATGTTAATTTTATGTTACTATTGTTTGTATAATTGTTAATAATATTTTTAAATATAGTTTGTAATTTTAAGTGATTTTTAATATTTAATGTAATTGCTAATAGTGTCGTAGCGGATTGCTAGGTTTGTAGAAGTATAGGGTGGAAAGTAAATTAAGTAATAATTACTTAACAATAAATTAATAATGTATTATTAATAAATGTATTGATTATAAATTATGTAAATTGTGTAATAATTATATTTTTTTGTTATTTTTTAGGTGTGGGCTGCTGGGTTTGTAGAGGTATGAGGTGGGAGATAATTAAGTAAAAAGTAATTACCAATTTAGTAATAATGTATTATTATTTATTTAATTGATTATTAATTATGCAAATTGTGTAATAATTATATTTTGTAGTTATATTTTAGGTGTGAGCTGCTGGTTTGTAGGGATATGGATGGAAAGTTAATTAAGGTATGCATAATTAACCATTACATTTTAATTTATTATTAATAATTTAATTGATTATTAATTGTGCAATTTGTGTAATAACTTTATATTTTAGTTATATTTTAGGTGTGGGTTGTTGGGTTTGTAGGCATGTAGGGTGGGAAGTTTAGTAATAATTAACAATTAAGTATTTATTTATTATTAATTATTTAACTGATAATTAATTATGTACAGTATGTAATTCTGATTTATTTTAGTTATATTTTATTTGTGGGTTGCCAGATTTCTAGGAGTATACGGTGTAACGGTAATTAAGTAATAATTGATTAACAAGTAATTATTATTAGTTAATTAGTTCATTGATTATAAATTATGTAAATCGTGTTATACTTATTTATTTTAGTTATATGTTAAGTGTGGGCTGCTAGGTTTGGAAGGGTATAGTGTGGGAAGTTAATTAAGTAATAAATTGTTAATAATTTATTTTAAATTGATAATTAATGATTAAATTGTTTAATAATCATGTACATTGTTTAATTTTTTATATATATATTTATATATATATATATATATATATATATATATATATATATATATACATACATATATGTAGTTCGTCGCTTGAAATGTTCATTGATCATCCTGTCCAGCACGACTTCTAACAGGCTGCAGTAGCAGGCAGTCAGCTAGCCCCAGTCTGAAAGCCCTTCACTGGCTACCAATAAAGGAAAGAATCTCCTTTAAAGCCTTATGTACTGCTCATAAGACCCTTATGGGCACAGGCCCCAGAATCAATCAGCATTTGATCACCGCCTACCTCCCCAGGAAATCTCTTCGCTCGGAGAATTTAAATCTAGCCTGTACTCCTAAAATTAACAGGCAGCGGAGTGGAGGCCGCTCCTTTTCATATAACATAGCTGGACTGTGGAACTCCCTCCCTCTCAATCTCCGCCATGAAACTACCCACCTCTCTTTCCGGAAGGGTCTTAAAACATGGCTATTCCAGAAGAGTACCTGCTAGCCTTCCCTTATTAGCCCTAATTGCCGCCAGCGCTGGGATGCCTTTGGGTAGCCATGCGCTCTATAAATGCTAATTAATAATAATAATAATAATAGGTAAGTATATTGTCACCAAACATATCATGCCACATACCTAGATTGCCATTGCAATATTTCATTAGCCGAATGTTCTATATAAAGGCAGTTACATCAAGCCTCATGGACCCGCTTCAATCCGCGGTGGTGCGTCTCCCGGCTGGTTACCGTTATATTATAAGTATATTGTCATACCTATTACAGGATGATCAATGAACATTTCAAGCGGCGAACTTTCAATACCATAATGCATCAGTGATGGAGGAGTCACTATGATGCTCACATGGGCTCAATTGGAATTATGCTAATGATATACCTATTACAGGATGATCAATGAACGTTATTCGAAGTGTGGAGTTCACAGCGGAAACGGTGAGTGAGTTCTGTGGGTGAATTTCGGGTTGCTTATCGCAGCGCATGGGTCGGAGGGCATCGTGGGCTGGGATAGCTTCTCGATTTCTTTCTCACAGTTACACTCCTCACCTCAACGAATCACAAACAGATTGATCATTTCTACTGGAGCAGTGTCACTCAGCGATTCTATAAAAAGTCTGTTGGGTCTATTTAGCACCAGAATATTCAGAGTTTAGGAATGAACGAATGGGAGATCGAGAGACAGGCAGTTGCGCTCTCTCTGTTTAATGAAGATGCAGACATAAGTCAAACATCGACGGTTACTGGACCTGCAATTGGCGGTGGCAATTTAAATTTAAAACAGAACCTTAATCTTCTTGAGAAGTTGGCAAAAAGAGAACTCAACAAATGGTGGGAAGTAACTTCCCTTACTATGTGGAAGTAGGACGTGTTCCCAGGGGTTTGCGAATTGCGATCATTCCAACCTACGAGAATCCCAATTTAGAACTTCTTACAGAATGGGCACTCTTCATGGCCAAGACATGCAAGAGAATGCTTGAAATGCTCATAAAATATGCAAAAATTGATTTGAATAAAACCAGGGATGAATTAGCAAATGTTCGATTGCAGCTGGAACCCCACAAAGAAGATAAAGTAGTGGTTGAATTCTTGAAAGCATTGGAAGGTCGTTTAAAATCATATGAGGACACAATTAAGATTAAGAAACAACGCAAATTCCTGCGAGATAAACGTGATTATGCCGAGGGAAGAATTCTGACATATGCAAAACAATTTGACTGGATTCAGAAAGATCGGCAATTCATGCAACAGCAGAAATCACATGAGGTAGTGTCCACCGATTCAAGTTCTGATGTAAGCTCTGACTTTAGGTACGCGACCCCTGACGTTCTTGCACGAATTTCAGATATTAAAACAACAGAAGGAACAAAATCAACACATTCATCAAAAAGAAAAATCAGTAGGAAGAGGGCGGGGAAGACCAAGGGGAAAAACCGCCAACAAAAAGAAAAACAACGTTTAACCAGGAGGGGCGGTCGCAACAAATTCTGGCACAGGAACTTTCCACTAACAGAAACGCCGGATCAATCTATTATCAATTTGTCCAAACGTGAATTATCTACTGAAGAAAAGTCACTTTTAAAACTTGGACTTTCATTCTGTCCTGTCACAGATTGGAATTATGTGGATACTAGAATTGATTTATTTCTTTATATAAGAAAATGTAAACTTATGAAGTTACATGCCACACGACAACAACTTAGGAATCAGCGCCCCACAGCCATGTCAGATCTAACACCGGACAGAGCAATGGATTTTATGATTGGGGACATTGATGACATTCTGGAAATTCATGAGCTGGATTGTGATACTAATGAGAACCAATCTGGTGGTGTAGTCGATACCTTGGAGAACATTGGCTTTTCAGTTGGTTCTAGGTGCAGTAGCGGTCTTAAATTGAAATCTCGCGTTAACCCAAACCCGCTCCATGACAATATTGAAGCTTTTCATTCAGTGATGGTGCAAGAGTTGATCAAATTGAGAAGTGACCAAAAATATTGAATCAAGGACAATTTGACGTACAAACAGCGGACGGCACTACATGATCTCTTTCAGGATCCGTCATTGATAATAAAGCCCTCTGATAAGGGGAGCAACGTCGTCCTATGGGACATTCAGGACTATAAGTCGGAAGCAATGCGACAACTGACAGATAGTATCTGCTACGAAACTGTAACATGGCAACAATATGGGGATCTAAATCACAGCGAGTACTCCCTTAGTAATACATACGTATAGAAAGATGGTGATCTGAAAAAATCCCTAGATGAAAACTATACTGCCTATCTCTGATTAGAAGAAAGGAAGCAAGTCCTTTTGGTTTTATTTACCCTCACACACCCTAGTGGTGTCATGCTTCATCATCGGGTCACCCTGACGCCTAAAAGTCAGGGTGGGCTCAACCAATGTTTCAGGAATCTCTTAAAATATGTAAAGACCAGGGGAATATAGATAAAAAACGCAGCGAAGTCCCAGTTTCCCTTTATTCTTGGACCTCTACTGTGTTATTAAAATAATATTTACCAACCAAGGATCTTCAGGAGTTTTATGGTCCTAGGACCCTTGTGCCGACATGTTTCAGTCATTAATCGCCCCTAATGGGTGCAAGACTTTCTTCAGGGTATCAGTAAGTGTATCCCCTGGATAGAAGTAACGGGAAAGACCCTATACTATTTTAAATTAAGGGCAGATAGCTGCTCCTTATATGTTGAATTGAACAAGAAATTACATGATTGATCATTCCATCTGAAAATAGATAAAAACAAGAGAACCACATATAGTGCATGATTCTACGTTGTACATCATTTATGTACCGTAATCAGTGTCCTACACCCCTTGTGTCACACTGTGGTAGAAAAAATAATAAAGAAACAGAGCAACACTCTTGTCAATAAGGTATGTGCTCAATTAACATGTGTCAATAACACTAACCTTATGTGACTAGAAAAATTTCTAGTGTAGTGGCGGAAAAACCGCATTCTGTCATAATCCCGGAACTCGTGTTCATAATAAGACAAGAATCTCTATTCATCAAAAACTGGCCACTCACTCATTCGCTAAATACCAACATCTCTTACTCAAAGCAGTTTTCATGTAGATTAAAAACAGATAAAGAAACAACAAATAAAAAACACACAAGCGCTTACCCCTATGTGGGGATTGTAATGCATCTCCTAAGACCACACTTTCGGGGTAGTCCTGTAGTCACACTCTGATTGGTGTGTGGCCGCATAGGTAAATACAAGCGTGTTAATGGGAAAACAAAGGCGAGAGGAAATGAAGAGGGAAGAAGCCCAATTAGTAACTTCAGAACATGAACTTTCCCAATAAAGGGAGATTTCCGCTCATACCTTTTAATGCTGTGTGCAGAGAGGAGTACTCACGCCTCCAAAGATCCTGCCCAGCTGGTAACCTATTCGGTGGTGGTCCTAACGGCTTTCAGCTCGGGTTGCTGTGGGAATGCCGAGTCAAATAAGGAAACCTGCGTAATCACGTGAATCGCGTGACCCCGCCTACTTCCTGTTTAAGAACTTTTACATAAAATGAATCGGGGGAATGCTGGGAAACGTAGTTTAAAATAATTCCAGATTGACAACGTTAGAATTGTACCAAATACGTAATTTGCTGAAACAGAAAACCGGAGGAACTGGTGCAGTCCCGCAATTATAAGGGGTCATGTTGATTAATTAACGGGTAGTGATAACAAAATATACTGATAAAAAAATATTTATCGGTGAAAAACATTCATTGATGAACAGAAAAAAAAATTTAAATTTTTTTTATGAAAAACGTGTATATATCATCATATGGGGAAAGATGGGTGATGTTTATTTCCTGCGGTTGAGTTGGTTCCACGGAATGGACTCATTCAACCCAGAAATATGGGTTCTGAGTCGATACACCCACCTCTGTTCACGTTCCAGTAAGATTTTCGAGAGGTCTCCAGTGCCCTTGACCTGCTCTATGACCGTCCACTTAATGTCACTGTCAGTATGTTTCCTTTCCACATAGTGAGCTGTGAGCTTAGTTGCTGTAACCGCCCTACGTATAGTGCTCCTGTGCTCACTAATGCGCACTTTGACCTTTCTGCCTGTCATTCCGATGTACATGAGTGAGCATGGGCACTTGATCATGTATATCACAGAGTCACTGTTACAGTTGGTATGTGTACGTTGTTCCCACGCATGGTGCATACCTAAGTCGATCTCCCGTGTATGTTCCGTGAAAGGACATGCCACGCACGATCCGCATGGAAAATGGCCTGTAACAGGAGGTTGATTCCAAAGCGTAGTTTGCAAAGTTTTTGTTGGATTCTCAAATTTTGTATGTATAAGGGAATCCCTGAGACTCTTATTTCGACGGTAAGAGAACATGGGTTTCTGGAATGTGAGTTCATTAGATGTAAGAATAGACCATTTCTTATTTATTATCTTTTTGATATCATTCGAGGAATTGTTATACATGGTGACACATATGAGAGTATCTCGTTCATCCTTTTTGTGGGTTTCTAATAATGCCTCTCTAGGAGTATTGCGCGACCTCTTTTTTGCTCTCTCAATCACTCTCCTTGGGTATGCTCTCTCTACTAATTTATCAGTTAGTACCTCGGCTTCCATTTTATAGTCTTGGAGATCTTCACAATTCCTGCGGATCCGCAGAAATTGTCCTACTGGGAGGTTTTCTCGTAGGGCACGGGGATGTGCGCTATTAAAGTGTAGAAGACTGTTCCTATCCGTAGGTTTCGTGTACAGTGAACTTGTAAGCTCACCGTTGTTCGCTGTAATTTTGACATCAAGGAAGGCAACCTGTTTATAATTCCAAGTCATAGTGAACTTGAGATGTTGGTTAAGTTGGTTAAGCCAATCAAAAAATCTGTTTAAGGAAGTAACGTCGCCTTCCCATATCATCAGTATATCGTCAATGTAGCGTAACCATTTCTTGATGTTATTCGAATAGGGATTAGGGGACCAGATGTATTGGTCCTCCAAATAGCCGACGTACAAACACGCTATACTGGGCGCGAATGTACTGCCCATTGAAGTGCCATGGACCTGAAGGTATAGCTGATTTTCGAATTTGAAAAACTTCTCAGTTAGAGCTAGGCGTATCAAGGTGATGACCCAGCTGATAGGGGCATCCCAGGTCCAATTCTCTGTTTGAAGAATCTCTTCAATGACCCTAATGCTCTCTTCTTGCGGAATGCTTGTATAGAGTGCCTCCACATCGAGGCACACTAATATGTTTTTAGTTGGATCAAAAGGGACTTCCGTGAGGAGATTAAGGAGATGTTTCGTATCTTGGACGTATGATCTTATATGTGTGACCAGCGGGCGGAGAAACCAATCTGTATATTTTGAGAGGGGCTCCAGAAGGGACCCAATGCCAGATACTATGGGCCTACCAGGTGGGGGTACTGTCCCTTTATGTATCTTTGGTATAGTATAGAACATGGGTATTCTAGGATCATTGGGATTTAGAAACTCATGTTCCTTCTTGGTTATCCACTCCTGGTCAAAGGCCTCTGACGTTAGAATGCTTATTGTCTTTTTTAGACGGGTTGTCGGGTCCCTCATGATTTTCTTGTAAAATTTCGTATCAGCTAGAAGTTTCATGCAGGAGGTCCTATATGCCGTGGTACTTTGAATAACGGTAGCACCCCCTTTGTCAGCTGGTTTTATGACTATGTCAGTCCTTGTGCCTAATGTTTTTAAAGAAACCCTCTCTCACTTGCTAAGATTGTCAAAGCAGTCCCTTTTTGGTTGAAGTTCCTCAATTTCTTTTGACACACTCTCTTCGAAAGCGATTACTTCGGGGGCATAAGGGAGGCCGGTGGAAAAAATTGAGATTTGAGGCGTAACAGAGTATGAGTGGAATCCTCCGTTGGCTTTTCTTTATTGGTAAAGAATGTTTTGATACGAATCTTTCGAAAAAACTCGCTAAGCTCACAGCGTATCTGGAACTTGTCAAGAAACGCTGTGGGTACAAAACCCAATCCTTTGTCAAGGACTGAGGTTTCCTCTGGACTGAGAACTTCATCTGTTAAGTTCACTACTAGTCCCGTGTGCTGCTGGTACTCACCTGGGGAGTTTTTGTCATACTCCGAGTGTTCACAGGCGTACTCTCGTCTTGCCACTGGACCTGTCTGTTGTTTCTTCGGCCACGTTTCCCTCTTCTTCCACCCTGTCCTAAAAAACGGTTCTGATTGTAGTTGGGTTGGAAGAAGGGGGCAGTCTGAAAGTGGGGTGGTCCTTGAAAGTGTGGAGGACCTTGAAAAGGGACCGGACCATAAGGATTTGGCCACGGGAAGATCTGAGGGGGCAAATAGCCCCGATTATAATTGCCTCTTCTAGACCTCCTTTGTCTACCTTTCCAACTTTTATTAGACCCGTCACTGGACCATGTCTCATGTTCGGATTCTGAATTACTTGAATCATCCTGATAAGATGATCCTGACTCAGAGTTATCCGGATTCCTATAGTCATCTTTTATGTAGGGGTAAACCTTCTCATGAGCAAATTTTTTGAGGTCTTTTTGTAATTTATTAACATTACTTTGCATCAAGAAATCCTTATGTTCCCCTATTTCTTTATTGACCTCTTCAAGTTTCTTCTTATAGAGAGTGATTTTTATCTCGGTCATGAGTGCGTCTTCACTCGTTTTAATTTTTATCAAGATAGCATCGGAGAGGCATTTCGCGGTGTTTATGATTAAAATCAACCAGTCACGGGTACACCGCCATGCGATCAACGACCATTCTTTTTTAAAAACCTGATCGTCCAAAAATATCCTGGGAGCGTTGGTGACAATGAGGCCTCTAGGTGCCGCGTTGCCCCGTAAATATTCCGTTAAGATTGCTCCATGGAGTAAAATCTTCATCTGAACCCGCTTGAGTTCTTTTAACTCATCCCAATTCTGGGCCTGGGTAAGACTTTGATTTATATTTGTATCCGAAAACAATGATGGTGCAGATAAAATAGCGGATGCCATATCATCAGTATAACCAATGCCAAAGGTCTCGGGCATGGTAAGTGACCCTGGAGTACTCATACTTGCAATGTTTCGAGACAGAAGGAAAATAGAGAAAGGGACTTGGAAGAAAATTATAACAGAGAATGAGCCGTCCGGTCTGACACTCTTCGTGATACTAAAATCAGTTCACGAGATTTTTTTATGTTATATAAAAAGGGTATAAAGCCCCACAGCTGCGCGCTGCAAAATACTTAGAGCACAAAAGTGACCAACGTCACAAGGGGCAGAGAGAACAACTTAAAGGGGGTACAATCTCCCGTGTTTTGACACCTAAATCACAGCGAGTACTCCCTTAGTAATACATACGTATAGAAAGATGGTGATCTGAAAAAATCCCTAGATGAAAACTATACTGCCTATCTCTGATTAGAAGAAAGGAAGCAAGTCCTTTTGGTTTTATTTACCCTCACACACCCTAGTGGTGTCATGCTTCATCATCGGGTCACCCTAACGCCTAAAAGTCAGGGTGGGCTCAACCAATGTTTCAGGGAGCTCTTAAAATATGTAAAGACCAGGGGAATATAGATAAAAAAACGCAGCGAAGTCCCAGTTTCCCTTTATTCTTGGACCTGTACTGTGTTATTAAAATAATATTTACCAACCAAGGATCTTCAGGAGTTTTATGGTCCTAGGACCCTTGTGCCGACATGTTTCAGTCATTAATCGCCCCTAATGGGTGCAAGACTTTCTTCAGGGTATCAGTAAGTGTATCCCTTGGATAGAAGTAACGGGAAAGACCCTATACTATTTTAAATTAAGGGCAGATAGCTGCTCCTTATATGTTGAATTGAACAAGAAATTACTTGATTGATCATTCCATCTGAAAATAGATAAAAACAAGAGAACCACATATAGTGCATAATTCTACGTTGTACATCATTTATGTACCGTAATCAGTGTCCTACACCCCTTGTGTCACACTGTGGTAGAAAAAATAATAAAGAAACAGAGCAACACTCTTGCCAATAAGGTATGTGCTCAATTACCATGTGTTAATAACACTAACCTTATGTGACTAGAAAAATTTCTAGTGTAGTGGCGGAAAAAACGCATTCTGTCATAATCCCGGAACTCGTGTTCATAATAAGACAAGAATCTCTATTCATCAAAAACTGGCCACTCACTCATTCGCTAAATACCAACATCTCTTACTCAAAGCAGTTTTCATGTAGATTAAAAACAGATAAAGAAACAACAAATAAAAAACATACAAGCGCTTACCCCTATGTGGGGATTGTAATGCATCTCCTAAGACCACACTTTCGGGGTAGTCCTGTAGTCACACTCTGATTGGTGTGTGGCCGCATAGGTAAATACAAGCGTGTTAATGGGAAAATAAAGGCGAGAGGAAATGAAGAGGGAAGAAGCCCAATTAGTAACTTCAGAACATGAACTTCCCCACTAAAGGGAGATTTCCGCTCATACCTTTTAATGCTGTGTGCAGAGAGGAGTACTCACGCCTCCAAAGATCCTGCCCCGCTGGTAACCTATTCGGTGGTGGTCCTAACGGCTTTCAGCTCGGGTTGCTGTGGGAATGCCGAGTCAAATAAGGAAACCTGCGTAATCACGTGAATCGCGTGACCCCGCCTACTTCCTGTTTAAGAACTTTTACGTAAAATGAATCGGGGAATGCTGGGAAACGTAGTTTAAATTCCAGATTGACAACGTTAGAATTGTACCAAATACGTAATTTGCTGAAACAGAAAACCGGAGGAACTGGTGCAGTCCCGCAATTATAAGGGGTCATGTTGATTAATTAACGGGTACTGATAACAAAATATACTGCTAAAAAATATTTATCGGTGAAAAACATCCATTGATGAACAGAAAAAAATTTTAACATTTTTTTTATGAAAAACGATATGTATATATGGGGAAAGATGGGTGATGTTTATTTCCTGCGGTTGAGTTGGTTCCACGGAATGGACTCATTCAACCCAGAAATATGGGTTCTGAGTCGATACACCCACCTCTGTTCACGTTCCAGTAAGATTTTCGAGAGGTCTCCAGTGCCCTTGACCTGCTCTATGACCGTCCACTTAATGTCACTGTCAGTATGTTTCCTTTCCACATAGTGAGCTGTGAGCTTAGTTGCTGTAACCGCCCTACGTATAGTGCTCCTGTGCTCACTAATGCGCACTTTGACCTTTCTGCCTGTCATTCCGATGTACATGAGTGAGCATGGGCACTTGATCATGTATATCACAGAGTCACTGTTACAGTTGGTATGTGTACGTTGTTCCCACGCATGGTGCATACCTAAGTCGATCTCCCGTGTATGTTCCGTGAAAGGACATGCCACGCACGATCCACATGGAAAATGGCCTGTAACAGGAGGTTGATTCCAAAGCATAGTTTGCAAAGTTTTTGTTGGATTCTCAAATTTTGTATGTATAAGGGAATCCCTGAGACTCTTATTTCGACGGTAAGAGAACATGGGTTTCTGGAATGTGAGTTCATTAGATGTAAGAATAGACCATTTCTTATTTATTATCTTTTTGATATCATTCGAGGAATTGTTAATCGTGGTGACGCATATGAGAGTATCTAGTTCATCCTTTTTGTGGGTTTCTAATAATGCCTCTCTAGGAGTATTGCGCGACCTCTTTTTTGCTCTCTCAATGACTCTCCTTGGGTATGCTCTCTCTACTAATTTATCAGTTAGTACCTCAGCTTCCATTTTATAGTCTTGGAGATCTTCACAATTCCTGCGGATCCGCAGAAATTGTCCTACTGGGAGGTTTTCTCGTAGGGCACGGGGATGTGCGCTATTAAAGCGTAGAAGACTGTTCCTATCCGTAGGTTTCGTGTACAGTGAACTTGTAAGCTCACCGTTGTTCGCTGTATTTTTGACATCAAGGAAGGCAACCTGTTTATAATTCCAAGTCATAGTGAACTTGAGATGTTGGTTAAGTTGGTTAAGCCAATCAAAAAATCTGTTTAAGGCAGTAACGTCGCCTTCCCATATCATCAGTATATCGTCAATGTAGCGTAACCATTTCTTGATGTTATTCGAATAGGGATTAGGGGACCAGATGTATTGGTCCTCCAAATAGCCGACGTACAAACACGCTATACTGGGCGCGAATGTACTGCCCATTGAAGTGCCATGGACCTGAAGGTATAGCTGGTTTTCGAATTTGAAAAAGTTCTCAGTTAGAGCTAGGCGTATCAAGGTGATGACCCAGCTGATAGGGGCATCCCAGGTCCAATTCTCTGTTTGAAGAATCTCTTCAATGACCCTAATGCTCTCTTCTTGCGGAATGCTTGTATAGAGTGCCTCCACATCGAGGCACACTAATATGTTTTTAGTTGGATCAAAAGGGACTTCCGTGAGGAGATTAAGGAGATGTTTCGTATCTTGGACGTATGATCTTATATGTGTGACCAGCGGGTGGAGAAACCAATCTGTATATTTTGAGAGGGGCTCCAGAAGGGACCCAATGCCAGATACTATGGGCCTACCAGGTGGGGGTACTGTCCCTTTATGTATCTTTGGTATAGTATAGAACATGGGTATTCTAGGATCATTGGGATTTAGAAACTCATGTTCCTTCTTGGTTATCCATTCCTGGTCAAAGGCCTCTGACGTTAGAATGCTTATTGTCTTTTTTAGACGGGTTGTCGGGTCCCTCATGATTTTCTTGTAAAATTTCGTATCAGCTAGAAGTTTCATGCAGGAGGTCCTATATACTGTGGTACTTTGAATAACGGTAGCACCCCCTTTGTCAGCTGGTTTTATGACTATGTCAGTACTTGTGCCTAATGTTTTTAAAGAGACCCTCTCTCGCTTGCTAAGATTGTCAAAGCAGTCCCTTTTTGGTTGAAGTTCCTCAATTTCTTTTGACACACTCTCTTCGAAAGCGATTACTTCGGGGGCATAAGGGAGGCCGGTGGAAAAAATTGAGATTTGAGGCGTAACGGAGTATGAGTGGAATCCTCCGTTGGCTTTTCTTTATTGGTAAAGAATGTTTTGATACGAATCTTTCGAAAAAACTCGCTAAGCTCACAGCGTATCTGGAACTTGTCAAGAAACGCTGTGGGTACAAAACCCAATCCTTTGTCAAGGACTGAGGTTTCCTCTGGACTGAGAACTTCATCTGTTAAGTTCACTACTAGTCCCGTGTGCTGCTGGTACTCGCCTGGGGAGTTTTTGTCATACTCCGGGTGTTTACAGGCGTACTCTCGTCTTGCCACTGGACCTGTCTGTTGTTTCTTTGGCCACGTTTCCCTCTTCTTCCACCCTGTCCTAAAAAACGGTTCTGATTGTAGTTGGGTTGGAAGAAGGGGGCAGTCTGAAAGTGGGGTGGTCCTTGAAAGTGTGGAGGACCTTGAAAAGGGACCGGACCATAAGGATTTGGCCACGGGAAGATCTGAGGGGGCAAATAGCCCCGATTATAATTGCCTCTTCTAGACCTCCTTTGTCTACCTTTCCAACTTTTATTAGACCCGTCACTGGATCATGTCTCATGTTCGGATTCTGAATTACTTGAATCATCCTGATAAGATGATCCTGACTCAGAGTTATCCGGATTCCTATAGTCATCTTTTATGTAGGGGTAAACCTTCTCATGAGCAAATTTTTTGAGGTCTTTTTGTAATTTATTAACCTTACTTTGCATCAAGAAATCCTTATGTTCCCCGATTTCTTTATTGACCTCTTCAAGTTTCTTCTTATAGAGAGTGATTTTTATCTCGGTCATGAGTGCGTCTTCACTCGTTTTAATTTTTATCAAGATAGCATCGGAGAGGCGTTTCGCGGTGTTTATGATTAAAATCAACCAGTCACGGGTACACCGCCATGCGATCAACGACCATTCTTTTTTAAAAACCTGATCGTCCAAAAATATCCTGGGAGCGTTGGTGACAATGAGGCCTCTAGGTGCCGCGTTGCCCCGTAAATATTCCGTTAAGATTGCTCCATGGAGTAAAATCTTCATCTGAACCCGCTTGAGTTCTTTTAACTCATCCCAATTCTGGGCCTGGGTAAGACTTTGATTTATATTTGTATCCGAAAACAATGATGGTGCAGATAAAATAGCGGATGCCATATCATCAGTATAACCAATGCCAAAGGTCTCGGGCATGGTAAGTGACCCTGGAGTACTCATACTTGCAATGTTTCGAGACAGAAGGAAAATAGAGAAAGGGACTTGGAAGAAAATTATAACAGAGAATGAGCCGTCCGGTCTGACACTCTTCGTGATACTAAAATCAGTTCACGAGATTTTTTTATGTTATATAAAAAGGGTATAAAGCCCCACAGCTGCGCGCTGCAAAATACTTAGAGCACAAAAGTGACCAACGTCACAAGGGGCAGAGAGAACAACTTAAAGGGGGTACAATCTCCCGTGTTTTGACACCTAAATCACAGCGAGTACTCCCTTAGTAATACATACGTATAGAAAGATGGTGATCTGAAAAAATCCCTAGATGAAAACTATACTGCCTATCTCTGATTAGAAGAAAGGAAGCAAGTCCTTTTGGTTTTATTTACCCTCACACACCCTAGTGGTGTCATGCTTCATCATCGGGTCACCCTAACGCCTAAAAGTCAGGGTGGGCTCAACCAATGTTTCAGGGAGCTCTTAAAATATGTAAAGACCAGGGGAATATAGATAAAAAAACGCAGCGAAGTCCCAGTTTCCCTTTATTCTTGGACCTGTACTGTGTTATTAAAATAATATTTACCAACCAAGGATCTTCAGGAGTTTTATGGTCCTAGGACCCTTGTGCCGACATGTTTCAGTCATTAATCGCCCCTAATGGGTGCAAGACTTTCTTCAGGGTATCAGTAAGTGTATCCCTTGGATAGAAGTAACGGGAAAGACCCTATACTATTTTAAATTAAGGGCAGATAGCTGCTCCTTATATGTTGAATTGAACAAGAAATTACTTGATTGATCATTCCATCTGAAAATAGATAAAAACAAGAGAACCACATATAGTGCATAATTCTACGTTGTACATCATTTATGTACCGTAATCAGTGTCCTACACCCCTTGTGTCACACTGTGGTAGAAAAATAATAAAGAAACAGAGCAACACTCTTGCCAATAAGGTATGTGCTCAATTACCATGTGTTAATAACACTAACCTTATGTGACTAGAAAAATTTCTAGTGTAGTGGCGGAAAAACCGCATTCTGTCATAATCCCGGAACTCGTGTTCATAATAAGACAAGAATCTCTATTCATCAAAAACTGGCCACTCACTCATTCGCTAAATACCAACATCTCTTACTCAAAGCAGTTTTCATGTAGATTAAAAACAGATAAAGAAACAACAAATAAAAAACATACAAGCGCTTACCCCTATGTGGGGATTGTAATGCATCTCCTAAGACCACACTTTCGGGGTAGTCCTGTAGTCACACTCTGATTGGTGTGTGGCCGCATAGGTAAATACAAGCGTGTTAATGGGAAAATAAAGGCGAGAGGAAATGAAGAGGGAAGAAGCCCAATTAGTAACTTCAGAACATGAACTTCCCCACTAAAGGGAGATTTCCGCTCATACCTTTTAATGCTGTGTGCAGAGAGGAGTACTCACGCCTCCAAAGATCCTGCCCCGCTGGTAACCTATTCGGTGGTGGTCCTAACGGCTTTCAGCTCGGGTTGCTGTGGGAATGCCGAGTCAAATAAGGAAACCTGCGTAATCACGTGAATCGCGTGACCCCGCCTACTTCCTGTTTAAGAACTTTTACGTAAAATGAATCGGGGGAATGCTGGGAAACGTAGTTTAAATTCCAGATTGACAACGTTAGAATTGTACCAAATACGTAATTTGCTGAAACAGAAAACCGGAGGAACTGGTGCAGTCCCGCAATTATAAGGGGTCATGTTGATTAATTAACGGGTACTGATAACAAAATATACTGCTAAAAAATATTTATCGGTGAAAAACATCCATTGATGAACAGAAAAAAAATTTTAACATTTTTTTTATGAAAAACGTGTATATATGGGGAAAGATGGGTGATGTTTATTTCCTGCGGTTGAGTTGGTTCCACGGAATGGACTCATTCAACCCAGAAATATGGGTTCTGAGTCGATACACCCACCTCTGTTCACGTTCCAGTAAGATTTTCGAGAGGTCTCCAGTGCCCTTGACCTGCTCTATGACCGTCCACTTAATGTCACTGTCAGTATGTTTCCTTTCCACATAGTGAGCTGTGAGCTTAGTTGCTGTAACCGCCCTACGTATAGTGCTCCTGTGCTCACTAATGCGCACTTTGACCTTTCTGCCTGTCATTCCGATGTACATGAGTGAGCATGGGCACTTGATCATGTATATCACAGAGTCACTGTTACAGTTGGTATGTGTACGTTGTTCCCACGCATGGTGCATACCTAAGTCGATCTCCCGTGTATGTTCCGTGAAAGGACATGCCACGCACGATCCACATGGAAAATGGCCTGTAACAGGAGGTTGATTCCAAAGCATAGTTTGCAAAGTTTTTGTTGGATTCTCAAATTTTGTATGTATAAGGGAATCCCTGAGACTCTTATTTCGACGGTAAGAGAACATGGGTTTCTGGAATGTGAGTTCATTAGATGTAAGAATAGACCATTTCTTATTTATTATCTTTTTGATATCATTCGAGGAATTGTTAATCGTGGTGACGCATATGAGAGTATCTAGTTCATCCTTTTTGTGGGTTTCTAATAATGCCTCTCTAGGAGTATTGCGCGACCTCTTTTTTGCTCTCTCAATGACTCTCCTTGGGTATGCTCTCTCTACTAATTTATCAGTTAGTACCTCAGCTTCCATTTTATAGTCTTGGAGATCTTCACAATTCCTGCGGATCCGCAGAAATTGTCCTACTGGGAGGTTTTCTCGTAGGGCACGGGGATGTGCGCTATTAAAGCGTAGAAGACTGTTCCTATCCGTAGGTTTCGTGTACAGTGAACTTGTAAGCTCACCGTTGTTCGCTGTATTTTTGACATCAAGGAAGGCAACCTGTTTATAATTCCAAGTCATAGTGAACTTGAGATGTTGGTTAAGTTGGTTAAGCCAATCAAAAAATCTGTTTAAGGCAGTAACGTCGCCTTCCCATATCATCAGTATATCGTCAATGTAGCGTAACCATTTCTTGATGTTATTCGAATAGGGATTAGGGGACCAGATGTATTGGTCCTCCAAATAGCCGACGTACAAACACGCTATACTGGGCGCGAATGTACTGCCCATTGAAGTGCCATGGACCTGAAGGTATAGCTGGTTTTCGAATTTGAAAAAGTTCTCAGTTAGAGCTAGGCGTATCAAGGTGATGACCCAGCTGATAGGGGCATCCCAGGTCCAATTCTCTGTTTGAAGAATCTCTTCAATGACCCTAATGCTCTCTTCTTGCGGAATGCTTGTATAGAGTGCCTCCACATCGAGGCACACTAATATGTTTTTAGTTGGATCAAAAGGGACTTCCGTGAGGAGATTAAGGAGATGTTTCGTATCTTGGACGTATGATCTTATATGTGTGACCAGCGGGTGGAGAAACCAATCTGTATATTTTGAGAGGGGCTCCAGAAGGGACCCAATGCCAGATACTATGGGCCTACCAGGTGGGGGTACTGTCCCTTTATGTATCTTTGGTATAGTATAGAACATGGGTATTCTAGGATCATTGGGATTTAGAAACTCATGTTCCTTCTTGGTTATCCATTCCTGGTCAAAGGCCTCTGACGTTAGAATGCTTATTGTCTTTTTTAGACGGGTTGTCGGGTCCCTCATGATTTTCTTGTAAAATTTCGTATCAGCTAGAAGTTTCATGCAGGAGGTCCTATATACTGTGGTACTTTGAATAACGGTAGCACCCCCTTTGTCAGCTGGTTTTATGACTATGTCAGTACTTGTGCCTAATGTTTTTAAAGAGACCCTCTCTCGCTTGCTAAGATTGTCAAAGCAGTCCCTTTTTGGTTGAAGTTCCTCAATTTCTTTTGACACACTCTCTTCGAAAGCGATTACTTCGGGGGGCATAAGGGAGGCCGGTGGAAAAAATTGAGATTTGAGGCGTAACGGAGTATGAGTGGAATCCTCCGTTGGCTTTTCTTTATTGGTAAAGAATGTTTTGATACGAATCTTTCGAAAAAACTCGCTAAGCTCACAGCGTATCTGGAACTTGTCAAGAAACGCTGTGGGTACAAAACCCAATCCTTTGTCAAGGACTGAGGTTTCCTCTGGACTGAGAACTTCATCTGTTAAGTTCACTACTAGTCCCGTGTGCTGCTGGTACTCGCCTGGGGAGTTTTTGTCATACTCCGGGTGTTTACAGGCGTACTCTCGTCTTGCCACTGGACCTGTCTGTTGTTTCTTTGGCCACGTTTCCCTCTTCTTCCACCCTGTCCTAAAAAACGGTTCTGATTGTAGTTGGGTTGGAAGAAGGGGGCAGTCTGAAAGTGGGGTGGTCCTTGAAAGTGTGGAGGACCTTGAAAAGGGACCGGACCATAAGGATTTGGCCACGGGAAGATCTGAGGGGGCAAATAGCCCCGATTATAATTGCCTCTTCTAGACCTCCTTTGTCTACCTTTCCAACTTTTATTAGACCCGTCACTGGATCATGTCTCATGTTCGGATTCTGAATTACTTGAATCATCCTGATAAGATGATCCTGACTCAGAGTTATCCGGATTCCTATAGTCATCTTTTATGTAGGGGTAAACCTTCTCATGAGCAAATTTTTTGAGGTCTTTTTGTAATTTATTAACCTTACTTTGCATCAAGAAATCCTTATGTTCCCCGATTTCTTTATTGACCTCTTCAAGTTTCTTCTTATAGAGAGTGATTTTTATCTCGGTCATGAGTGCGTCTTCACTCGTTTTAATTTTTATCAAGATAGCATCGGAGAGGCGTTTCGCGGTGTTTATGATTAAAATCAACCAGTCACGGGTACACCGCCATGCGATCAACGACCATTCTTTTTTAAAAACCTGATCGTCCAAAAATATCCTGGGAGCGTTGGTGACAATGAGGCCTCTAGGTGCCGCGTTGCCCCGTAAATATTCCGTTAAGATTGCTCCATGGAGTAAAATCTTCATCTGAACCCGCTTGAGTTCTTTTAACTCATCCCAATTCTGGGCCTGGGTAAGACTTTGATTTATATTTGTATCCGAAAACAATGATGGTGCAGATAAAATAGCGGATGCCATATCATCAGTATAACCAATGCCAAAGGTCTCGGGCATGGTAAGTGACCCTGGAGTACTCATACTTGCAATGTTTCGAGACAGAAGGAAAATAGAGAAAGGGACTTGGAAGAAAATGATAACAGAGAATGAGCCGTCCGGTCTGACACTCTTCGTGATACTAAAATCAGTTCACGAGATTTTTTTATATTATATAAAAAGGGTATAAAGGCCCACAGCTGCGCGCTGCACAATACTTAGAGCACAAAAGTGACCAACGTCACAAGGGGCAGAGAGAACAACTTAAAGGGGGTACAATCTCCCGTGTTTTGACACCTAAATCACAGCGAGTACTCCCTTAGTAATACATACGTATAGAAAGATGGTGATCTGAAAAAATCCCTAGATGAAAACTATACTGCCTATCTCTGATTAGAAGAAAGGAAGCAAGTCCTTTTGGTTTTATTTACCCTCACACACCCTAGTGGTGTCATGCTTCATCATCGGGTCACCCTGACGCCTAAAAGTCAGGGTGGGCTCAACCACTGTTTCAGGGAGCTCTTAAAATATGTAAAGACCAGGGGAATATAGATAAAAAACGCAGCAAAGTTCCAGTTTCCCTTTATTCTTGGACCTCTACTGTGTTATTAAAATAATATTTACCAACCAAGGATCTTCAGGAGTTTTATGGTCCTAGGACCCTTGTGCCGACATGTTTCAGTCATTAATCGCCCCTAATGGGTGCAAGACTTTCTTCAGGGTATCAGTAAGTGTATCCCTGGATAGAAGTAACGGGAAAGACCCTATACTATTTTAAATTAAGGGCAGATAGCTGCTCCTTATATGTTGAATTGAACAAGAAATTACTTGATTGATCATTCCATCTGAAAATAGATAAAAACAAGAGAACCACATATAGTGCATGATTCTACGTTGTACATCATTTATGTACCGTAATCAGTGTCCTACACCCCTTGTGTCACACTGTGGTAGAAAAAATAATAAAGAAACAGAGCAACACTCTTGCCAATAAGGTATGTGCTCAATTAACATGTGTTAATAACACTAACCTTATGTGACTAGAAAAATTTCTAGTGTAGTGGCGGAAAAACCGCATTCTGTCATAATCCCGGAACTCGTGTTCATAATAAGACAAGAATCTCTATTCATCAAAAACTGGCCACTCACTCATTCGCTAAATACCAACATCTCTTACTCAAAGCAGTTTTCATGTAGATTAAAAACAGATAAAGAAACAACAAATAAAAAACATACAAGCGCTTACCCCTATGTGGGGATTGTAATGCATCTCCTAAGACCACACTTTCGGGGTAGTCCTGTAGTCACACTCTGATTGGTGTGTGGCCGCATAGGTAAATACAAGCGTGTTAACGGGAAAACAAAGGCGAGAGGAAATGAAGAGGGAAGAAGCCCAATTAGTAACTTCAGAACATGAACTTCCCCACTAAAGGGAGATTTCCGCTCATACCTTTTAATGCTGTGTGCAGAGAGGAGTACTCACGCCTCCAAAGATCCTGCCCCGCTGGTAACCTATTCGGTGGTGGTCCTAACGGCTTTCAGCTCGGGTTGCTGTGGGAATGCCGAGTCAAATAAGGAAACCTGCGTAATCACGTGAATCGCGTGACCCCGCCTACTTCCTGTTTAAGAACTTTTACGTAAAATGAATCGGGGGAATGCTGGGAAACGTAGTTTAAATTCCAGATTGACAACGTTAGAATTGTACCAAATACGTAATTTGCTGAAACAGAAAACCGGAGGAACTGGTGCAGTCCCGCAATTATAAGGGGTCATGTTGATTAATTAACGGGTACTGATAACAAAATATACTGATAAAAAAATATTTATCGGTGAAAAACATCCATTGATGAACAGAATTTGTTTTTTAAAAAGGGACCGGATCAAAAGGATTTGGCCACGGGAAGATCTGAGGGGGCAAATAACCCCAATTATAATTGCCTCTTCTAGACCTCCTGCATGAAACTTCTAGCTGATACGAAATTTTACAATAAAATCATGAGGGACCCGACAACCCGTCTAAAAAAGACAATAAGCATTCTAACGTCTGAGGCCTTTGACCAGGAGTGGATAACCAAGAAGGAACATGAGTTTCTAAATCCCAATGATCCTAGAATACCCATGTTCTATACTATACCAAAGATACATAAAGGGACAGTACCCCCACCTGGTAGGCCCATAGTATGTGGCATTGGGTCCCTTCTGGAGCCCCTCTCAAAATATACAGATTGGTTTCTCCGCCCGCTGGTCACACATATAAGATCATACGTCCAAGATACGAAACATCTCCTTAATCTCCTCACGGAAGTCCCTTTGATCCAACTAAAAACATATTAGTGTGCCTCGATGTGGAGGCACTCTATACAAGCATTCCGCAAGAAGAGAGCATTAGGGTCATTGAAGAGATTCTTCAAACAGAGAATTGGACCTGGGATGCCCCTATCAGCTGGGTCATCACCTTGATACGCCTAGCTCTAACTGAGAACTTTTTCAAATTCGTAAACCAGCTATACCTTCAGGTCCATGGCACTTCAATGGGCAGTACATTCGCGCCCAGTATAGCGTGTTTGTACGTCGGCTATTTGGAGGACCAATACATCTGGTCCCCTAATCCCTATTCGAATAACATCAAGAAATGGTTACGCTACATTGACGATATACTGATGATATGGGAAGGCGACGTTACTGCCTTAAACAGATTTTTTGATTGGCTTAACCAACTTAACCAACATCTCAAGTTCACTATGACTTGGAATTATAAACAGGTTGCCTTCCTTGATGTCAAAATTACAGCGAACAACGGTGAGCTTACAAGTTTACTGTACACGAAACCTACGGATAGGGACAGTCTTCTACACTTTAATAGCGCACATCCCCGTGCCCTACGAGAAAACCTCCCAGTAGGACAATTTCTGCGGATCCGCAGGAATTGTGAAGATCTCCAAGACTATAAAATGGAAGCCGAGGTACTAACTGATAAATTAGTAGAGAGAGCATACCCAAGGAGAGTCATTGAGAGAGCAAAAAAGAGGTCGCGCAATACTCCTAGAGAGGCATTATTAGAAACCCACAAAAAGGATGAACTAGATACTCTCATATGCGTCACCACGTATAACAATTCCTCGAATGATATCAAAAAGATAATAAATAAGAAATGGTCTATTCTTACATCTAATGAACTCACATTCCAGAAACCCATGTTTTCTTACCGTCGAAATAAGATTCTCAGGGATTCCCTAATACATTCAAAATTTGAGAATCCAACAAAAACTTTGCAAACTACGCTTTGGAATCAACCTCCTGTTACAGGCCATTTTCCATGCGGATCGTGCGTGGCATGTCCTTTCACGGAACATACACGGGAGATCGACTTAGGTATGCACCATGCGTGGGAACAACGTACACATACCAACTGTAACAGTGACTCTGTGATATACATGATCAAGTGCCCATGCTCACTCATGTACATCGGAATGACAGGCAGAAAGGTCAAAGTGCGCATTAGTGAGCACAGGAGCACTATACGTAGGGCGGTTACAGCAACTAAGCTCACAGCTCACTATGTGGAAAGGAAACATACTGACAGTGACATTAAGTGGACGGTCATAGAGCAGGTCAAGGGCACTGGAGACCTCTCGAAAATCTTACTGGAACGTGAACAGAGGTGGGTGTATCGACTCAAAAAAATCTAAAAAATAAATAAAATCTAAATCCGTATTTGTAAAGCGCGAACTACTCACCCTTACGGGTCTCAAGGCGCTGGGGGCCGTCGTGGAAATTAAGTGAGCTATTGCCCAGAGTCACATGGTGCTGAGCTGCCGCCGGAGCCGGGGATCGAACCGTGAACCCTGTGCTCCGAAGTCAGCTGCCCTGGCCGCTGCACCCATATTTCTGGGTTGAACGAGTCCATTCCGTGGAACCAACTCAACCGCAGGAAATAAACATCACCCATCTTTCCCCATATGATGATATATACACGTTTTTCGTAAAAAAAAAATGTTAAAATTCTTTTTCTGTTCATCAATGGATGTTTTTCACCGATAAATATTTTTTTATCAGTATATTTTGTTATCAGTACCCGTTAATTAATCAACATGACCCCTTATAATTGCGGGACTGCACGAGTTCCTCCGGTTTTCTGTTTCAGCAAATTATGTATTTGGTACAATTCTAACGTTGTCAATCTGGAATTTAAACTACGTTTCCCAGCATTCCCCCGATTCATTTTACGTAAAAGTTCTTAAACAGGAAGTAGGCGGGGTCACGCGATTCACGTGATTACGCAGGTTTCCTTATTTGACTCGGCATTCCCACAGCAACCCGAGCTGAAAGCCGTTAGGACCACCACCGAATAGGTTACCAGCGGGGCAGGATCTTTGGAGGCGTGAGTACTCCTCTCTGCACACAGCATTAAAAGGTATGAGCGGAAATCTCCCTTTAGTGGGGAAGTTCATGTTCTGAAGTTACTAATTGGGCTTCTTCCCTCTTCATTTCCTCTCGCCTTTGTTTTCCCGTTAACACGCTTGTATTTACCTATGCGGCCACACACCAATCAGAGTGTGACTACAGGACTACCCCGAAAGTGTGGTCTTAGGAGATGCATTACAATCCCCACATAGGGGTAAGCGCTTGTATGTTTTTTATTTGTTGTTTCTTTATCTGTTTTTAATCTACATGAAAACTGCTTTGAGTAAGAGATGTTGGTATTTAGCGAATGAGTGAGTGGCCAGTTTTTGATGAATAGAGATTCTTGTCTTATTATGAACACGAGTTCCGGGATTATGACAGAATGCGGTTTTTCCGCCACTACACTAGAAATTTTTCTAGTCACATAAGGTTAGTGTTATTAACACATGTTAATTGAGCACATACCTTATTGGCAAGAGTGTTGCTCTGTTTCTTTATTATTTTTTCTACCACAGTGTGACACAAGGGGTGTAGGACACTGATTACGGTACATAAATGATGTACAACGTAGAATCATGCACTATATGTGGTTCTCTTGTTTTTATCTATTTTCAGATGGAATGATCAATCAAGTAATTTCTTGTTCAATTCAACATATAAGGAGCAGCTATCTGCCCTTAATTTAAAATAGTATAGGGTCTTTCCCGTTACTTCTATCCAGGGGATACACTTACTGATACCCTGAAGAAAGTCTTGCACCCATTAGGGGCGATTAATGACTGAAACATGTCGGCACAAGGGTCCTAGGACCATAAAACTCCTGAAGATCCTTGGTTGGTAAATATTATTTTAATAACACAGTAGAGGTCCAAGAATAAAGGGAAACTGGGACTTCGCTGCGTTTTTTATCTATATTCCCCTGGTCTTTACATATTTTAAGAGCTCCCTGAAACAGTGGTTGAGCCCACCCTGACTTTTAGGCGTCAGGGTGACCCGATGATGAAGCATGACACCACTAGGGTGTGTGAGAGTAAATAAAACCAAAAGGACTTGCTTCCTTTCTTCTAATCAGAGATAGGCAGTATAGTTTTCATCTAGGGATTTTTTCAGATCACCATCTTTCTATACGTATGTATTTCTAAGGGAGTACTCGCTGTGATTTAGGTGTCAAAACACGGGAGATTGTACCCCCTTTAAGTTGTTCTCTCTGCCCCTTGTGAAGTTGGTCACTTTTGTGCTCTAAACAATATGGGGATACCATTAAAAGATATCATGAAATGCTATATAACTGGTGGAATATGAGTCTCATTGGTGATGATGAATTCAAATTCTTAAAGAATGATAACCCACGGGTTCCATGTTTGTACCTTCTACCCAAGGTGCACAAGCATCAAAATGAAACCACCTGGGAGACCGATCGTTTCTTCAAATGGGGGCCTATTAGAGAACACCTCTATTTTTCTGGACTATTTTTTAGGCCCCTACGTCAAAGATCTACGATCTTACTGTCAGGACAGCACAGACTTCTTGAAGAGGATTCATGATGTAAAATGGGAGAAAGATTTCATGCTTATTACTTTGGATGTTTGTTCATTGTACACATGTATTGATCAGGAACAAGGGGTGAATGCATGTTTATATTATCTGCAAAGAAGACCCATTGCACTGTATGAGCATACAGTTATGCTCAAACTCATGATGTCTTATTGTCTCAATGAAAACATCTTTCTGTTTGATAAAGTCCTATATCGCCAGAAGTCTGGGACCGCGATGGGTACCTGCTTTGCCCCCACCCTAGCGAATTTATTCCTGGGCTGGTGGGAGGAGCAGGTAGTCTGGTCTGATGCCAATGATTTATTCACCTGTCATATACCTTTATGGCTGAGATATATAGACGTCCTCTTCCTCATCTGGGATGGGGGAGAGGATCTAGCCAGGAGCTTCATCTCCAGCTTATCAACCAATAATCTAAATCTCAAATTTACATCACATATGAGTCGAACTCAATGTGATTTTTTGGACATACATGTGATGGTTCAGGGGGATAAATTAGTCACAGAGCTCTTCAGAAAAGAGACTGCAGGTAATAGTACTGTACATGCACGTAGCCATCCTCCTACTTCTCTCCTGAATAGCATCCCGTATGGAGAGCTATTAAGAGCCCGCAGAAATTGCAGCACTGACTCAAGTTTCTCGAAGGAATCCAGTAACATGTTAAGCAGATTCAGACAGAGAGGTTACTCTGAAAAGGTATTATCTGTAGCCAAGCATAAACTCAACAATGTCAAACAAACTGAGATCCTCTTTAAAGAATGAGATCTGGTGATACAAAATGAAACAACAACCATTCCCAGAATGATTACCACCTTTAATGACAGAGCTGGTAAGCTTAGGTGGATTATGAAAAAACATTGGAGCCTTATTCAGGCTGATCCTGTTATAGGCAAAAAAGTTGGCGCATCTCCCACTATAACATTTAGGAGAGCACGTTCTTTGAAGGACAAATTGGTCAGTAGCCATTTCCAAAATGAAAATATCGCGGGGTGGTTACAAAGCAGTAAAGGATTTTACAGATGCCAATCTTGTAAAGCCTGTAGATATAGTGTAAACAGCAAGAGCTACAAGCTATCAAACGGAAAAGAAAAACGTATATCTAAATTCATTACTTCAGATCACGTAGTGTACAGTCTAGAATGTCCCTGTGGGTTCCGCTATATAGGGAGCACCAAATTGCCCATTAAGAAACGTATTTTAGAACACCAAAGGTCAAAAGTAAACCTAGACTTCAGTTACCCCGTGGCCAGACATTTCTACGACAAACACAACAGTGATTACACGTTGTTAAAATACACTGGGATTGATCGCATCCTTAAACATATCAGGGGCAGGCACAGGGAAAAACAGCTGAGGATCTTAGAATCAAGATTTATTATTGACCTCAACACCAAAATACCATTTGGCCTGAATGCAGGGGAGGAGCTGGTCACGCACATAGGGGTATAATTCATCTCACCCCGACACCTAAACTAACTGTTCCTGTCTCTCAGGCTTTCTCCTATGATAAAATGATTACATATTGATTTTTTAACTCACACTGCATTTACATACTGCTTTTTTATGTCACACACAAACCATGGTTGGATCATTAGGGGATTTGCTGTTGCAATAGGGATTTCTAAGGGAGACACTGTGTAATTTGATATTCGCAAATGATATGATATTGATATCATGAAGACATTTGTCTCGTTTTAATCAAGATTGGATTAGTTGGATTTCTTTCCTTATTTTTGTCTCTAATTTGCGTGGTCCTTTGATTTGCCATCCTTGGAAATTGTATATATATATATATATATTAATATATATATACTATCTATCACTATTTTTATTATTTCTTTAATAGGAGATGTGGTTTTCACACAATTTCACTATCTTATTTAGTGACACTGGGCTGTATTATTCACACCTTGCTTAGCGTCCATGACATCATTTATAATGTGGCTGTATTTTCGGTGGCTATTGAGTGATCAACATTTCTTGAATTGTAAATATGGTTGTCGGCGCATTGACACTGTATATAGAGTGTAAATATTTGATTATCAGATGTTTTATCTATGACAAAGTCTCCACTTGGAGTTGATGGGTTCTAAGTTGCGGAAAGATATGAATTTGTTCCGCTTTATTTTGTAACGCATTAACATTGTTGCTCTAGTTTATCATGTCTCCATGGCAATGGATATTGAGAGTGAATGCTATGCGCCATTTCATTTACAATGAAATGTTATTTGGTATCTGTTATTTATGTTATTTATTTCACTAATTTGGATGCCACTGGAAATGCATTATATTGCGTTTACTTAAATTGTTATTTATGATCTACAACACTTTAAGTTATTACCGCCAGAAAGTATTTTCTTCCTTTCTATTATGACGCATGCGGATATATGGTGCAATACTTCCAATGCCCTTTGAACTTGACAATGGCCGTTTCGGCTGAAACGCGTTGTTCGGTTTGTTTTTTTCACTCGGAATAAACAACTGGTGCTAATCTGGTGTGCCGCTTTTCCTTCCTCTGGTTGGGATCTTTCCACACACATATATATATATATATATATTATCTACTAGCGGTCGCCAGTAGATAGTTATAGTTAGGACCTATTTTCCATAGGAAATCCGCAACATTCTATTTGAAATAACTTTGGCGCCGGTTGACGAATCTTCGCGAAATTTTCAAACTTGTTGGGGCGCTCCGGTCCGCTCCTATCCTGAACGTCTTGGGGTGATTCGTCAAGCGGGGGCCGAGAAAAAAGGGGGGTCCCAAAACGTGTTTTCCCCATGCAATTTTCCATAGGAACCTTTAGTCGCAGCTACAGCCCGAACTTCTGAACGGAATTACACCAAATTTGGCAAAAAGGTAGCCCTTGGTTCAGAGTCGTGCCTTTTGCTTAAATGGTGTAAATCCGTTCAGTAGTTCCTGAGAAAATCAAAAGTAAAATCACATATATATCTATGGCCGCGTAGGGTCCGCGTACCCTCCCGATCACGAGCTGTATGGTAATTGGCTGTCAACACTCCAAATCAGGAAGTGTTGGCAGCCATCTTGTTCCTTGGTAGAACCGAGGAACAAGAAAGCAGTAAAACAACTGCGCAAAACGCAAAAAGGGGGCAGGGTAGAAACACCCTGACCCCCTAGGCCTGCTCAGGGGTCCTACAAGGACCCCCAGGACCCAAAAAACAATTTTTTTTTTGTTTAAATCGGCAAAAAACGCGCTGGGTGCGCGGATCCTGCCGGAAAAAAAAAAAAACGAAGCGCGGACTCCCGCGCTTCGTGGTTAATTGGCCCCCGGGTGGGCCAAGTCCCGGGGGCATGCAGGGGTGTAATAAATAACATGGGGGGGCCTCTAAGGCCCCCCAAGCCCTGGGGACCGCCACCTCCCGGGGCTTTATAAAAATAATGGTGGCGGGGGCACACGGCCCCCCCGCAGCCCCGGGGACCGCCACCCCCCGGGGCTTCTTTTTTTTATTTTTAAATTACCTGTGTGGGGGGCTCGAGCCCCCCCACACGCCCCGGGGACCGCCACCTCCCCGGGGCACTAAATAATAAAATGTGGGGTCTGTTTAGGACCCCCAAGCCCCGGGGACCACCACCTCCCCGGGGCTGTGCACAGGATGGGAGGGGGGCCGCGCGGCCCCCTCCTGGAGCCCTTGATGGCCCTGGGGACCGCCACCCCCAGGGCCGGCTCCTGCAGTGTCCCGGGGTGCCTACCCCCGGGACACTGCTGTTTGCAATGGCAGGACGGGAGCCTCGCGGCTCCCGTCCTGTCATTGCATACTTGCTATGCTTCAATGAAGCAAAGCAGATTGCTTTTCCATAAGGGGAGCTGCATGTCAGCAGCTCCCCTTATGGAAAAGCAATGCCGGCTCCCGCAGGACGCGGGGAGCCGGCGGGACCGTGCGGGGATTGGGGACCCCCCCACGGTCCCCAACGAGTGGCCAGGCCCCGGAGGATGGGGTCCCCGGGGCCATTAGTGGCCCGGGATGGAGGCCACGCAGCCCCCCTCCCCCCCCCCAAAAAAGGGCAAGGCCCCGGGGGATGGGGTCCCCGGGGCCTTAAATGGCCTGAGGATGGGGGCCACCCAACCCCCCTCCAAATATTTTTAAAATTAAAAAAACGGGCATGCCCCGGGGGATGGGGTCCCCGGGGCAAATAGAGGCCCAGGGAAGGGGGGCCACGCGGCCCTCTTCCCGTTTAAAAAAAAAAAAAAAAATGCTCAGGCCCTGGGGGATGGGGTCCCCGGGGCCAAAAGTGGCCGAGGGAAGGGGGGCCACGCAGCCCCCCACCCATACAAAAAAAAAAGACCGGCATCGTGCCGGAGGCCCCGCCCCCTAGCTGCAGCAGTCTGCAAACGCGCCCCCTGGCGCGTTTGCAGATGGGGAACGAACTTCCCTTGAATACTGGGGGTGCCTGGGGGCCAACTAGCCCACCAGGAACCTCCAGTATGTGCCCGGGAGCTGCGTTGCTGAGAGGTGTACAGAGGCCACACCCCTTTTTCCACCTCTCTGCAACGCAGCTCTGTGGCACTTTTTGGAGGTACATGGTGGGCTACTTGGACTCCAGGGACCCTCAGGATTCAAGGGGAGTTAATCCCCCAACTTAAAACGCGCCACGGGGCGCGTTTGCACAGTGGTGAAGGGAGGGGGCGGGGCTTCAGGTGACATGTGTGCAAACAGGCCCCGTGGTGTGTTTTAAGTTCAGGAATTAATTCCTCTTCAATCCTTAGGGTCCCTGGGGGCCAACTAGCCCACCAGGTACCTCCAGTAAGTGCCACGGAGCTGAGTTGCAGAGTGTTGTAAAAAGGGGCGTGGCCTCTGAACACCTCTCTGCAACGCAGCTCTCTGGCGCATACTGGAGGTATCTGGTGGGCTAGTTGGCCCCTAGGGACCCTCGGGATTGAGGAGGAATTAATTCTCCAACTTAAAACGTGCCACAGGGCGTGTTTGCAGACATGTCACCTCAGGCCCCACCCCTTTCCTTCACCATTGTGCAAATATTCCTCTAAAATCAGCCGAACTACGAATTCCGATTTACTCACCTGTTATCAGGAGAGACCTCAGTGCTGCATCTTTGAGCCCAGAACTGATCCTGAAAAGTAATTTTAACCGTACTTACCAGTAACTTGAATTTCCTTCCATAGGATATCATTGCCTGCTTTTTGCTGAAAAAGTTTCTGGCGATTTTTGAAACATACAAATATTCCTCTAAAATCAGCAGAACTACGAATTCCGATTTACTCACCTGTTATCAGGAGAGACCTCAGTGCTGCATCTTTGAGCCCAGTACTGATCCTGAAAAGTAATTCTAACCGTACTTACCAGTAACTTGAATTTCCTTCCATAGGCTAACATTGACTGGTTTCACTTGGAAATTCTTCTAAGTGTGGAGTTTTGGAACTTTATAATATTCCTCTAAAATCAGCCGAACTACGAATTCCGATTTACTCACCTGTTATCAGGAGAGAACCCAGTGCTGCATCTTTTAGCCCAGCACTGACCCTGAAAAGTAATTCTAACCGTACTTACCAGTAACTTGTATTTCCTTCCATAGGAATCCATTGTCTGGTTTTCAGCAGAAAAGTTTCAAAGTGTCCATTTTCACAAACTACAAATATTCCTTAAAAATCGCCTGTATGACTTAAACGCATTCCTTCAACTGTTTACAGGAGATGCACCAGTGCTGGATCCAGGATCCACCACTGAGTAAGAAAAGTAACGATAACACTACTTACCTGCTAAGTGAATTTCCTCCCATAGGATAACATTGGTGATTCTATGTGAAAAAGTTTCTGTCAACTTTTAAAATACAATAATATTCCATAAAAATCACTACAGTAACCAAAACGCTTTTACTCACCTGTTTACAGGAGATGTCCCAGGACTGAATCTAGGATCCAGTCCTGTGGTTACAAAAGTAATCCATAAAGTAACTAATTGCATTTAACTAGAAATTCACATTGAGCTCAATGTTGCATTGTGTTTGAAATTGTGTTGCCCATTGCAACAACTGTAACTACTGTACTTAAAAGTCTATTGCCTATTTGCAAAGTATTTAAACTAAAGTAATTCATTCTGAGAAAGTATATTTTGTAATGTAATGTATAATGTAATTACAATGTAATTTAAAAAATAAAATATCTAAAAATAAATAGTTTAAAAAATGTAGTAAATCAGTATCAAAAAAACAAATATAACAATTAATACATTTAAAAATTGTCATTTACAAAACCTTTGAAATTCACTGAAAAAAACCATAGGTTTCAGACATGTTATAGTTAGGAATTAGCATTTAAAAACCTTTGAAATTCACTGAAAAAACCATAGGTTTCAGGCACGTTTTAGTTAGAAATTAGCATTTAAAAAACCTTACAAATTCACTGAAAAAACCATAGGTTTTAGGGACAGTTATAGTTAGTTGGACATTGCACTCATACAAAACCCGTGAAATTCCCCCGTTATAGTTAGTTCAGCTAACTATAACTCGCGCCCCACTAATGCACTGCTGATGACGTCACATATTACATCACTCATGACATGGTCAGTGACATCACTGATGACATCTCAAATGACATCACTGATGACATCACTGATGACATCATCCACGTGATAATCTGATGCACCTCCTCACACCCTAATATAACCTATGATACACCCACTCTAAATTACAGACTGCCATTCGCAAAACCATAGACACTGCAACACCAATAACTACATGCCCACTCACTGATTCTTAGGTCTCACACACATCCACTCACTCACTCGTACAGTCACTCATACTTACGGTCACTCAGTACAGGACTATCATATGCACTCATACTCCTATATAGACACTCAAACACCGCCACTCATCCATAGAGGTACTCACACACCTAGTCAGTCATGCAAATAATTAAACACACTGCCATTTACTCACCTATACAGTTATACACACCAGCTCACTTACTCATACAAATACAAGCACATTCTTACGCTCTTATACAATCACTGATACAAGCACACACCCATCCATACAGTCACTCTCACAATCACACACTCTCGCTTATAGCTATTTATATACTCCAACACACATATATACTGCCTTTCACATATGTTGTTACTCACACATGTACCACTGGGACATACATTCACTCACTAACACACTCTTACACACACTTACCCACCCATACAGTCTATCACAGATGCACTCTTGAAACCATCCACCCAGTGAATCACCCACTCACACATCTATGCACAGAGTCGCACACACCCCACCCACACAAACACTCAGGCACCCATACAGATACTCAGACAACCAATCAATAACTCATATAGACACTCATGTAGCTATTCACAAACCCATGCAGCCACTTACACATGCAACAGACAGACGGATACAGACATTCACCCAGTTTAGTCACTAACCCATGCATTCAGTAAGATACGTTTAATCACTCACTTATAGAGTTAGTCACGCACCTACTAAATCATCCATACAGACACTTATACACCCACTCATTCTTCAATACGCCTTTCCTATATATATTAAAAATATTTAAACTTTACAGAAACACACAGTCACTGGATGATGTCATCAGTGATGTCATTTAAGATGTCATCAGTGATGTCATCAGTGATGTCACTGACCATGTCATGAGTGATGTAATATGTGACGTCATCAGCAGTGCATTGCGGGGGCGCGAGTTATAGTTAGCTGAACTAACTATAATGGGGGAATTTCACGGGTTTTGTACGAGTGCAATGTCCAACTAACTAAAACTGTCCCTAAAACCTATGGTTTTTTCAGTGAATATATATATATATATACGTAAATGTAACCCCTTAGAAGTCCAACTCTTTCCTACTGTTGCACAAACTGGACTGGGAATAGTAAATCTTACCGATTCGAAGTCCATCGCGTTTCATACTGTTGCACAGAGTGGAGTGGAAATAGTAAATCTTACCACTGCGGAGACCAGCACTTTCCCTACTGTTGCACAGACTGGCGTGGGAATAGTAAATTTACCCCTCCGAGGTCCAACACTTTCATTACCGTTGCACAGACTGGAGTGGGAATAATAAATGTAATCCCTCACAAGCCCAACGCTTTCCCTACTGTTGCATAGACTGGAGTGGGAATAGTAAGTCTTACCACTCCAAAGTCCAGCACTTTCCCTAGTGTTACATAGACTGGAGTCGAAATAGTAAGTCTTACCCCTCCGATTTCCAACGCTTTCCCTACTGTTGCACAGACTGGAGTTGGAATAGTAAATCTTACCGCTCCTATGTCCAATACTTTTACTACTGTTGACCTGTTTGAAGTGGGAATATTAAATGTAACCGCTCTGAAAGTCTACACTTTACCCACTGTTACATAAACGGGAGTGGGACTAGTATATCTATTCTTCCCAGACTCCAATATTGTTTAAAGATATCTATTATTATTATTTGTTTATTTTTTAAATTGTATATTATGATATATATATATATATTATATATATTATATAAATATATATATTACATCTTTATAATATTTTTGTAAATATTTTTGGAGGGTTTTAGATTGTTTAGATTTGTTTATGTTAAATCTCTTTATTGAAATTTTATCAAAAGAGAGTACAAAACATGTTATGGCATCACAGGGAGAAACATCAATTATACAATGCTTTGCAAAGCAGGTATATGCAACATCGCTTGGGAAACATTTCACTGCTGTAATTAGCAATAGGCAAGGTATGCGGCAGCCAAACTAGGGTTGCCTCTAGTTGACGAGACAGGTAAGGAACACACAAAACAAACTGAGAACAAAGGTCAGCAGCATCAGGGTAAGAATCGCCTTCAACATCCCCTGGACCCACAGTAGCACCAGTCGGGATCATGGAAGAAGCCTTTAGGTGCGAGAGGGGATATTCCATACACTCAACGTGAGCAGGGTGCCTTAACTAAAAGGAGCATTTAATCAAAGAGTTGCAACGCTTTAAGTTTTTGGTGGGGGGGTAAAGCAGGTGAATTGAAGGTGAGTAAGATATGTTAAGATATGCAAGTAAGACTGGAGACGCCAAACACACAACAACTTGACAGCAGTATGGGCCAGATTATGTGAGAGTTGTTACATCGCCATCACATGCCAGAGTCCCTGAAACCATGGGGCAACAGGGGTTACCACCGGCTTCTTCCAAGCCAGCACTATGAGTTGCCGAGCAGCATTGAGCAAGTGACTAATAAGCCGCCATCTGCACGGGTTATAGCTTCAAAAGATAGGGGTTGAATACCCAATATGACAGTGGCATAAGTATGGGGTATCGGATGTCACACCACTCCCTTGATGTGAATGTAAATTTGAATTTATAAAGTGCATAAAACCAATAGGCATCAATGCGCTGTCACCGAATAAGGCATCAGAGTGAAAGGAGATCAGCTCTAGCAGTATAGTTGCAGAAATAGCCAGGGAATCACCCAGGGCAATGTAATTACCCAGAATCCCCAGAATCTCCTTCCAATATGTAACTAAAAGGGAACAGAACCACCTAATATGACAGAAGTCCACTTACACCTTCCCACACCGCCAGCAAAGCGGAGACATAGAAGGGTATATAGTGTGGAGGGGAGTAGGCGCATGATACCACTGAACCATTAGCTTATAGGCTGTGTCTCATTGAGGTATGCTTCAATATGTTTTGGGGATATCCCTCCACAAAGTTTCCCATTGCTTGGCCGAGATGCCCTCCATGGTGCTATTCTGCCAGCTAGCTTTGTAAGTGTGCATGTGAAGGGGAGTGGAGCACAGTAGGACTCGATACGTGTAAGAGATCAGAATAAGCCGTAACAAGCTTTTCAAAGTGAATATAGTCTTGTGTGGCCCCTTGATGATTGTGGGGGTGTAATGCCCAGGGGCGCAATTGATAGTACATTAGGCGTGCCGATTCAGGAAGGCTGATATCCATCTTGCAGTGCTTAAAGGATTTGACAGTGCCACCCAGGAACAGGTCCTTTAACGTTCTACATTTCCCGTCCGCCAAGCTAGGGAACTCGTGTAGGCCCAGTATCAGGGGAACTCTGGGTTGCGGGCAATTGGGTTGTTAGGGGAGGTGGAAGTAGTAAGACTTCTCCGAAGCGCAGTCTTATCCCAGATCTCTAGGACTGTCCGAGTGGGGATTGGCATGTAGGCACTATGTGGTTGAGCATTCTGGGGAGTCAAGCCAGGTCCCAGAGGGGGCAACGAGCCACCGCCCGATCCATATGAAACCAGTGCTTGTCACTCTTGTGGACACCCCATTCGGAGATATGCCGAAAGTGCAATCTCGGCTGCTGCCATAGTGGAAGTGAGGCCAGTGTCGGGTGTGAAGGAGTTAAAGAGTACCAACAGGTGGTCCTGCAAGGCAGGCAGGAACAGCCAGCAGAAGGCGACAGGAAACCCATTGGGGCCCAGCACCTTACCAAGTGGAAGGTCCTGGACTGCCTAGTGCAACTCCTCCAAAGTGATTAGAGCATCAAGGAGTTCTGAGTGGCGAGGATCAATGGGATCCCAGTCACATTCCTGCAAGTAGGCGTTTATTATGCTCTGCGAATGTCATGTGTATAGGGTCTATTAGTAATTTTGGAATGCCCTTTGCTTATCGTGTTCAGTGGTCGCCCAAGTCTCCGCCTCGGTCCAGAGTTTGGCTGTGTGGGTCTTGGCTTGGCGTTGGCAGAGTTTGCAAGCAGGCAATGTACCCACTTTGTTTCCCCCCTCATTATATTTTTGCATCAGGGCTAAGAGAGAGCGTTCAGCCTTGGTAATTCTATGTGCCTTCAGCTGGCCACACTGGATAGCCTGCTGGTGTTTATTGTGCCTGGTGAGGGTCACATGGTCTCGCCTTTCCAGGGCCTTGATCTCCAGCATAAGACCCGCTTCTACCAGCCTAGACATGTGTGCCCTGGCAATAACAATAGTTGAGATCACCCCCGTATGGTGGCTTTTAACCCATCTGAGAGTATGTGTAAAAGAAGTGTCCGTTAGAGTGTTGAATTCAAAATAGTCCACAATGCCCTTACGGATGTCTGCTACGTCAATGGAGTCCCAAAGAAGGTAAGGGGGAGACGCCAGCATGGTGGCCCCTTTGGGGTATGCAGGTTGCTAGACCACAGCAGCTCCACACGGGCATGGTCATTCATGGAATTATCCGATATGGCTGCAGTGTCCAAACCTTTAAGGAGGGAGTGAGTGAGAAACAGATTTCAATGAGTGAGTATGCAGCATGCACATGGGAGCAAAATGAGTAGTCACGCACCTCCGGATGTCCATAACGCCATGCGTCTACCAGACCCAGGTCCAAAATATCTTGTTTAAGTTGAGCAGACATTGCTTCTGCGCCCTGATAAGATATTGTGCTTCTGTCGAGGTCCGAATCCCATACCAGGTTCAGGTCCCCTCCAACGATTGCGTTCCCCTCTATCCCTGATAATTGGTCCTGCAGGGCCCGCTGAAGGTAGGCATCCTGCACCTGGTTAGGGGCATAAATATTAAGCAGCGATAGGGAGTGCTGACCCCGTAGGATCTGGAGTGTTAAGAAGCTGCCTTCTTCATGTCTAACTATTTTCTGGACTGTAATACAGAAACCTGCCTTGAACAGGATGCCCACTCCAAGAGTTTTAGTGGGGGCATGCTCCCAGTAGCACTGTGGATATTACAGGTGGGCCATTCGGCAGGTGTCCACCCTCAGGAGATGAGTCTCCTGAAGGAAAATTACATTCGGGTCCTGTTGAAGGAGGTGCTGCCAGACTTGTTTACATTTGCTTAGTGAGTTTAACCCCCTGACATTTAAGGACAGAAGCTTAGTGTGTGAGATCGTCCCCATAGATCAAGGGAGGTCTGAGCACCAGCAGTACTCATAATAGACAGGGAGCACTGCGAGGTGGTGGATGTAGTAAGGCAGGGAGCGGGAGCACAGGATTGTGAATGTCGTGCCCCCTAAAAGTGCTGGGCCTAAAGCAATAGAAAACAGAACCAAACAACCATGGGCCAATGAGCCCTAACATAGTCCTCCACTTCTCACGGAGATCGGCATGTAGATACACAGATCCCGCTAGCGGGGTGGGCGGAGCGCAGGGAAGTCAACTTGTAACTGGATAGCAGTAAGGTGGGGTCAGCCCCCACATCCCCATGGACCAGAAAGTGCAAGAAAGCGAGCCCCACGGGTCAGCAGGCCCACAGCTAGAGAGATGATGGCAAGTCACTCTGGAGGCATACAGTCTTTGCCATAGCACGAAGGCCCATCAGCAGAAGCAGACAGAGAGGAGTCCCTACCCAGATTTTAGAGGTGGGCTATGATGTCCTCTGGAGACATCATTCTTTTGTCATTTGTTGTGGCATTGGTGCTGCACCGTGCTCCAAACAGGACGCACTCCATCTTTGGGGCGAGGCAGTGAACACCGCCCCCCAGATGTTTCATCTTTGATCCTCAGCAGTTGCTTGGCGCCAGAAAAGGAGCACATAGACCTCTGTTAGAAATAGGGGTTTCTTGTTGGCAGAGGTGTGCACCTTTGTCCAAGTAGGGACCCTTCCTTCTAGTCAGAATAAGGGAGTTACACACTTTAGATAACCCCTGCTCACCCCCTTGGTAGCTTGGCACAAGCAGACAGGCTTATCCCTAAGGATATGTGTAAAGTATTTGCACCCAGATACACAGTAACACAGTGAAAACTCTACAAATGGACACCACACCGGGGCGAGATGCCCATTCTGCCGGGTGCTATGCAACTCCCTTTCTCCATCCGAACATGGTGTGGGATATGGTGATAATTTTACAGTGCTGCCACCAACTCCTCTACCATTTCTTTTTCTCCCTTCCCTCCTACATGGTAAGTGAATTAGGAGTGTTGAACATGCAATGGCTGTTTTGCTCATCCTACCACATGAGTAAATTAAATGCATATGTATACTATGTAAAGCTTGCACAGCAGCCTTACAGATTTTCTTTCTTTTAGGAGTGGGGTGGCCCCAATTCCCTGGCCAGCTGATCCCGGCCCGTGGCTCCGGGCCACCCCCAAACGCATGTCTGAACTGCCTGCCAGATTAGGAGTTTTCTCCTGTCTGGTGGGCTGTTCTTTGGCGTTCCCATGGCGTTGGGTATGAAATAGGCACCACAATGGGAATGTCAAAGGCAGTACCTGCATGGCATGGACTACTGCAGTCCATGCAGTGAAGGTACTGGTGCACACATGTTGTGCCCCCCTGTTTGCATCCACATGACGTGAGGCCCTGCAGGGCCCCTTTTGTTCCCTCACCGCCACTCTTTTCTTGGAGGACGCACCACCATGAAAAGTGTGGTAGCAAGGAAACTTGTAATATGCTTGGCGGGACCGCAGTGCCCTCACCAAGCATATTGCAGCCTCAGGACTGGTGTGGAACCGCCAGGGAATGGCGGTTATGGCAGATGCAGTGGTCCCAGGGCGGTCGACCACCTTAGTCTTAATCGGGTGGTTTGGGAGAGCGCCACTGTAAGTCTGGCGGTCCATTGACCACCAGACTCATAATAAGGCCGTTAATGTCCACGTCTCCTCTACAACACACAATCACATAAGTGCTTCTTTTGCACGGAGATTTAGTTCTGGCTACAGGTCAAGTGTTAGCACAGAAGGCATTGTTCCGAGACCGTCATCACAATGCCTTATTTTCTTAAACACAATCAGGGCACCGCCTTAACACTAAAAAGATGCTTCAAGTCCCTGCATTTCAATGAAGGCACTACTTTACCAATATAAGGATATGTAATATATCCAGCTAATCACATGTATTGAAAGATGCTGTCTTACCTAATGAGGCTAGAACATGATAAAAACTGAAAGTTAACAAAGCCAGCAAATATTTACTCTTTGTGAACCTATTTGCCCATTGGTGAATGCAACGTGTAGGAGTGATCTGTTGTTCTGTTTTTAGTAAAAAATTGTTGTGGTTTCAAGTAGTGAGGTCATGCATGTCAAATGTTCTGATTGTGGAAGGTTGACAGTTGTAATTCAGTTGAAGAGGAGCCTGTGACTGGTGCGGATGTATCAGTTTTAGAGTAGATCCTATCTGTTCAACCTTCTTGGTTGTGTATTTCTACAGTAAACTTCCGTGTTACAAGCTGTGCAAACTTTTTTTTTGGCAACGACCTTAGCAGAAATCATATTTGGCTTCTACATAAAACGTCCTCCCCTCAGAGGAACGCTCATAATCATTACTGGAGCACACTTCAGAAAAGCTTTCATAAGGTGTTACCCACAAGGCTAAACGTTATTTTGTTCAACCCAGTTACCATTTTATTTTTGGCACTAGCCAAGACCTTTTTCTTTCACAAATACATTTTTTATCTATACTTACTTCTACGGGCTGTTAGGCAGTTCTCTTCATCCATTGGTTTGTCGCAGCAGCAAATCACATGTTTCTTCCCCCCACTACAGCATACAACAAGAGGCAATGGGTCAGACCATGTCAGGCATTGGCTAACTTCACTGTGAATGACAGCATTGTGCTCCTTCACAAGAAGAACAAGTGCGCGACAAAGTAGATCCCTTCAGTGCCAAAGATTTCAATAGCCATTTGTGCTTTTTTTTAGAACAAAAAGTATTTTTACATTTAACAAGAGATTTTTTTATTTTATTTTGAGGAAGACTCGGCAGCTCCCCCACCAATTAAGATTAACAAAATACATGCAGAAACAAAACAAACATAGCCAAGCCAAAGATCTGGCATCCAACACCAGACCTATTAGTTTTGCTAATGCTTATTCAAATAATGGTCCATGCAGTGCCTACTTTGTCTAATCTGATCTCCATGTGACACCCTATAGGTTTGGAGATGGAAGTTTGCCCCTTTGCTGTTTCTACTTTGCACTCACATGATATGTGTACAAAGTTTCAATGGTTGGGACAGGATTGGTGGTTTGTGTGGAGTGGAGGTTCTTACACAAATTAGGTTTAGATAATGAGAGACTTTGGGGCCGATTCCGATCTCGGCCGGTAGGGCTCCGAATCGGATTCGGCTTAACCGGATCCGATTCGGAGCCCTATTTCCCGACCGATTCGTACGTGCGTCCGGACGAGCGAGAACGATGCGAAATCGCCGAACGACGCGTTTAGGCGTCCCAACCGCTCCGACCGACTCGTTCGGACAAGACTCGCACCGCGCAATGGAGACGTTCCCCGGCCGGGTAAGTACGATGCGCGCCGCGAGCAGTCCGACCGATACGCGCCGTCCGGCTCGAAAGATAAGTCGGAGCCGTATTTCGGGGGTCCATGTCGGACCCCCCTGTACGCGTAGCCGCGCGAGTCGCACACAGGGGGGACCCATGGGTCTCCCCTACCTGTGCGTGTACGGCGCGAGTCGCTTCGCCGCGTACCCGCTGTTCGCCTCGCACCCATTGAAGCAATGGGAGCCCGCGTACGCGTTGTACGACCGGCTCCCATTGACTTCAATGGGAGTCCGACCGACTCGAGTACGATAGCATACGGACGCATCGTACTCGTTCGGTCGGGCTGCACGGGTCCGATTCGGTCGGAAATCTCTCCGGGTCCGGCTCGGTCGGAGAGATTTCCGGCCCGAATCGGAATCGGCCCCTAAGCAGTGAAATGTGGGCCAGTAACACGTATGAGTGCCAGTGGCGTAACATTAGCTCCAGCAGCCCCGCTGTGCAGGTGGCCCCCTCCGGCACTGTGCACAGGGGGCGGGCCCCTGACCTCAGAGATCCTGACTGGGTCCATGAGTGGGGGGGGCCCTCCATGTACTTTGCAGGGGGGCCCCCTCAAGTTTCGTAACACCACTGATGAGTGAATGGCAGTTGCGGCCCACGCAGGTAAGAACGGAGAGGCCGGGTGCAGAGGGATTTCGAGAGACGACGCATAGGGAAAATTAAAAAAATTATTAATTGACCCTCGTGGTCGTCTATCAACCCACCCAGCCCCACCGCTCTTACCTGCATGGGCCGCGGCTGGTGAATGGGTGTCTGGCGTTAGCAGAGGCTGCTCATGTTTCAGGACCAGCACTACGTTTTGGGACTGTAAAACCCCTATTTAGTGAGGTAAGCACTGGATGGCTGGTTGGAGGGGGCAGGGCGGATAGTTTCACTTGTAGGGCTCGAATCCTCTATCCAGAAGTCCACTCTTTGGTGAGTATGCTCAGTGGTACATGGCACGGGTGGGTGTCACTTGCCCCAAGCCACAAACCCCCCGACCATAAAAACAGCTGCACCTCTTATCACAACCCCTACTCCACTTGGACACAAAACTGTATCTCTGAACCCCCTGAATCCTTTCCACCCCGGACTTATATTTGGAGAGGGAAGGGTGTTGTCTTCCCTTATTCACAAAACAAGCCTTGACCGTCTTGGATCCATAATGTGTTGTGCGAGGTGTGGCTGCCGGCATGTATGCTACTTGATTTAGTGTTCACTAGCATGCTTGTGTATTCGTTTAAAAAAAAAATCTAGAATATACTTTTTGAAAAACCATTTGTCTGTGTTTATTCTCTCTTGGTCGATGTATGCTTCCTTACCCAATTTAAGAGAAACTCTCATGGAGGTTGGGTGTCCTGTGACCATAGGGGAGGGTTGTGCACTGCAAACATCAATTGCTTGAAGGAAAGTGGGGGTGTGAGTGTCACCGTGCTAACAACTTTTTAATAATGTTTTTGTCCCTTTGTTAAGTATGTTTTTACTATTTCACTTAGAACTGTACCCAGACCACTGGGGTTTCCAGTTTTAACTTTTTAACTTTTGTAAATATTATTTTATTTCATCAAGAATTATTGTTCAGTCATTTAGACTCGGCGGTTTGTGTAAAAATAAACACCAGTCATACTTGTGCCTGTTTTGCTGCTCTTGTAAAAAAGATTGGACTATTTTTACATCCAGAATTACCGATCTAGAATAAATAACCCCAACAGTGTGTGAAGTGATACCTAACGGTCTTTTATGACTCCCTCTAATGTCTGTAATTTGTCAATTGCTGAAATTCGGTGTGTGGCGAGTCTTGCTTGTCTAGTTTTAACTGTCTACCAGATGAAGTGTCTACCTTCAGCTGGTCCTGGAATTATTTTGCTCTCGGTTGCCCCAGTTGAGGTTCTGATTACTGCCTTTTAAGTCCTTGCTATTAAGGACTAACATCAATTTTGTTTATTTGGGGTGATTCTTCATTTTCTGAGTGTTTTCTGTTTCAATGATTGTTTTTTCTCCTTTTTGATAGTGCCTTATACGTATAAAGGGCACAGTGGTGCTCATCTTGTAAGAACTTAGCTCTACATGCCATCCTTACGGAGAGAGTAGTAGGTTCCTGTACCTTGCTTCAGGTCTCAAGTTACTTCGGAATGCCACAGTAGTAACTTTTGTGCTGCTGCTCGGCATCCGGCAAGAACGCCTGCTCACAAACACTGGTGCAATAGGAGCGGGAGAACATTTTAACACGGTGACATCACACTCAGTGTATTGTATTATAGCGGCATTTATATGGCGCTTTCTACCCCTGAGGCACTGAAGTGCTTTGTGAACAAGATCAGAAAATAAAAGCTACTTTTTACTTGAAAAATCCAGGCTCGGAAGAAAAATCCAGTCCGCCCTGTTTGTTGAACACTTTCTTGAGAACAATTACTCAGAAGAAGAGCTATGGTGGATAGTCCTGTAAAAATACACCCCAACCCGCTTGTTGGCAATGGGGAAAAACCTCAACTTAGAAAAGTGTGCTGGATAGTTTGGACTGTATAAACACAGGGAAAAGTTTGATTATCCAAGATGAAATCAATAACTTGTAAATATCTTGTTGCTGCTATCCCTGAGTGGCCACCAATATGTCATCCCTCTCTCTTTTCCATTAATCATAAGAGTACTCGGACCACTTTGGAAGTGGCTTCCACCATTGCCATTTGTAGGCCATTTGTTATGCCACCTTACTGTTTGCCCAGCATTAATTGCTGTTTACACCAGCATAGCTCATTTTTGTCACCTGTGAACTACATACCCCATATGTCTGCACAGCAAACTCTGCAACACACCAAGCAACTCCTACAAAATGTCCAGGCTTGGTCCACCCCACTCACCCATATAAATCACAGTTCAATACTCAGCTTCTAATTTGCTGCATATTATCTAGACTTCTCAACAGCCACCATAGGACATACCACCGCCTCACTCCAGATTATAAACATTTGATATGCCATTGACATTCAGCCCAGCCCAGCTAATGCAAGCACGCTGTGCCTTCACCCACATCTTGCAACAGTGGCACACCTTGCAGTACAGTGTTGCTTCCTGGAAGACCAACGCTTATGTTCCCTCACCTCTGCTTTGCTCTAGATTCACTCTAGGTTACTCATTTGAATGTGCCTCCAAACATTTCTGCAAATCCCTTGGCGTGATGGTCATGACCACTTATACTCACTGCTCACACTCTGCACTAGCAGTACTTACAATGAGACTGGAGAGAATTTCTACATGTATGCAAGTGATTCGTCCTGTAGAGTAACTTGGGAGACCAACGTTCATGATCCTTTCCCTTGCTACTACTTACAGTCCCTGTGCCAGCCAGGTGTAACAAGATTCACTGGGCCCAGCTTACCAAAAAGAAAACTAGGCCCACCACCATAAAAATACCTGAACATTGGCCCGGTTGCTAATCATTCCCTAGTCTCTATTGTTTCCAAGACTAAATAAGAGCAGCTCCTGTTTTTCTATAAGAAACTCGATCTGTGCTTTCAAGTGCACCTCGTGGCAAATGTGAATGAATTCGCAATCACTTTGTTAATTCCCAGAATATAGTTGCCTTTTGTATCTTTTTAATCATGGATATCACAATCTAATTCTATTTTATTAACATTTATGCAAAAAGTTTATTAAATCTTCTTGAAATATTTTGACATATTTTTGAATATGTGATTCATTCATAGAAAGCTCCAACTAGAAGCGCATGCTGATTTATGGTGAGGGAGTGTTATTGTTCAAGTTTCTAGACACATAGCACCACTATTCTTTCAAAGGCCCCTCTAGCTGTTAAGTAAGGATTTGCAATTTCAGTCACATCAGTTATTTAGTTGTTGTGTTTTTGTAGGTTATAGGTCGCCTCCAAAAATTATCATCCACTGTTTTCAATGTTAGCTATGTTTTGAACTACCTTTTTAGTGCCTTTTTTGTCATGCTGTCATTTTTAAGAAGGAATTTCTGTTAGGGTTTCTATTAAGAGTATCCATGTAATGGCCGTTGTTGATTTCTGCCAATTTGTATCAAAGAACACTTTAAACAGCCGCAATCCGTGCAGGTAAGAGCGGTGGGGCCCGTAAAGGGGGAAGGGGGGGTGGGGGGGGCGGAATTCAGCCTACAACCGCGAGGGAAAATTAAATAAATAATCAATTTTCCCTCGTGGTCGTATGTCGAAATCTCCCCCATCCCTCCCCCCCACCGGGCCTCACCGCTCTTACCTGCACGAACCGCGGCTGACTTTAACAAACCTTTGTGATGATTTTTGGGACGAGATCGCAAACTAAGTTGCAACTCTTCACCTACAGATTTACTTTATTTATCGCATGAAGGAAGATTTATGGCTTTCTGAAACTCACAAATCTTTTCTGTTGTTCACCAGAAAGTCTGCTACAGATCCAAGCATAATCCTCAAAAACCTTTGTAAATTCCTTTTTACCACTATAGAGGCTTTTCCACATGTCAAATGTATGTGGAACCCCTCCATTTTTTCAGGTTGTTCTCTTCCCCTTCTCACATATATAATGTGAGGAAAGTGTCAAAAAGAGTTGGGGTATCCACAAATTGCTGATTTTGTGGGTGCTCCCAAACGTTCCAGGGAAACCCGGTACTATAATACATACTCCTCATCATTGGAGTGGGATTTACAAATAGACAGTATTACACCATCCTGGGTTAATGTTATATGTGAGTAAAATGATTTATTAGCGCAAAGGCATACTTTAAGAAAACCTTGCTCTCTTAAATTGATCAATTAGCACGTGTAAGTACAACACAGACTTGCACATTGCTTTTAGAATCTGACTTTAAATGTCTAAGGGCCTTAGCCATAGATTGACTGACAGGATATGTCTCGTCCAGGGCCGGCTCTAGGGCGGTGCGATCGGTGCCACCGCACTTTGAAAGTATATTATCCTTTTATAAAGCACCTGCTGCTGCGTTCCTGGCCTCGAGCAATTATCATGCATCAATTAAAATGTCAAGATAACTCCCGTGATTAATCGTCTTCCTGGAAAGAGACCGGTTTTGTCTAGTGGAAGTTTTGACTGGTCCTAAGGTAGTGGAGAGGGTTAATATGCCTGCTGCTAAGAACGTGTACTATGCAGATAACAAAGTGCATACAATGTAAATAGGTCAGTGGGTTACTGCTTCTGTAAGAGAGCTCCTTTTGTTACTTGTCGTTTATAAGTCAAAATCCTAATATAGAACATTGAGCTATTAACTGTCATCAAAGAGCTGCTGCAAACTGCAAGGTATATGTTAGAGCTATATGTTTTTGCCCAGTCTTTCATTATCCTAATCTTGCCAAAAGGGTTCATTTGGGTAGAAAACAATTCTTTTATTAAAGAGAACCCCTAACAATTATGTTATGTTTTAAATTCTGAATTTGTGCTTTTCCAGAATAAGGACTCAAACTATATTGCCTACCAGTATCAAAGACATGTCCCTCCCACACTACACCTTGGAGTCCTGTCAGATGTAACATTTCCTATACACTGATTTACACACACATGATTGGCTCTGTGCAATGTGTGTGTGATGTAAAGTGCTCTTACATCTTAAACTGGTATGGTGCTATAAAACTAAATGAATGTTAGAGACAGTGCTTATGAAGACTTGAGGGGCACTGTTAAAGGGTGCGAGTGAGGGAATCTGTGGCAGAGGTGGTCATTGGGGGGGCTCCAACAAACATTGTCGCACAGGGCGCACCCAGTGTTAAAGACGGCCCTGGTCTCGTCTGACGTATTACAAGTGCCATTGACTAAAACGCACTTGTAATGAGGTGAATGTGGCACCCAACACGTTTGTGATGGAGTATGCTGCACACCCAACTCCAAAAAAGTCCCAGTGTTGTATGTATCTTGTCACGTAGAGCACAGTTTCGTTGTGATCAGATAAGTAATAGTGGGAGTCTGATTGTTAATGCTTCTGCCATGTAGCCAAATATCAATAACACCAGCCACACTGGTTGAACAGGGTTTAAACAAAGAGAACAAAAAATCAAAGATAGGGAAAAATAAAAGGGGTGAAGAGGGTAAGGGTGAATTGCTGAGAAGGGACAGGACTAGAAAAGAGATGCATAAAAAGAAAAGAATAATAAGAAAAACTTCAGAGGAAGGTGTGTAGCCAGAATTAGTTTTTCATGAGAAAACAGACTTTCCCAGCTGACTTCATTGGGGTAAAGGCCGCAATGAGGGATAGTTAACCTATGTTGGAGGCAGCAGCGGCCCGTGCACGTAAGAGCGGTGAGGCCTGGTGTGGGGGGATTTTGACAGACGACAGCGAGGGAACATTAATTATTTATTTAATTCTCCCTCGTGGTCGTCTGTTGAATCCCCGGAACTCGGCCCCACCACTCTTACCTGCACGGGCCGCTGCTGGTTGGAGGATAACAAAGGATAGGGTGGCAGAAAGTGCCTCCCAGGTCGTGGTTAGGAGTTTGCCATTCTGGTACGTGATGTATGAGGGTTGCCCAAGTATGTCAGAATGCCGTTGGGACAAATAATCTGAGACAGAATGCCAGCAATAAAAAAATACGGCAGCAGTATATGAATTACACAATAAACCATGAGATATACACAGACACCTCTTTATCCCCTGTGCATATGGAAAGAATGGTTAGAAAATATGCAATAACTACGTACAAAGTTACACTAGCACTAACAAACCCATTCCTACTCAAGCGACGTAAGTTTTAGGGCTTTTCCTGACAAGTGGATGTTAAATACAAATGTTAGACATGACCACAGTAATTCTGTAGAGTGTTTATAAGGAAGGCCTAGGAAACACATTTTTAGAATGTGATTACAGCTAACAGAGTGAGCAAGACCCCGATATTATTTCATAAACAGGCTGACATTAGTCGTGCAAACAAAAATGCAGAAAAGAGAAAATCATTTCTGCTGTTTTGGACCTACCTGCGCTGAGCAACATTGCAAGGTCATCCGATCAAGCAGAGAGATAATTGGAAAGGAAGCAACTTTTGATAAAATTCCCTGCCTTTTGAATACGTCTCTATCTGAGGCATTGTTCACGCAGCAACATAGATGCAAGAAGCTGCATAACCAACCCCCTCCTTCTCTCTCCATGGAGCATCATTGAGGAAGAGGGTTAGAATTAGGGAGAGGCAGAGACTAAGACTGGTAGCTCGAGGACAATGCTGGAGATCTGATATCTGGCTACAAAGCGTCTCAGGGGCATGCAGGGATAATAGAAGGCTTGGCATAAAAGTAAAAGGAGATGGTGCTTACTGTTCAGCCAAAACCATGATTGTGAGACTGACAATGATGTGGGTATTAGGATAAGTAGAGGTTAGACTACTAAAGACAGTAGGAATGTGGGATATAAAATGGTTTGGGGTTTTCTAATGTTCATTTTATGTTATATGCTGACTGCTGAATCAATGGTAATAGTTCTTAGCATTGTTATACACACGATTCGTGTGCTGATTATACATAATACAGTACTAATCATTATAAACACCAAATATTTTGTATTTCTACTACTTATTACATAGAATCAGTGTGTCTGTGCAACAACAACTAACCTGTTCAAATAAGAACATCTCTGACAAGGTTGTCTGACTCACAGCACTCTGAATCTAGAAGAAAAGAACTCATAATAGAGAATAAAGAGAGACCTTTGCCTGTTTTCTGTTTCACCGTAAGTGGGGGGTGGGGAATGGGGGGTTTAAAGGTTTATGAGCAACTATCGCCTTGGAGCTTAGGAAATCTATGAGGGTGTGCCCAACATTTGGGGGGTTAACGACAAGAGTACACTCCTACCCAATTGTGTGGGTCTTTAATGCACAGTTTTTGCCCTTTTTAAACAGTAATGATGCACTGAGAGGCCGATGTGGAGGGTGTCAAGATGGCAGGGATGGAGACCTTTCCTGTGCCAAATGCGGAAGATTAAGTTGTGCACACTGATTGCTGGTGATAATGCATTAGCTTGGGCCACAATCACTAGAGAAATGGAAGCATGTAGGGTGGGAAGGCATACATGGAAGGATGAGTAGATTGGTAACCACAGGGTGGATGTCTGAATCTGGCATAAAGGGAAGAAGAGAGACTGAAATTAAGCAACCCTCCACATAATCCTCAGAATAACCCCAACAGTTCAACATTTTATGTGGTCTGTAGATTCCTTCCAGGCAGATTGCCTGACCCTCTAAGCAGGGAAGAAAGTGGTACCACTGTGCACCCTCCCTTGCACAGCAAAAGTTTTTAAATGTCGTTCAGTCTCTGGATGCTTGCAGGAAAATGCGCGCTGAATTTTCAGGGAACTATGGCCAGCAGCACACACTGTTTGGGGAAGCTTCAGGCTTCCTACATGAAGGGGGTGCTGTGGCAGTAATGACTGCCACAGTGATGAATACTCTGTACTTTCTAGCTCCTTTGCAGGTTTCTAGCTAGAAGCATGAGGTATTACTAAGGAGGTGCAGAGAAGGCCCACGGTTTCCTCCCAGATGATTCCCTACTGGAAGACTATACTTTCGCATTTCCACTTGGACTGTCAGGCAAAACAGTCAGTCCCCCAGTAAGGACAGCTGCTTGCTCCAAAGACTAATGAGCTAACCTAAGAGAGCACCTATATCCTATGTGGAATGCTCTAGTAACTTATGAATGTCAGGTGCGTCATGTGACATCAGAAACAAGTTGTGGCTAGGTGCCTATCACACTTATGTTCACCCATTGTTTGATGGGGCCTACCCTCGATATGGGTCTTTCTGAGACCCAGAGTTGCACCGGGGGATTGACAGACCCTTTTCAATGTGTGAGCTAATCTGCAGTCCCATCTGGATCTTACCCATGCTAAAGATGAGTTCTGATCTGACTTTTCAATCATCCTGATATGACTTGGTCCTCTGAGGGGAGCCACTTTTACACTTGGTTCCAATTTGTACAGGTGGGAACTCGGAAAGCTGTAGGGAGATTTTTAGGAAGATAGACGTGACATGGTGAGCCAGCTACATCCCCCCACAGAAAGTAAAATCCTCACATGCACATCCAAAGACCACCATAACACAACTTTACAGGGCAAAGAGGGGTGTTTAAAATAAAATACAACACGTCACAAGACCTATAAGTCTTAACATGCATTTAATGCAAAAACTAGAAAATGGCACAGCACGTAATAAGGCAATCATTTTCATTTCAGCTCTCACTCAAAAAGCCAGTTGTCGGCATGTAATGCTAAAATGTATGCAACTTTGAATGCTTCTTATGCATATTTCTCTCAATAGAAATCTATGGAGCATAAGCACGTGACAGAAATTGTTACTTCAATAAAACTATCTAATGAGAAGGAAGCAGAAGCCTCTCACAGAGAGAATGTGAGAAGACCTTGAATCGAAGATAAAGATACGTAAACATACTGCTGAATTCATTATTTTCCTGAAATCACACTTTTGTTTGTCAACATTGAAAGCGAGGCTATGATTTACTACGAGATGCAGGAAATAAGCAGATGTACTCTTCATATAAAATGACTTCTAGGCCTACGGGAATCTTGAAACTTAGCATGCATGTTAAGGCTGGTGAACACTTCAGGCTAATATAAAAATGATATATCAGTGTGTGCTGTGATATACATTTGCAAGGAAGCATTAATATACGGGGTAAGAGGAATACATGTTTATGTTTTCTCAGGGGAAAGAAGAAAACCATGCAGAAAGGAGATGTTGCTTTAGTTTGTAAAAGATACACTTGCCAAACAATGGGAAACAGTCAAGAATGACAGGTGAATGAAAACTGAAGAAAATAAATGTACCGCAAGATGTTAAAGACATGGAGGAAGTGGTCTAAAGAAGTGTACCACACCTCACTCCCTTTTTAGACACCTTCCCCACTTCCCTCTAGGTGCTCAAAGATATCTGCTGTGAAAGGAGAGACTGAAAAGACTGGGAATGTTCCACTCGACCAAAACACTGTAGAGCAATCCCCCACCTGGCATACCATAGCACACCTGCTGCAGTTAGGAATACAAGCCAACACCAGCCACAGTGTCCAAAAATTTGGAAGTAGCTGTGCTGGTCAATAATTCTAGAAGAGATTTCCCTACATGTAGTAGTCATGGAGACATCCTTCCTATCCAGTCCACAATGGGGCATCTCTCGTGAACATGCATTCTGAGGGCCAACCCTACTCTGTTAGAGATTCAAGAGCACTGGAGCATCATGCCATACTATTTAACCAAAGGAATGGAAAGACAGAAGACACATAACATGATATTCAGAGGACAGATGTCTTAAAGAAGGAACACCAGACAACATATTTGGTAAAGAGGAGTTCCACAAAGAAAGTCCATAAAACAATAATGACAGAGAACCTATATAATTGAGAGTAATACCAGAGAAGAAAAGGAACTACAGGGGACATATTGAGTGGACATGAACAGAGCTTGAAACACTTGAATTTCCTTCTTCTAGTCATAAGCAATTCTACTACTTTACAGAACAACCATCCACTGGGCAAGAAGGCTATACGTTATCCCTAACACAACCTAGCTCCATAACTCAAGGACATCCCCCCTTGAGAGTAATACTTGGTTATTTTATGTATTCAATATTATGTCTTTACAGTTAGCAACAAGCATTAGAAACAATAGTACTTCATAGCTTCATCAATGTATCTATACTTGAAATGTGTCCAAATATTCAATCAAAGAGAGTATAAAACGTCTATCCATACAATTCATGACTTCAGATAGAATGTTTTCTTTAGTAGTGCATTTAAGACAATATAAGACACATTTAAGAAAAGAAAATATGCAACAATGTTTCAATTGACTATTTACTTAGACAGCATAGGGCCACTGTGCAGCCTTTTCTGGAAGGGCATTCATGGGTTACTGGGCCTCAACTGTATCAATTGAGGTTGTTTGCCGTGGCATCCAGGGAGCCCAGAAAGATTATAAGGTCAAATTGAAACCAAGCACTCCCTCTTAGCACTTTTCTCTCAAGGTAGCAAAGGCAAAACAGGCCAAGGCTCCCTCAGAGAGGTGATGTGAGCTGTAAACTCAGAAGTCAGCAGAGACAACAATAATATTCTAAAACACCTATTGTTCTCAGTTCCTCCAATTGTATCTGCCTAGGGGATTTTAACATCTGGGAAGATCAGGTTTTGCTACACAAATTCAGTTTTCTTCTGGAAACTTTAGAAGCCCTTGTATGACTCAAAGAGTCGCCACTTCGATTTACAAAGCTGCTCATACATTTGATTTAGTCTTTGCTCACTCTGACTCGACTATTTCACATGAAATATTTTGTTTTGTATGGTCAGACCATAACGCTGTCCACTTCACATGGCATTTATCAACTTCATTGGAGGTTCTGAAACCCTCTCTTCCTGCCCCCAACAGCTCTAACATAAGAGTTCTAATAGCAACTAGAGTCGGGCACTATCAAGCATGCTGCGGTCAAAGTAGAGCAAGCGCAAGATTATGTTGGGGATCTGTTTGACCCTCTTACTCGTGTAAATGCTAGCAGCAAATATATTTATTCAGGCCAATTTTGAGCAGTGACTTACTAAGGGTGCATCCCCCCTTTCTGTCCTGATAAATACCTGCCAATATTAATATCTTTTTCCCCATGGGTCAAAATGTCCACACCCTTGTTATTCCTGCTTGGACTGTATTTGCATAATCTATGGTGAAATAATCATTGTCTGTCCTTTGTGAAATGCTTCAAAAAACACAGTCAAGCACTGAGATATTCCGAGTTGTTGCTTTCACATTTTACTATTGGCAATTCATTTTTTCGTCCTATATGGAGCATCAGTTCTGCCTATTAGTTATTAATGTACATTATTTAGTGAAAATCCCCTTAAGCTTTAAATACATTTGTGTGATTTCTTTGTTTGTACATAACTTGACAACTTACGTCAAAATGTTCAATGCATTCTTTAAGTAGGTCTGACAGGACCTACTTTACAGAAGTACTTAAAGAGATTAAACTCACGTGCAAGAATGCAAAAAGAGACGGGCATCTAGAATATTCACTACATAAGTGACATATTTACCAAAAAACGTTGAGAAACTACAAAAGGCAAATTAGACCAGCCAGAGCTAACTACTGTACCCTATAAATTGATTGAGCTAATAATGCCCCTAAATCCATCTTTAAAATAGCTGCTAATCTTCTTAATCCAGACTGCTGTCACAATCTCATCACTCATTCTCAAACTTTATGCAATGACTTATCTCTCTTTTTCCATAATAAAATCAGGGTCATCTCTGTGTCCCTTTCTAAACTAGCAGCATTATCTCAAACTGGCATCTCATCCTCTCTCACGCTCACTCCTTATTCAGTTTTCTTGGAATTTGCACCATTGGAATTAGACAAATTCAAAAGTCTTGTCTTCTCTTTAAAATCAGGGTCCCCGATGGACCCATGCCCAGTCATATCTTTGATCAGGTAATTGACACTATTACCCCTTGTTTACACAACTTCTACAATTGTTCTCTTTGTCGAAGGTATAGTTCCAGTCTCCTAGAAAGAGGCTTTGTTCTAACTCGTTAAAAAAAACCTCAGCCAATGTTTCTATCTTCAGCCATTATAGGCATAGCTTCCTACTTCCATTCTCCATCAAAACCCTTGAAAAAGAAGTAAATGCCCAACTCTATTCTTTTCTTGAGCATAATAGAATTCTGGATACAGCTAAATCTGTTTTCTGTGCTTTTCTCAGACAGACATGGCCCTGTTATCCACTGTAGATCATGTCCACCTGGTAGTGGATCAAGAAGAGTCGCCTTGGTCCTACTTGACCTATTGGCAGCCTTTGACACAGTTGCATAAACGATTCTCTTTACATGCTGTTGGAAGGTAGATTATTAGTAGGGGTAAGTAGCCTCCTACTACTAGCAATAATGCCACAAATGCAATATAAGGTTCAGACAAGGTCTCAATAAATTATTCCCTTGCTTAACCATTGGTAACTGGCAACGAGCAGGCAGGCTTAATTTAGGAGACAGGTGTGCGAAGCATTTAAAAACACCAATACATTAAATAAGTAAGACACCACCCACAATAAAAATCTTCTACCAATTTATAAAAATAGGAAATATTTATGTGAACACAATGACACTAAAACGACAAAAATCCAATATATGAAACCAGAGATATGAATTTTTAACGATTAAACACTTTTTAGTGCTTTGAAACATATAGCGCCAACTTGGGACATCTGGTTGCGCTTGACCGGGGCAAAGTAAAAGTTTGAGGCCGATCGCGATGGACCCCTGGTCAGATACACTAGGCGTGAGACCGCGGTCAAAATTTTACCTTCATAGTTAGAAACTTTTCCGGAGTATTCTCTCCCAACGTTGAGCAAGCCTATCCAGATGGCCGGATTCACAACGGCTTCTTCGGCTTGGTTCAGCGTGAGCACCCAGTCAACTCCTGGAAGTCTTAAGCTCTGGAGCTTTCAGCGCGACAAACCTGAACTCCAGGCCGGGTCGGGGTGCCAGGTAGTCGGCTTGACTCTCGATGTTGGGTCAGTCACCTTATAGAGCTTTTTCCAAAAGTTGCTCCAAACTTCTGGAACTTCTTCCTGAAGTTCCAGTTGATGGTTCAAAGTGTTCACAAGACAAATCCAAGGTTTCAGAGTCTCTGAGTTGCGCCTCGGAAGTTGGGACTACAGTTACCACAATGCACCTGGCCAAATCCTTAAAAGTCCACTGGACACACTCCAGGCTGGGAATTTCTTGGGGGAGATGGTGCAGGTGAGCTCTGTTAACCTGTTGCTTTCAGGGAGTCCACTCCTTAATCCATTTTGAAGCAAGGCAAAGTCCTCAGGGCTGAAGTTCAAAGTGTGCAGCAGGAGCAGTCATTCAGATTGCAATCCTTTGGGGTGCAGACCTGCAGGGCAGTCCTTCTTCTCCTTGTAGTTTCAGGCAGCAGATCTGAGTTGCTATGCAGCTCTCACATATTTATTCATTTTTGTGGGGCAACAAGCAGGGGGGCACCCCTGAGCAATGGGGTACAGGGTGCCACCCTAAAGCATGACAGCTTCCTCCAAAGTGTGGCATTTTCTTGTCCCGCAAAGCACTGCACTTTAAAATTCAAGATGCAGAATTCCTCTTCATTGGAGTAAAACCTGGTTACACCAATCCACTGGTGTGGTATTTCCCTTAACACTCCCTTTTCAGACCTCCTGCAAATTCCACTCTTGGGGCTGCCATCGGGCTAGGGGGTAGTCCTGGCTGGCATTCCTTACTGTCCTGCTCTTTTTGAAGCCCAGTTTGATTTACCCAGCCCCCGTCCTGGCCGTTGCTCTGCAGTTGCAGAGTCCCCCCCCCCCCCCCACCATCAGATAACCCCTGTCACTGTGCAGGCCACTTATCACATCATCAAAGCAGTTTGGCTAAGTCTGGTAATGCTGGCCAATCAGGAGAGGCTGCCAGAAGGCTGGATTTTGACTCACAGAAAATAAAGTTCCAAAACTTCTCGTCTGTATTAGTTATGACAAATTCAACAGTAGCTAGTTGTTGGATTTCTCACTACCAATGTTTTAAGAACTTTAAATATTATTTTAGCTCACTCCTATCAATAGTTACACTGTATTACAGTATCCCCATGTTAGCTTATGGAGCTACTATGGAAGACAAGCATTTGCAATGCAATAGGTCTTGCATTTACGTGAGTTTGAGCTATTGGCATTGTAAATGACAATGCCTTTTATTTATGTTTTGATTTTTAAAACAGACTAGAGTAGGGTAAACACTGTAGGGGGCAAGGGAGAGCACCTGGTCAGAGTAGGGTAAACACTGACACCGGGGCAAAGGACAGCGCCTGGCTAGAGTTGGGTAAACACTGGAATCGGGGCAAGGGACAACACCTGACCAGAGTAGGGTAAACACTGGAGCCGGGGTCAGGGACAACACCTGACCAGAGATGGGTAAACACTGGAGCCGGGGCAAGGAATGCACCAGAGTAGGGTAAACACTGCAATCGGGACAAGGGACAATACTTGGTTTGAGCAGGGAGGGTAACCACCAGGCACTCAGGATCTCAAATAATAGCTTGCCATACTAGAAAGGCTAGTAGCCCCCCACAATTTAGTTGATTGCTCTCGCCACATAAGGACGACAAAAGGGCACTGCCCACACCCCATTCCCTTAGGCCGTCCACATGAACCACATCTGCATCCAGTGAATGATGGATGCCGAGAGATGGCCGGAGGTCCTCAAAACACAACCCCTTACTGCGAACCACCACAAGGCAGAGAGCCCACTACACTCAACACTCCCACGACTAACGACTGATGGCGGCCGATGCACTATCCAAGAACACAGTAACATTACATTAATGCTCTGCGTAGCTCGAGCGTATGCGTGATCCTGCTATCAGCATGGCCTTGCAGAGGTGCTAACAGCCTGTGTCATGTATCGTCTGTTGCCATGCACCTTCATTGAGCTATAAATAACATATTCTATTGTTCCCTTTTCATTCAGGGCAGAACGGGTTGTCTGCAGCCTCCAAACAGATTTGCGCAGCCAAAAAAACTCAACAGAGCTATCACACCGGATGTTTGAAGTGGAACTTTGGTTCCACCTCTTGGCTGGGACTGTCTTAAAACCACCAACTTGGCAGCAAGTGTGAACGGAAGTTGTGCAAACCTACAGGGACGCAAAATCATGAAACACAACAAAGAAAATGGCGCTTTTAAAAAAAGAACTTTAAAAGAAACAGCAGCATAGCCTAGGGTAACAAAACCACAAAGACAGTAAGCGAAAATATGGCAGGTTCGCTCTAAGCTTAAAGAAAAAAAACTTTGGCAATCATCGTAAAAAACAATCAGGGGGCAAAAGTAAGCCGGAAGCATAAAACTCACCGAAGTGAAGCACAGCTCAGAAAGCCGTAGCCCCGCTCCGTAGTACCTGCCTCGGCAGGGTAATTAAGCGTGCATTATCCCGCAGTCTGACCTACCGGGGTTATTCTAAATACGGCAACAAAATGGCACCTGGAAAATTTGAGGGAATAGAATATGGAGGCTCGTACTGAGCGGTTCAATGGCCAAATAGCCCAAGAATGGAGCTCTGGCTGGGAGTTGTATTTACTGGCGGCAGCAGTGCCTGCCTTTCCTGCAAGGAGAGGAGGAGGGGGGTGGTTATCGCCTGCAAAGCCTGAAAAGAGAGACGCCAGCCGCCTGGCAGGAGAAAGCGATCGGGAGTTCTCGCTCTCGGAAACAACACGCATCTCGTGGAAGATTCCCAGCCTGGCGGGAGCCGCCGTGCTCAGGGAGGGGGCATTATGGAGAACCAGCCAGCCGTTGGCATCACCCCAGGCACGGCTTAGAGCCTGCACAGCCACCGTGCAACGTTTTGGAGCTAAGACAGCTGTGGCTTTGTGTGCATTAGTGCGGGTGCAGAAATATAGGGCACAGCTTGTCGAAATGTGGAGAAATGTGTTTTTTTCTATGTAACTGCTTAAAAATAAATGAATAGGTACATTTGTGGAGGGCGTGCACAGGAAAGAAGCAATATACGTTTGGGGCCTTTCAGAAGAAAAAAAAAACAGAACCTTGATGCCAACATTTTTTGCTAATGGCCCCCTGAATGTAAACAAAGCACGTCGTCGTGCTTGAGATAGGAGAAACTCAATAAAGAAAATAGAACAGGTCCCATGTAACAACCAAGTAAAGGGGCCAGTAGCCATGGGAGGAATCAAATGATGACACAGCCATACTAAGTAGGGATTAACAAGCCTATTTAGGAATCAGAAGACAGCATTTAGGAAGGACAAAGACACAAGCCAATGAAAAATATGGGCGGGGAGTGGGCGGGGCTTCTCTCCCGTACTGATCTACCACTGACCATCCCCAGAGCAACGCTTGCGCGCTGGCTCAGGCTCGACCTAAAAAACGAAATTGGTAGTTTTTCCCTCACCAGGGCATATAAAACATCTTTTAAAATGTCCCTGCTTATTTTTACATGGTACCCTACCCTGAGGGCCCCAAGGGTAGACCTTAGGGGAGACTTATCTGTGAAAATAAGGTAGTTTAATATTTGGGATGTATCTTTAAATCCAAAGTCGAATTTGCATGTAATCTCAATTTAAAAGTAGCTTGCAAAGCAGGGCTGACTTTTAAAATGACAGCAGGCAATACAGCAGTGCACACTTAAGTGCCTCAAAGCTGCTAGGTCCTTACACCTACATGCCCTACCATATTCTGCAGATTTAGAGGTAGGTTGTCAGTGCCAATTGTAATTGCACCTAATTACCATATACCTTTTTAATCAGAGCACTGACCTGGAGCCTGGTTAGCAGAGCCCATGGTGCAGTCAGAGTAAGTTACCACCAGTACCAGTAAACAATGGGGGTGATCAGGGAAAAAAGTTTGACTTTCTCACACAAATACCTCTCCAAGGCTGGTGTACATTTCAAAGCCCTCAACTGCTTCTTATCTTTCTGACCATTCTCAAGCCATCCATCTCCCACTTTTTACGTCAAATTTCAGAATTTAATGGAAGGAGTGCCACAGGGCTGTTTCCCACGTCCCACTCTTTGTAATGTATATGTTAATCTTTCAGGGAGGCTAATTCGCTCTTTTGGATATTCTTACACAACCTATGCCAATGACACACAAATTATATTTAATGTTTGTGACTACCCTACCAACGCTCCTTTTAAGTTTCAACAATGTCTGCTGTGAGTTGTCAATCGGGTGAACAACAATTTTCTGAAAATCAATGCAGGCAACACTGAAATTCTTCCTCCAGGGAAAGGAGACTTCTGGTCACTTCACGGGCATCATAAGGCACTTTGTATCCTGCTTACTCCATTCACCAAAGTAAGCAACCTGGGCATCAAACCTCTCACTTAATTTCTAAATCGGCAAGGTACCGGCCATCTGGTTACGTTATCACTTGTGTCTCCTACACAAAATTTGCCCTTTTCCACCTGACACCTTTAAATGCACTGTCATCGAAGTCCTAATATTATCCATGCTGGATTGTTATGACTCACTCTACCTGGGACTCCTCACTAGGGGCCAGATGTACAAAGCTTTTTTACATATACTAAACTTTGTATTAAGTATAGTTAAAAAGCAGATAAGAAATGTGTAAAAATAAAAGTAAGATATTTTTTATTACTTCTTTTTCTGCATTTTTAAACATTTTGTTCTATTTTCGATGGATTCTTATTGATTGCTATAGAGAACATTGTCCTTTTTTGATTTTATCTCCACCATTTATTTGATGTTTTCCTGTACCTGTTTCTTCAGTCAGTAAAGTTTCAAGTATGGGGGTGGGGAGGTACCTGTTAATAGGGTACCTGCCTATTGCTAAAAGAGGCTAGATTTGTTAGAAAATGTGATTTTTAGTTTTGTTTTTTTGTGAGGTATAACATTTTCCCTGTACATGTTACTGCAGTTCTGACCTGTCCAGGCATGTGTAATTTGGTTTCTGTTTTATTTTGCAGAAAGTAAAGGGTATTAGTAAAATATAGGTTGGTTTAACCTTCCAATAATTCAATACACTTTACAATTTTTGGGTTTGTAATGCGTTTTGTGAGTTTCAGTATCCGGATGTCGGACAGAGCTTTGGATTGGCTTCTTGACACATAGGGGGATATTCACAATGACGGGCGATAACTATCGCCAACGCGAGTTATCAGCAATTTTGTTATCGCCGCCTAACCCTGAAATCTATCGCCATGTTAGCGCCATATTATCAAGCCAACGCTACACGGCGATAGAACCAGGGTTAGGCGGTGAAAACTCCCGATAACAAATGTGCGATGGCGATAGTGAAACCTGTGTTACACGTCGATACCTGGCAATCTGCACATAAGCGCCAGAAAAGTCCCATCTACACTCCCGGCGATATCGCCTTGTGAACATGCCCAGATGTTCCTTACTGCGATCTCCAGCATGGAGGGGGGGCTCTTCCCAAAACCAGTGCCCGGCACCACCACTGATGAATCCTGGCTCTAGGAAAGCAGCAAATGAGCGAATAGCAAAAGATGGCCGAGGATGTCATTACTCAGCCAGTAAACCAGCTGCGAGCCTCCAAAGAAGGGGCAGGAAATAGGATCTGAGTGGAAAGTAAGGAAAGCCAAAGGAAGTTAAAGAGAAGCAGCCCGAGAGGAAACCAGGGTCCCTGCAACCAGAGGGACAGCCATGGCAAGCACACTGTGCCACCCTTACAGGATTTCCCCAGCATAGCCCACGTGACGTGCATCAAAAACAGACGCTCAAATCCACGAGCTCTTGTTTTTACCTTGTGAGTAATATGGACTCCCCCCTGGAAATTCAGACACAGGCTGTGTAGACAAGCTTTAGGCCCGGCCCTCTCCTGGTCTGGGGCCGCTTCTGTGCCTGCTAAAAAGGATGAAGGTGATCACCTCCATCTTGTTAACATCAATGAAGACAAAAGTGCAGGAGTAGCTAGAATGATAAAATACCTTGAGCCATATCCCGAGTGGCACTGAGTGAGTAAGTGAGGCGACTGAGCCCAGCGCTCTTTCGGTTTCTTCCCCAGGGATTCTGAAAACAATTTGGCCAAATGGTACATTTTACACCTTCATTCCTAATTAATTCGTCCAGCCATCATTCCTTCGTCTCATCTACCCTCCCATCCATTCATCCACCCTTCAATTCTCCTGCATCCATCTATCCAACCATTCTCCCTTTTTCCATCTGTCCTTCTGTCCATCCATAAGTCCTTCTCTTCACCCAATCTTATCTTTCTCTATAGTTCATCCACCCTTCTCTCCACTCTTGTCTCCATCCTTTTCCCCACACCTCCATCTATCCCTCCCTCATCATTCCCTTCTGCCCATCGTTCTGTTCTCACACTCCAAAGCTCCCTGGTGCTATTATCTTGCAGGGGTTCCTGCCAGCTTATGTTTGGAGGCCAGTGTCTCTGATCCAAGCCACAGAAGCCATAAACTACATTTGCTAGGTTTTATGCTATACACACAGCCCAGAGGCAACCACCCCTGCTCGTGCTGCTGAAGCAGGGGGTTCCTGACACTCCTGTTAACTTTGCTTGCATTACACCTTCTGTACTGCAGCTCCTCGCTTCCGGTCACCCGTGTAAACAGATGCTAGACTCTCACAGGCACTTGTCCACAGCTCTATTCAGCGTGCAGGGCCAATCAAAGTAACCCTGCCTTCTGCTGAATGTAGGGGCACTACACACCTAAATCAGCAGTATAGTGCTCATTGGCTTTCTCAGCACTATTTCTCAGTCCCAAACCACTTACACCTTTGCTTACTCTTTTCCCCTTTGCTTCTTCTGCTAGAGGCGGCTCCATGCAGAGACACTCATGAGGGCTCCCATGTATCCTCAGGGTGTGGGAAGGTGGGTAGGACTACTCCAAACACGGAGCAGGGCATGTGCAGATTGGCATGCCCACTCAAGTGCACTATGACTGTTTGGTCGGCCCACTCAGGCCGCACAAAGCAGTCATGCGCACTTCCCTGTTCGCAATGCAGGCTGCATCACAGCCTGCATGGAAAACATGCCCACCCCTCCAGCCCCTGGCTGCATGCCTTGTCCGTTGCCAATTACCAATTCCACCGCCACATCGCAGCGTTGTGATTGACTCAGGGGAGTGAGCCTGGCTGATGACTTCCTGTTCCTGGAAGCAGACGCAGGAGAGCAGGAGCTACGAAGACTGGCTTCGAGGTAAGACTTCCCTCATTAAAATATTCACAATACCCGCTCACACACACATCCCCGCGTCCAGGCACCATCCAGTATTCTTTTCGGCGTCTACCACCTCACAGCTGTCCAGCTCCCCCCCAGCACTTCTCAATGGCGGCCACTGTGCGCACATGCACAGCGGGACTAACACTCATATGCCAAAAGCACATACGTAGTTACGATGCATGACATGACATTGCATTCCATTCCAATGCATACTAATACTAGGCACATTGCAACAGTAGGGTAGGTGTTGCATAGCGGAGACATAAACATCACTATTCCCACTCCAGTGAGTGCAACCCTAAACTAACCTTTGCACCCCAATTCCAAACGTGAAACCAGGAATTCCTTTTTGAGCCCACAATACACACCCAAAACTAAAAATTGACACAAATGCACACCCCAATTTTCATATTTTACCCCAAATCACACCCCAAAATTCATATTTTATCCCAAATCACACCCCAAAATACATATTTTACCCCAAATCACACCCCAAAATTCATATTTTACACCAATTGCATACAAAATTTTAAATCTGACATCCGATACCCATACACACACAAAATAATTTAAATTACCCCATTACTGACCTCACAATGTGTTGTTTGAGTTGCGTAGTTAATTATGTACTGCCTGCGTTGTACTGGACGTCTCCCATGCCAAAGGCAAACCATAGCGTGGTCCGTCTGCCCCTGGACCGCGCTCAGCACCAAGGACCCTTCCTCTTGGACACTACACCGCTACAACGCCAGCACCCTCCTCGCCATCAACCCTGGACGCCACATCGCCTGCCAGGACCAACATCTGCTCCGGACCGGACATCGCCATCGCCATCACTGACGGCTGCATTATCACCCGCATGGAGCAGCACGCCCTTCAAGGACAAGGCATTGCCATCACCTACAGAGGCACACTCCGACTGACCACGCACTCTAATGGCCCAAGGGTGACCATGCACCACCTCAACTCCCAGATCCGGACAAAGCCCAAGCAAATCCACTGCGGCACACTCATGTGCAGGACCCCTGGACATTGGACCCCCATTCTCATATACCATTGTTGACCTCATTGTACCCCAGGATCTCCCATCCAACGACGAAATCCTACTATATTATCTCAAGTTCCACCTTGGCAACCCCAGTGACCAGGACACCACCGCCTTCTGGGGAAGGTCACCAACATCAGACGCAAGCAGCAACTCACATCAACAGGCCACATAGCAGGACACACGGTCGAGCACGTCACTGCCGCAAGCGGGAGCTTCAACTTCAGCAACAACACCGGACTCTCCTGGACCAACTATCATTGGATATATCACGTCTTCACCTTGCCCACCGGACGCCAACGCCATCATCGCAACCCCTCGCAGCTGGATCAAGACCACTGTTGGACGTCTCGTCAACTCTCTCAGCACCAACACTCCGCCACTGCTTCCAAACGATGACACCGCAGTGCACAACCGCCACCGATGGATCTCCAACAGCGTCGACATTCAGGCACCCCTCATGAACTACACTGCGTCAGTACCTTCCGCCTGCCTGATGGCAGGCGTGAGGGTGAAGCAGTGCCACAGGGATAGGTTGGCCTCCATGCATTGCTGGAGTTGCGTCATGGTTGTGACACAACTGCAGCAATGCGTGACTCTTAGCGCAGACAGATACGTCAGGATTCCTGACGTAACTGTCATTACTTGCGTCATGGAGCGCTGTCCAGTGAGTACAGCGCATCCATGCTGTCGCAAGAAGGGCATAGTGAGAAGTGTTGCAGCGCTGTCTTGTCGCAGCGCTGCAACACTTTTCATGACTGGGGCACAGGAATGTGCACTATCTTATTGATGGTGCGCAGTCCTGCCATGTAATTTTGTGACAGGTCAGCGCAGCAACATTGCTTGCAGCGCGGTCCAGCAACAAAACCTGCAGAAATGAGGCCCCAATGGTTATCTGCATTTTAAGACCAGATATTTTCTGGTCTTAAAAAACTGCCTCTAGTTGCAGTTATAGCCACTTTTTTGGTCATCTTAAATTAAGGTATCCCCTTGTGAATAGGGAAATCTTGGGTTAACGTCAGATTTTGCAAGGGAACGCCTCCCTTGCATATCATTAGCGTTAATTATCGCTGACAGAAGTTGCGATGTTGTAAATGGTCCATTTCGCCTAAAAGCTGTCGCTAACAGCTGTTAGCGACAGCTTGTGATTATTGCCTTAAAAATATTGCCGCTTTATCTGCAAAAAAGTGCCGCTAACGCAGCGATATTGGCTTGTGAATATGCCCCTTAGCTTTGTTTCTAGAGGGTTTGGAATGTAAAATCTTACCTAATTTATCTCTACTTTCTTTTTCCTATTTGTAATTTAGATTGTTTTAATAGTCTTTAATGATTATGCTTATTTTCCATTTTATTGAAAGTATAGTGTATGGATTATATTTGGAAGGAGTGGAGTTGCATATTTGTACCCCCTTTAGTAAGTTTGTGGTTTACTTAAACTATAGCTCACTTACTTTTTAAACCTTTTTTCTGGGCTTTTAAAAAAAAGTATTACAATTTGTTTAGTTTTGGTTGATTTACACCTTGGACTGTAATTTTTCATTTGGATTACTAAGGAATGGAGGTGGAAGAAGAAAAAATTTCATTAGAAAAAGAAGATATTGTCAGGTAGAATTTGATTCCATATATGTCCAGAAAGATTATTTTGGGATTTGAATTGTGTTTTGCCATATATTTTTGTTAAAGTTAGGTCGGTGCGAGAAAATTAAACATTTCCATCAACTTCCATAGGGACATTTTCTGCAAACTCTTTAAAACTGAAAATGAGGGTTCATCAGAAGTGCTGGCTAACACCTTCATTTGTTCAACTGTTTCTCTGACCAGACTATCAATAAAAGAGGCAGAGTGGTAATGCTTTTAGCTTGCCTCAACAAAGTCCCCTAGCGACTGGCCTCTGCAGTGGTCAAGAAATAACTGACACACCTCCATTAGCCTTCTGTTCAGTGCATCTTTCTTTACAAAAAATGTCATATGCTTCAGTAATCCAGTCCCCCTCATGGTCATAACAAAAGTTGTTGTGGCCATTGCCGCAATTTTAAGAACTTTATTTGAAATGCAAGAGATCAAAATTTGTTTAATTACATTGCATATATGAAGTATTTTGTTATTATTTAACTCTTATAACTGAGCACACATTAGATTTACCTTTTACTTTGAAGGTTGTAGTTGACCATTGGATTGTTTATCTTTTCAAAATGGTGTCCGGACGTGGTTGATGGTTGATTCACTGGTCAATAATGTATTTTTTCCCGAGCAGTTGTCTGTTTTGTGACACAATTATTCTCATATTTGATACGTCTTTATACCATTAATTCATTTCTTTCTGTTGCGAAAATGTCATTTTTATTCATTGTTTTACCTGTTGTTTTACACAAAATCTTGTTTTATCATCTTATTTTGTTTATATTTGCCTGTTGCAGAAGTGTTTGCTGGTAATTTTCTTTTCTTGTTTTCCATCTTGAAAATATATGTATTTGTTTACAATTTGTATGCATGATTTTAAAGTAGGCTGATATCTTAATCCTTATTTTTTTAATCATTGGATTGTCATGTGCTTAGTTCTACGTCTCTTGACTTTTCCCTCCGGGCAAAAAGGAGCTTGTTTCCCCTGAGGCAGAGTCACTGTAAAAAATCAGAGATGTTTTGTTGACTCATTGTTGATCCTTTGAAGCAATACTGATTTGTGAAATATTCAGTATTTTTCCCATGTGTGCTTACCTATTCCAGAGAATAGGTGGCACTGTCTAATCAAAGAGTCACAGCCTGCCTGATGTTGTCTGGCCACTAGATAGGTCTCCCGACAATGACCACAAAATGTTGGTTAGTCATTTATATAAGTTTTTCTGTTTCACTGTTTTTCTCAGAAAAAATGTTCTCCAGAATCCATTTAATTTTATGTATAAATTTGTGACAGAAACCTATTTGTAATCTCTTGTGGTAAAATTTACAATTTGATGTATATATTTAGGTATTCTTGTACCGCCATCTTCTAACAGGATTTTACAAATTTGGTGTACCACACATATTTTTACATTATACTATGTATACTTTAAAACCAGTTCTATAGTTTCAAATAATTTTTAAAAGTATAGGGGAAAGCATTTTATTAATATTTCTTGCTTATTTTTTCAACTACCTTTTAAGAAACATGATGTTAAATAAGTAGTGAGATGTAAATGTACACATAGTGATAGTTTACATAAAGGTACATTATAAAGTGATTCAAAGGCACCCAATGTACAAACCATGCTGTAAAGTACAGCGATCTAAACTACCACGAAGTAATAACTGACATTCATCTTTGGCATTCAAACTTCATCAGGAAAGTGGGATTGAGCTTGGAGTTCCTTGTCAGAAAAACCCATAACAAAGGCACAAAACAATTAATGAGGCAAGGGGCAGGGGCTGTCTCTACTCCTCAAAGGGGCATCTGTCTCACTTGTCCCTTCACAGGAGCCTGGCCTACTTGAAGAGATCTCAGGAATATTCTACAATCTACATCCCTGTCTGGCAGGCTCTCTCCATCTTCCGTCTTATACACAATCCACAAACAATGGATCCAAAATGTTTCTCTCTCTCTCTCTCTCTTCATACAGTAGTGCACTACAGATATGCTCCATGTTCACCATAATCAACACAAGCAACATGTAGTGTATTATAATTTAATTTCAATAGCTGTTACTACTCCTGGTGGGGATTTGAAAGGAGTTAAGTGTGGTATTTGCAGGGATGGGGAGGAAAATTCATGCAAATTATTGGCAGTATTAATGGATGAGCTACAGAAGAATAGATATTGTTAGTTGCAGCGGTATGACATTTAAAGGAGAGGTTGTGATCTTTGAAATGATGTGTGGGCAATTTGCAGAAATACAATAATAGGGATTAAGGCAAAAATGCATGTGATCTAGAGCAGGCTGTGCTCAGAGAGAAGAGGCAAACAGAGGATGGAAACTAAGGAGAGGTTCATTTGAAATAAAAGTAGAGGCCACAATTCAATGTGTTCAGCCATGGCCAATTTCCATGGGAATACAGAGGAGGAGTTTTTGAAATTACATGTAGAAAGAAATAACACTATTTGCTAGAGAAATAGTACTATATTAGGGACATTTGATAAGCACTAAAATCAGAAAAACAGGCAAAGAGCCTACCCCTTGAAAGGCTATCGCTTAGACCACCGCTGTAGGAAGAAACTCTGATCATCTCAAAGGCTGGCAGCGTAAAGTAATGGCTGGCAGCAGTAATCTAATGATTATACAACATGAGAGAATTTATGAGGTAAATAATGCAAACATCCCAAACAGGATTTTGTAAATACTGGAGCAGATGTTTTCTGATGGTCATACAAAAGAGAAGTGGGATCCATTTTGGATGCTCCTGGTTGTGGCATGGCACAAGCTAGGAATGAGGATAGCTTCCACAGACAGTGGATTGCCCACATTCTTATGCCTGGGGGGTAGAGACCTATACAATAAAACAAGGAGAATGTAGCCAGGCATACCTTTAGCAATTCCAGGAGCCTTCTTAACCAGGGGCTGTTGATTAGTTCTTTCCGAGTACTGCCATTTGGTAGATGATAGTGGTGAACAGATGGACTGTTGTTGCTGTTATAGGCGAGGAGGTTTCTAGATTAGGCAGCCCTTTGTGTGACCCTAATTGCCGCTTCTGAAAAGGTAATAACAGCCAAGTCCAGAGATCTCACACTTCATTGTGCCCATATTGGGGGAACTCCTGCTTGGAGCCAGCCCCATTGCTACCTGTTGTGAAAAGCATACTGTGTTGTGTTCATCTGATTTATAGCATGCCCACTCATCCCCAAAGGAATACCTGGGTGGGGCACTTGATTAGTGTTGCAATAACCGTGTTTGCAGAGCCTTCCTAAAAGGCAGTAGTTTGGGGATTGGTCTGAGGTACAGGGGTTAGGCATACTAGTGAAGCTCCAATGTACCCCAATATAGGCCTAGGTAGTTGCATGACCTTTTACCTACATTTGTCCTACTTTGCTCTACATAACGGCTCTGGTGCTGACCTTTTACCTAGTTAGGTGCTGAATAAATGTCGTGTGGTTTTCTTCAAAAACTAGCCTCATTTATTATGCATGAGGGTTCTTAGTATCACAGCAGGATTACCATCTTCTTCATAATAGCTGCGTACAAAAGTCACCACTATTGTCATCCTTGGCCGACTGACCCACAGTACCATGACATATCTAGATAGAACCCCTTCGGGTACCTTTTGGGAATATAAGTCCCACATCTTCGCTGGACAAACCAGAGGAGAAGCTTCCATGCTGACACAAGACGCTGAAGTCCCTGCACGCAGACACTCGAGCACGCAGTGGTCTGATATCCCTCGCGGGGTGTCCAACTCGAGACCAAGACGGGGTCCTTCGTTCTCTCCCATCAGGTAATGTGGTCGGCTCTTTCCTAGGGGGATTCTTGGCTATACACCTACATAAATGCTAGGTACACTTAGGTGTATCTAGTTAGGGTTTGCATCGGAGGAGTACTCATGATTACTGGCATGGATCTATATGCCTGCATATATTCATTGTTTTAGCACTATGTTAGAATTCTACCCTTTATTTACTCTGTTGGTGCTTCTTATAACCGTATATATCTGTTTCTGTCTAATGGTTGTTGCAGCACATGTATTTTATACTAGAATGACGCTGGTTCAATAAATACTTATTGAAAACGTCCCCACCGTTTATTCTGTATATCTCTCTGAGACCGAGTGAGCACGAATGACTGAGCGAAAAGCACTGTACTGTTCTCACGCTCCTTGGTAAGGTTGTGGGGCTTATAGCGGCACTGTGAGCTAGCTGGTCTACAGACTAACATATCCTTTGGGGGTGCCTGGAATCAGTTTGGACACCAATCCCTTAGTTTATGTTGTCTAAACGTGCAGATCCTATATAGATTTGTAGGAACTACATAACAGGGAGTATGAGAAGTAACAGTGTCCTCCAGTTTCGCATGATAAATGCATCAAGACTTAACTAATGACAGATTAGCTGATCTCATTTGCCTCGAGGGTTGGTAAAGCTGGACTCTGTTTCACAAATATGTTGGGCCATTATTATGAAAAGCTCGGTGAGTGTGACCCACAGCTTAATAATGTCTCTCTTGTGCACTGGAAGCTAGTGAAGCACTATCAGTGCAGGGGAAGAAGCAGATATGTATGGAAGGTTGCTGATCAGGCATTACTCTAGACAAAGGCAGGGAGCTTGAGAAGGACACTTCAAAATAACCAAACCAAGCATGAGACAGTAGGTGTACCCTCTTTTGGGCTATCCTCAGCACTGTACATGTTTAGTCATGAAGAGAAGCAATTACATGCTTAGCCCCACAGATGGTCGCCGCCAAGACCTGGAACACCCTCCCCACCAACCTCCGACAGACCCAAGACCTACTGGCCTTCAGAAGACTCCTCAAGACCTGGCTCTTCGATCAGTAGCAGCACCACCCCCCTCTTCCCCCAGCGCCTTGAGACCCTCGCGGGTATGTAGTGCGCTTTATAAGTGACATGATTGATTGATTGATTGATAGAACGGGGCACTGATCTCCTCCACCAATAACTTTTAACTTTACAAGAGTTAAGCTTGTCCTGGCAAGTTTCTAGTTTACCTGGCAATGAACATGATTACTAATTCATTGGTGAAAGGATTCTGCAGAAAAACTGATCTGTAGCTGAAGCAGTTTCCATTTTAGCAGCCAGATGGCCCGATTTAAAAAACAAGCAGCCTTCATATTAAAAAAGCATGTTTAATTGTATTTTCAGTATGCCAGATCTTAAGATAGAAAATACCCACAGAAAACTCCTTTCTACAGCTCAAGGAACAACGCTCAAGATTCGTACTCTGGACACTAATCTCACCACAATAAAAAGCCATGGGAACACGTTTGAGTTCTGGACCTGATGTTTGGGGTCTTTACCTCACGTTCACTTTATGGTTGTGTATAATCCTTTGATCAATAACTATGTTGTGCCTAGTTTGAAACCCTCTAGTTGGTGCTAACAAATGCTTTAAAATACCTAAACGAAGTAGAATGCTATAATATGGGATAGAATATCATAATATGCAATAGCTTAATTTACCATAGCATAGTATACTGTAAAACAGCACAGTAGAATTTAGCAAATATAGAGTGACTAATGTAGGATAATATATATTAAATATTACATCACAAGATATCTCCGGGTAGTGCGACATAAAAAAGTAATGTAGAGCATAGTATGTTATGCAACATTAGTACACGTAGTCATCCGCTTGAGAACCCCTGCCCCAAGTGCTCTAATTGTACTGATATCTTGATCCCTTATTGCTGCTTTTTGTTGTCATAAGCAAACACGGATCATGCGTTTGGTCAATGACATATGCCTGTCTCATGGATTGTGGTCTTCTGGACAGGTGGGGGCGCCCAAAGTGCTATCCTCATAGTGGTGAGAGGCTACTGCCTTCACCATGAGCTAAGTAGCATGAACGTGGTGGTGGCAGCATACTGTGTGATCAGTGGGAGTGAACGGGTTCTTTTTGACCTGTGTCACTGGAGTGAGGCCTACAAGCTCACTCTGTTAATGTTCCACTGTTGTGTGCTTAACTCACCCGTGGCCTACAGCGGTTTGGTGTGTACTACTGTTGAGCTGCGCATAAGTGATGTATCTGCACTGGGTGTATGTGTGCCTGGGAAGGTTACAATACAAGAATAATGCAATACTGTGCACTTCGTGCATGCTGAATGCATGTGCTGGATGTATGTGTGATTATGAGTGGTGCACTACATGATGGATGTAGTGTGATGCAGTGCGCGCATGGTAAATGCATGTGCTGGATGTATGTGTTCTTAAGAGTCCTACAATACATTAAAGATATAGTGCTGTGCAGTGCATGCATGTTAAATGTAGGTGTTGGATGTATGTGTGCCTATGAGTGGTGCAATACATGAAGCATTCAGTGCTGTTCAGTGCATGCATCTTAAATGCATGTGCTGGATGTATGTGTGCCTGGGAGTGGTACAATACATGGAGGATACAGTACTGTGCAGTGCGTGTATGTAGTATACATGCACTAGGTGTAGGTGTGCCTATGAAGAGTACAATATATGGAGGACCCTGGGTTCTATTTTGGGAGACCCAGGCCTGCATGATGAAACATGAGGAGAGAAGGTAGAGGAATCCCCCCAGGCATATTTGTATATTGCTGTATTCCTGTAAGCTGAGTGGGACACACACTGGAGAGGGGAGAGCCAGGCGTCTCCCGTACACTTCAAAGGTTGTTATTTGATTCAGTGAGAGGTCACAGGGAAGGGGCCTGGGCACATCTCCGAAAGGAGATGGGGCTGATAAGAGAATCATCAAGAGTAGGGCTGGGACACTGGGCTAACCTTTTGATGCACATATCACTGTGGCTGACATCCAGGTATGAACTCTAGTCACTCCCATGACCTGTGTTGTGAGCTATCAGCTTTGGAGTCACTCCTGCTGTGACAGACTGCTTTCAAGAGGAAGAGAGGGCAGATGAGTGGGCAGTTCAAAAGAAGCAGACCCCCCAACATAAACTTCAAAGACTCAGAGTCTATGTCACTTTTGGTTTCTGGAAATGGACTATAAATAGGGAAGCTTGAGACCCCAAAAACTTTCATCTGCCAAGTGGCTAGAAGGGCTGTGTGAGCAGGGAAAGGGCTGCAAGACTTCTGCCTGTGACCAGGACTTGGGCACAAGGCAATCTAGTCTCCTTGCTGGGTAAGGAGACATCACCCAGAGAAACCATGACCGCCTGCCCAGGAGCCTGGAGCACCAGTGCCTGCATGCCAAGATCAGTGTGTCCTCTGAGGAAAAGGAGAGTGTTGGAGGGAGCGAGGTCCAGTGGGGAGCCTTGTCGAGTGAACTCCCTTTGTGAGATGTGGGGAGAGGGCTGCTGCACCAATTGGGTCATGCCAGAGGAGGGCCGCTGTTAATTGAGCCATGTGCATCACTGCACCTACAGTGCAGGAGCCAGTGTGTAGTGAGGAGCCAACAACCTTGTATGCCGGGGGGTGGGGGGACTGCCGCAACAAGATTGCCATGTTGTGAGGGCTGTAGCCCTTGTGCTGTGATGATCTGCGACACCATGTGCCAGGAAGGGTTGCCGCTGAGGACTTTGCTGTGCTGAACGGGCCAGTGCCTCTGTACAGGGTGAATATGGTGATCCGTATGCCAGAGGGGATCCGCTGGGAGCAACAAGTCATGTGAACTGATCAACACCCTCCCACCGCAGAAATGAGGCCGCTGTGGGATCCCCTGTACATCATCATCAAGGCGAGGGACCTGCTGCAGGATCGCCACATCACCCCTCCACTGTGGGATGGATCAGACACTTACCCTGCAAGAAGGAGTCACAAAAAACCTCCTATCGCGTCAGTGGCACAACCGCATGTGAGGAACTCTGCGTCTGCTGAATGCAGCCCACCTGGGCCGTGTGCGGTGAACTCAACCGATTCAGCTGCTGCCTCTCCATGCAGACAGGGTGAGCTCAGGAACTCCGTATGCTCCAAGCCTGCAAGTGTGGGTACAACTGTTTTTGTGACTGTCGGCCTGGGGGAACTTGCTTGCTAATTAGTGCTGAGAAGCTGGAACAGGGTTGAATTTCAAGCAGAGGAAAAGTGGACTCTTGAGACTTGTACTACTAGTGGGGCTTGCCCTGAATGTTGCGTTATAGTGAATGGGGAATAATCACTATTGCTAGGAGCGAGGAGGGAGCGGAACGTGGAGGACCACTTAAAGAAACACTAGAATCCTGCCCTCAGGGGGACTGTGTAGTGGTTTGTGAATGTCATATTTTTCCTATATGTTGTTAGTGGTAGAAATAAAATACTTCTCTTTTTTTTAAAAAGTGAGTATTTGGCTGGCTAATGATTTTTTTACTGATTCTGTTCGCATTTTGAAGTGTGAACTTTTGTTCATCCCTTGTATCTAACTCCCCCCGAGAGAGGTAAGACTATATAAAATAGTCCAGGGTTGTAATAAGCAGATTAAAGAACCATAATGTAATGAGCTTTTGCGTCTCTTCGGGCAGTGCGAAGTGCTATAAAGTGCTATATAATTACAAAAGGATGTAAATGGAATATTGCGCACATGCACTCTCAATACATTTGTCCTGCAACCTTCATTGAGCCCCCAAACCTAAATGTCCATCGGCAGCTGCCCTTATGTTAAAAGACAGGCATTACAACTTGCACGTTATAATCCAATTTAAACAGAGATCATCCATTAAGGAGGCCCACCAAACACAATAGTTTCAAAAACCATGAGTAAGAAAATGAAAAACTGTGAGGTTGCGCTTGCAGAGCAATCTCACATGAGGGTCGTGAGAAGGGCCGAAAGGCCCATTGAACATATAGAGGCCTGGGCAGACACGATACATGCACTATAAGACCCTCCTAACTCAGAGACCCTGCAGTTGTGACTTATACTTGATAAGTTACATGGGGCCTCTCTCAGATGAACTAGGTCTGAGACAGACATCAGTTTTTATGGAACCTCTTTTGAGTTACAGTGAAACCTACACTCCTTTCTTCATTAAGGAGAGTTATGGATGAGAGGAGGACTATAAATTCGGTGAAACATCAGGCTTCATTACTGTGTGAAGCACTGAAGACCCAAAGTCATCCCCATTATTGTCTTGAATTAAATGATATAGTGCCAGGTTTCACTGAATTAAGAATGATGTAGCAAGTGTGAGAATAGAATAGTCCAGGGCATGTAGAAATACCTTGAGGATCTGCGCGTAAGAACATAAAGTAGCACCACTGTCACATAGGGAAAATTGCCAGAAATATATTTTTTGAGTTAAAGCACACAATACGACACTAGCAATTGTCTAATCAAGGTTTATTTATACTCAGTCTCAAACTGAGATCTAGACTTGTTCAATATGTGTACCAGTTATAAGGAAGACATGTAATGTGAAACACTAATGGTTACTTTAATAGAAAATATTTCTATTTTCTAAATCATTGTATTGGACCCCGCACAGTACTGTGCCCTATAAATAATCAGCAGACCTGACAAAGATTAAATAATCAGAAGATTGTTGCATCCAAACCCCAGGTGTAGATATGTTTTATGATGCTAGGCCTTTGTATGTTATGGTTTAGTCCTAATAGCTTTGCTCATTGGATTTAGGGCCTGATTAGATCTTGGCGGACGGGTTACTCCGTCACAATGGTGACGGATATCCCGTCCCCTGAAATATAAATCCCATTATATCCTATGAGACAGACGGGTTTATCCGTCACCTTTGTGACAAAGTAACCCATCCGCCGAGATCTAAATCAGGCCCTCAGACATGGCCAAATGTGATATCAGCTGTAACATGGTTTGACGTTTTGGCAAAGTAGACACACTATGTTAATATGAAGGATTTATTGCAATTCCAACTTATAAAGATGTCATAGCATCACACTTAAAATAGTTAACTCAATGTGACAATTCAAAAGGTTTGTAGCCAACTTATCCTCAGACTTTTGCTGAGATAGAATGACCTCAGCTCTGGTTACAGTTACAGTTACAGTGCCAAACAGTGGCATAAAATGAGAGGATACATCACCCTGCTATATAGAGGTAGTGTAGTTTCTTCATGAGGGACGGCCAGTAAGTAGTGGAGAAAAATAAAAATGGGAGCAGGTACAATAAAGTTACCTGAAGACAGAGGTTTGACTACCAGTACCACTAAAGTAGGATAAATAGTCACCGCTGGCCACTGGCTTCATCGTTCATTGTAGAAGCCCTACTGATGCGGCCCGCCGACAAAAAACACAGAAGCTTCAATACTCAGTGTAGAGACCATCAGGCCCATAGTCAAGATGAAAAGAGCAAAGCCATGCTGACTGATGCTCGTATCCAGTCAATTATTGTCAATTGGTGTCGGTCAGTTCAAGGATTTGAGCCACCCAGGAGCCCTGAGGACCTTAAAGTTGAGCTGGCCACAATGGGCCAAAAAGTAGTCAACCATCAGTAGATTCACAACCATCTGCAGAAAGCATTCCAGAAAAGCTTGAGTGGTGAACTGCATTTTCCCCACTCTGCCCCACCACATTACTGTTGGAAACTGTAGTTGCCCCCTTGCAGGCTCCAAGGGACGCAGGAGACTTTCCTCTTTACCCTGTGCCTTAGTGCACTGCTCCATTGGTTCAGGCAAGGCACCCTGATTTTCTAACTGGTGGTCTTTTACTTCTAGTCCTTATGGTTCAAGAGTTATCACATTCTGAAGTTGTGGCTTTATAGTAACTTTAAATTCCAGGTTCCCAGGTCCAAATAGTGAGCTGATGGATTTAGTGTTGGTCACAGGTCTCAGGAGTGCAGCCACTGATTAAACTTTCCACCATCTAAAGTTTGGTACCACTTGGTGGCCTGCACTGGGTACTATAAAGAACAGGTCTCCAGCACTCCCTCTGTTGTCTACTGGCTATTGGCAGCCCACCTGGTCTTTACTCTGTGGGCCTGATTTAGAGTTTGGTAGACAGATTATTCCATCACATGGGATATATCCATCACATAAGATGGATATGCCGTCTGCCTCTTATCCTGTGGCAGTTGTAATAAGGCAGGCAGGATACCCGTCACGTTTGTGATGGAGCAACCCATCAGCCAAACTCTGTCCTATATCAAGTGCGCTGAACCACAGATGACCAATCAACCTGTGGTCCCATTATCCAGACACTTTGTATTGTATAATAATTACATTATACAGTGGCAAAGTGTTTAGATGTACATATAGACCCCTTCTTTGGGGGAATGCCATGGGCTTAATAGTGTGTGTCTTCATGTGTCCTATGTGGGTAGTGGGACAATGTTGTTATGCGGCGTAGAGTGGCACTCTTATCATGTGTTGGTTCAGGGCCTAAAGCTGTAGTGAAAAAGAGTGAGGTCCAGGATACATAAGGACTAGACCTGGTGTATGAATGGGCAGGCTGTGTGTGAATACAATGTGGCCTATGTGGGAAGTGTTTTGCGCAATGGGTGCATGCCCAAAGCTGCTCAGACCATGTCGCAGTAAACTTGAGACTTAGGAAAAGTGTGAGAACAGAAGCAGTCATGAAAGTCTGTAGATACTTACAGTGACTCTTGATTTTAGGTTTTAGCCCTATGTCCCCGCAAAACATCACCATTCCCTTGAGTCACACTCTTGTTCATTTGAGATAATGATTTTTTGGGTGAGTTTGCTTTCAGGGACTGTTTTTGCAGATTATTAGTAACCAAGACTGAAACCCACTGAGTTGCCCATTATTGAACTCACAGGCACTTGAAAAATAGGGTGAAATGTAGACGCAGCCTTGTCAGCTATCCACTTTTTTGCGACATGGCCTAAATACTACAACGCTGTCTTTGGTAAACAATTGATACTCTATAGCTTCTGGGAGCAGCTGAGGATGTCCAAATGTTTCCCTGAGGATAATATTATCTATAGGGCCAATGTTAATTGTTTTACAACTCCTCTAAAGATAATATTGGTGGTAGGTTCCCCATATTCTTTATTTTGTAACTCCTTACCACATAAGTGTTATACTAGGTCAGATCAGGAAGGTCCTATGACCTTCAAGCTTTTTGATTGGGTCCTTATTTTAATCATCCTTTTTTTGCTCTAACCAAGAGACACGCATCTGAAGAGCAAAAACGATGTGTACAGAACAAGAAGATAACTAAAAGACCAGGTACAGCCCTCCAGCTTCACCTTACAAACCCATCCCTACGTCTGACACATCCCCCCATCAAAGACACATTCCTTACCATACTGGCGCCACATCTCCACAAACCTACCGGTCTGTGATGGAAACCTCAAAAACGCTTGAAAAGACTTCAGGGGGGCAAAGGGGCCTCTGAACCCCGGAGAAAGTCTGATGGAGCCCTGTCAGATCAATTGTACCCTTTGGTTTCTGCATGTCTGCAGCAAGCAACAATCAATTCTGAACTGTCTGCATGCAGAGATAAAACAATACATAGAATGTGTGTTTTTTCGTGAGCTCCTGTGCAACTCCGCACCTCCGTAACCTGCCATGCACAGGAGATAAAAGAGACCACAGACATTGGAGTTCCAAGTAGCGTTAATAGATTTTGAAAATGGAACTGGCCATGCAGACATGAATATCTCTTGACCAGCAGTTTAATGCGATCAAAAGGGCAAAGAAACATTAAATAAACATACTATGTTCTGAATATTTCTCTTACGAGTTAGATATGTATGTCGGTAAGGTTTTAAATAAAGAAGGACTGTGGCCAGAAGTAAAGCTGCACCTTCTAGTCTTTAAACAACATCTAAATTAGTGCTTAATTTGAGCATGAGGGGCCCAATAGACAGAGGGCGAAAGCAGGGATTGAAAAGAACCTTCAAGAGATGAAGGCAGGGAGGGGCTTATTTACAAGGCCCTTGCGCCACTTTTGCGTCACTTTTTCCATGTTAAAAGTGACGCAAAAGTGGCGCAAGGGGCTTGTAAATCTGCCCCGGAGTGTCTAGTGGTGAATGAAAGAAGCATGAGGTGAAGTCAAGACTATGAACCCTTGGTATTCGGTGTAGTGCATTGTAAATATGTGTAGCAGGACCTATCTGGTCCCTGATGGACTTCATAAAAGAATGACGTAATCGTTTGGGTGTGTCTGGGTGTGGTTAATAAAGTAAGTTGATGATGCAATGCTTATGGTTAGTTAACGGTTGCACTCTGAAGAATAAAGTTGTGCACTACAGAGCTGTGTGTGTGTTGTGGTGATTTGCATGCTACTGGGCTGGGTAGGACACTACAACTGGCGACAAGTTAGGGGATCTGCAAACCAAAGTAACACGAGCGCTCTCCCTGAGAGTTTGCCGGGGTCCAGCAAATTGCTAGTGCGTGCCACGTGCGCCTCAGTCGAAATGAAGCAGTCGATGGTTGGCGCACGTGGAGTCAAAGTGCCGCTCCAGCTATTGCAAGGCTTTCGGAGAAGTTGAAAGCCCTATGGAAAGCTCAGTCCCAGTCGGCCCTGAATCTGCTCTGCTGGTAAGGCTGAAAGAAGAGGTACTGCGACGCAATATAACACAGAGCCAGCATACATACAGCACAATAGTGCTAAAGGCAGTGACAACCAGGTACAGAGAAGCACAAAAGGCTGTGAAAGCCATGTGAAGGACATAATTGTACTCACCAGCAAGAATGAAGAATGAGGCATCCGACACGGAGTCGAGTTCTAGCTGGGGACCAGAGTGTTCAAAGTAGCATCCACAATGATACAAGTGAACGCACAAGGGTTGAGCTTACAGAGCTGTTGGTACCTGAAGCGGCAACCACTAAAGTCAACAGTTGTGCTCAGCACAATGCAAAAGTCTTCAAGATTTGAAAGGTTCCAATGGCTGCAGAGACCAGTGTTAAATATAGAGCAGCTGCCTTTTTGAAACCGCTGCTTCCATTCAATACTGCCAAAAAACAGAATAGTGGTGCCAGATGGACTGCCTGGATCAAAAACTTCGACGATTTCATTGACGCACTAGAAGAAACAAATGACAAAATATAATTAAATACCTTGCAGGTGATGGTTTGAAAGAAGCGATAAAGAAAATACCACAAGCTGATGAAATATCTTGCCGTCAGATTAAGGCGGCATTAGGAATCAAGTTCAATCCAATGCCAACCGTCGACTATGAAAGGTACATGTTCACCCAAGCCAGACAGCACGCTGTGGAAACGATGGGTTAGTTTGCTGAAAGACTTAAGGCCCTCATCAAACATTGCAAGGTCAATGAATTCAATGATGGAGAAGCAATTAATCTCAAAGTCATCGATAGTTGCCTTTTTGACTCGTTCAGGCAACGTATGCTGCACAAGACACTCAGGCGAGAGAGAAAGCTCATGGCTTCGAAAGCAGAACAACACCAGATCAACAAGCTGCTGATATGGAAGCTGGAGTAGGCCAGATTGAATCAGCATTGAACATTAATAGTAAGCAGAGACACAAGGTTGAGGGCCATAAAGTGCTGTCTCCGAGGGAAAAGAAATTCTGTTTCCGATGTGGATTCTCCTTTCTGCACGTAGGTAAATGTCCCACCATAGGACAAACATGGACAAACATGGAAGGGTTGCAGGAAAGAAGACCATCGTGTAGCGGTTTGCAAAGCAAAAGAGAAAATTACTGTGTCACGTCGAGAAGAGAAAATGAACACTCGAAAGTTCCGGAAATCCTCTACCCACTCCCACAAGACAAAGCGGCAACACCAATTAAGGCAAGTGTAAAATAAATGAAATCGATCATTATCAAGTTCTTCTTCCAAAGGTTCTTCAACGTCATTATCGAATGATAGTGAGGATGATGGCTGTGTGATGATGGTGTCAACTGGTGAATGACGTGAGCTCGTAGGTTTGGCTTCATGGAGAGAATAGTCCAAGGCAAGTGAGAGTGCCATGTGAAACAACCACGTTCCTTTAGACATTGCCCTAAGATCACATTAAAGGTGAATGGCTGTTCCATACCATTTATCATTAATAGTGTTGCATCGATAAACATCATGCCAGCAGAGAAGTAGAATGAATTGTCGCCGGTGCCCCGTCTCACACCTTCGAAGACAAAGGTATACACGTGGGCTGCCTCCTTGCCATTGCAAAATAAAGGATCATTTGTAGCAACCATGTAACACAAGAACACAATGGTACAAGCACAGATTCATGTTTTAAAAGGTACTTTGTCAAGTGCATGTTTACTCAGTTTCAGTACTGCTGAACACATGGGTCTGATTTCCATCAACTATAGCATAAATGCACATGCAGACATGGTAAGTCAGTTTCCATCATTATTTCATGGACTAGGAAAGCTTAAGACCATGAAAGTGCAACATCACATCAATGACAGCTAACCACACACACCGAGACCACGCTGATCGCCGCTACTGACGACATCAGAACATTCCTCGACCATGGAGAAACCGTGGCCCTGATCCTACTCGACCTTGCGGCGGCTTTCGACACAGTCTCCCACAACACCCTCATGAACAGACTCCACAACATAAGCATTCAGCAAGACGCCCTCAAGTGGATCGCCTCATTTCTTACATGACACACACAGAGCATCCGACTGGTCCGACACCATGGGTTTCACCCATAGTGGTAGTGCCCAAACAGGACAGTGGAGGTGCTGTGCACATCTGCATTGTCACTCGCCAAGCTAACAAGGCAATTTAGAGAGAACGACATCCTGTTCCGCACAGTGTTTCCTGTCTGTATTTATTTTTAAAAGTGGAAAAATACAGATATTTGGCTTCTTTTTAATGATTCTCCATGCCAAGATTAATGAATTTCGGGCCAATAGCTGTACACATTGGCAGCATGGGGAGTTGTAAAGCTGAATGACATTTGCTTAAATTTCTGCATATCTCAACATCTATGTGTGCTACTATGCTATTTTATTTCATGTGGGTTTATTATTTTATTATATTTTGGCTGTGTAATGTTCTAAGACCTGACAATCATCAAAGATTGAGTGCACGTTTATCCATTAAATAAATGTGGAAATATACGAGTTATCGCCTTTCTGTTCACAAAACACAAAATAAATATGAATAAGTACCAATAAGATGGCGAAAAATGAATATGGATAAAAACAGATGTCAGTGTTCAACAAATAAATTTCATAAAACTGGGAGCCCTACTCATAATATAGCCTGTCGCACGTTTTTAATTATAGTGATGATATCCTGGTATCTGGGGCCACTCAAAAAGAGCATGCACAAGTATGCCGCTTGCTGGCTGATGTCTGTCTCACTTTGAACACAGAAAAATGTAAGTTTCACAAAATGAAACTCAGATTCTTTGGGCATATTTTCTCTGAAAAGGGGATGACACCAGATCCGGCTGAAGTGCAAGCCTTACCGTCCACTACTCCAGTGAAAGATGTGACCATGCTGCGATCCTTCCTTAGCCTGGCCAGTTATTGTTCCAGGTATATTTGTGAATTTGCCACAGTCAGTGCCCCGTTGAGAGTCTTGACAAAAAAGGAACGCTGTGTTCAAGTGGTCACCTGTTTTTTGGGGGAAAATATTGACAATGTGTATTTTTAAGGGCTGGAAATGTTAACCCAAACTGTACATCTGACATTGTGAAACCAAATGGAATTTTTTAAGAACATCCAACTCCAGTGGTCCTTACAACAAAATCCCATCACCCCCAAAAAGGTGTTCCAGTGTAGTAGACCAACGATGGAGGTTCTCTCTCGGTCACTTTTATTCATGGAGACACTTTACAGCGTTTCCCAACTACCCAGGGCCCCAAAAAATGTTTCCCTTGGCTGAGCAGGGACATTGAGGGTTCATTAATACCTCAAAAATGTCAAAGATTTGCTGTAGCAAGGCCCATGTCTATTCTGGCAGTCTATATCAAATGACCAAGTATCATTGCCTCACAGGCTGCCTTGGGTAGGGGGCGTTTTCCCAATTATCTTTTTGGAACACTCCAGCAGGGCATTGTGAATGACTTTGGCACAGGAGATCTGAGATTTTATCATGCTGAGGCACTGAGCGCATGGTAGGCTCTCCGTCTCCACAGCATCTGGCTTGGTGGCTGTTGGGACCAGGGTTGGGGAGCACTTGGAAATGTCGTAGTTCTGGCAAAGACACTTGTAAACCAGTGTCAAGCAAAGGTCCAGCTGGTCACATAGACTGTAGAACTCCTCTAGACTTTTATTAAATTGCTGTATAGGCCCATCTATACTCTTCTGTCCGTTATCAATTTTGGTGTTCTGTATCAAATTATGAGCTGCAATCTGCATTAAATTCAGCAGACTTGCCTTCAGTTGTGGTATAAGCAGCCTGTACTTATGTACCTGGTCGAAATCTTGAAGTTGCTGCGGTTGCTGAACAGGGCCCATGGGATCACAGAAGAGGTGCTGTTGTGCCCCCGGGAGTGCAGGACCCCCACTTGGACCTGGTGCTATGTTCATCATCTGAGCATTCATCTGCATAATCTACACCTGCATCTGCTGCAAACCCATCTCCTCAAGTGGTCATCTGAATGCGACCAAAGCTTTAAGAAAATCAAACATGCAATTGAGAATGCTATTGAAATGGTCTATTTTGATCCAAAACTTCAGACTGAGATTGTAGTAGATACCACCCAGTGGACTTAGGTACGATCCTTGACCAGCACAGTGGACATGACAACACTCAAAGGCACATTGTGGCTTATGTGAGCTGGAGTCTGTCGCAGACCGAACCTTCTTATTCCTAACCTGGGAAAGAAAGTGTAGCTGTGGTGAGGGCTTGTCAACACTTCCATGTGTTTCTATGTGGAAAACACTTCACCCTTGTCACCGATCACCAAGCTTTACTTACCATTTTTGGGAATCCGAAAGCCAAGATGTCCCCTTGCATCGAGAGGTGAGGCTTGCAGGTATGATTACACTATTGTGCATAGACCAGGGAAAGATAAAAATCCAACTGACTACTTTTTATGAGTGCCAGTACAGTGTCACAGTACAACATCAAAAGCGGCTGAGGCCTATGCTAGTTTCATAGTCAAGTCAAGTATACCTGCAGCTCTTTCAATGGAGAAAATTCTTGGTGCTACAAATAGAGATAGAGATCTGTGTGTTCTCAAAGACATTTTTGCCCAGCCATCCTAAAAGAAACACACTCGACCTCTTACAGATGACTTTGAATACCAAAACTTTAAAAATGTGAGTGGGGAACTCTCTGTCACACAATAAGGCAATATATTATGAGGTTCCAGAACTGACATTCCAGAGAGGCAAGTCATTGAACTAGCCAATGAGGGTCATCGTGGCATTGTCGCCACCAAGAGAGCTCTTTGAAACTGTGTGTGTTTTCCTCGCCTTGACGAAAGAGTTGAAAGAGAATTGAAGACCTGTCATTTGTGCAACTGCTTGTCTTCAAAAACAATGCAGCATCCATTAGTTATGTCTGATCTCCTGAAGCAGGTGTGGGAGAGGATTTCAGTTGATTTCTTTGGACCCCTTAACAATAGACATCATCCAATGGTAGTTGTTGATGAGTACTTACGATTTCTCCTGGTTGACGGCCTGTCGTCAACCACAAATGATGAAGTAATTCCGACATCAAATGACATTTTTGCAACACAGGGTGTCCCCTCCATTATTAACTCTGACAATGGCCCACCTTTCAACAGCTGAGAGTTTAAAGAGTTTCTCACTAACATGAATGTTGAACATCTGAAATGTACTCCTCTCTGGCCACAGGCCCACTGTGTTTTCGAAAGCTTCATGGGAATCCTAAAGAGAGTAGTTCAGCGCACTGTGCTAGAAGGAAGTCATCCCAAATTGGCCCTATGTTCAGCCCTTCGAGCTTACCGATCAACTCCCCATCCCACTACAGGTGAAAGCCTTGCCACATTGATGTTTGGGAAAGCCATGGTAACCAAATTGCTGCAATGGACCACTCATAGGTCGACAAATGTGGACGAGATCCGTTCAACGGATTCTTTGCGTAAGTCCAGAATGAAGACCTATACTGATAAACGCAGATGTGCTCGGGACATGGTTTTTAAGGAAGGAGACCGGGTCCTGGTCAAGCAAAATTGGAAACGAAAGTCTGATGCTCTTTTTGATGCTGAACCCCTGAGAGTGACGAGTAAAGGACATATGGTGACCGCTCAGCGTCCCGGAAAGTCCACTGCAAGACATTTGTCGGACTTCAAGCACCTACCTCGATGTTCGTCGGCTCCAAATGTCAGAAGTGAGACCTGCCCACTTGAAAGTCCGAAGAGCCCCCCTCCTACGCCTACCTCTGCATTCCAGGTGCCTGAGGCAGGCCCTGCTCCACACACGACTAGGTCTGGAAGACTGGTTCAAGCACCTCGACGACTCATTGAGGAACTATGATGTATATGTGTAATATTCGTACTTTTTATTTAACAGAGAGGGAGATGTAGTGTTTTGTAAATATGTGTAATGGGACCCTTCTGGTCCCTGATGGACTCTGTAGAAGAATGACGCATTCATTTGGGTGTGTCTGGGTGTGGTTAATAAAGTTCATGACGCAAAGCATATGAGTAGTCAACAGTTGCACTCTGAAGAATAAAGACATGCACTACAGAGCTCTGTGTGTGGTGTGGTCATTTGAATGCTACCGGGCTGGGGACGATGCTAAATTCGGCACCCTTAATGTTTGTAGTGTGGGCCGAGGACTTCTGAGCAAAACCTTGGGCTCTAGCACTTATTGTTTGGCACACTAAGCTCTGATCTAAGTACATGGATCAAAATCAGCAACTTTAAATGTAAATGTGAGCACAGGTATTAAGATGGAAGGGGTTTGAAGAACTACGAAACAGCAATTGCTTTCCCAATTTGTAATTTTTTTATATGACTTTAGTGGAGCCTAACCACCCTTCTCTGGCCAAGCTGATTATCAAACTGCCCCTAGTCCTGTCCCACTGCACCACCTACTCATTGCTATCCTAATTTAGCTCCAAATATAATAACATGCTTTTATATAGTTCATGCAGCACTACTGACATTTCTAAACACTAAAAGTTTCTAATACCCATGTTAATTGTACTCACTTAGCTGATCTTGGATGGATGGAAGTTGGTGTTCCTGAGAGAAGGACATGTGCCTTGCAACTGACAGCAGATGGAAGTGGTCAATGTTAACTCACTGAGCCATGTTGTTGGCATGTATTAAGGCTGTCTGTATTTAGCTTGGAACGTATGTTCATGGAGAGAGTAGGAGACTGAAGACCAGGAGAAAATTAGGGAAATAGAGACACACTGTAAAAAGTGTAAAAGAGGATGAGAACAAGAAATTAAAATTGTGATAAAAAGAAAAGAATAAGCGCTAGACAGAACATAGGGGAGCTGACAGATGACTAAATTAGCAAGGGGTAGTGATAAAAGGGTTGGGTCATGGGGAAAGCGAAGGAAAGAAAGAGGAAGCAAAGGCAGAAAAAAGGAGACAAGGATAGATTAGGGAGATGATTTGGGAGTGAGCAGGAAGGGAAGTTAGTTAGTAAGGATTCTATTGTACTTCTTTTCTGACTTCCTAATCGCTTGTTATTAATTAAGCACACATCTCAGCTAGAAGACATTGGCCTTGTTCACAAAGGGAAATCTACACGCAGAGATTTCTACACACGTAGATTTCCACATACACCTGGCTGTAGATCTCTGTCCAGAAGGTATTTACCAATTCCAGGCAGAGATCTCTGCCCAAAGGTTAATGAATATCATTTGGGAGTATATAAAGTAGTACTACTATAGTACCTCTTTGCATTCTCAAAATTGCTCTTGTGAATATGCCCCTCAGTGTCACCTTAGACTATGAATAACTGGTAGAAGTTGCAGGAACTGTGGTGTAGTGCTTGAGGTTTACAAGCACCTGTTTTCTGTTTGTGCAGTGATACATATATATGCCCTTCTGTGAGTGTCAGTTCTGTTAATGTCATTTGTTTTAAGGTTGTGTCTTTCAGCTCAGTCCTCCTAGAGAAATTTGGCATTCACTTCTCCGTTTGTAAGGGCTAGGGGGCAGATGTATCAACATTGTCTTTTGCGAGTCCTTAATAGCGAATTTTACTGATTCGCTATTAAGGACTTGCAAAATGCAATATATGTAGGTTTCGCAATTAAAATAGCGTATTCTTACGCATTCTTATTTGCGACTCGCAAATTGCGTAGTCGCAAATAAGGAATGGCTTCCCATTCATTTCTATGGGCCAGGAGGCCCATAGAAATGAATGGAATTAGATGCGCAATTTACGTAGTACCCAATAGGTACTCACAAATTGCGCATGCAATTTCAAGGGTGCAAGGGTGCCAAAAGGACACCCTGTTGCACCCCTGAAATATGCATGTGTGCACATGTGGCGCACATACATGCCCTAAGAGCCTTTGCAATAACATAGCAGACTATTTTGAAGAAAAAGTCTTGACACTTATAAAAGACTTCTCTTCTCCTACTCCAGTCACCATAAATAAGAGAATCTTTGTAGACACAGATACCGCCTGTATGAAAACCTTCCAACCTATCACGTTGGAGGAATCACGGCTGGCCATCTTATCCACCAAATCTGGTTCCCCTTTCGACCCTTACCCCCCCACTCTGCTACATGCCATCATTGATGTTGTAAACCCCATTATCAATAATATTATAAACTCTTCGATTCTCACAGCTAAGATTCCAACAGAATGGAAACTTGCGGCGGTAAAACCTCTCCAGAAAAAGCAACTGGCTGATCCCACGACCCTCTCTAACTTACGACCCATCTCGCTTTTACCCACCCTGTGTAAGTTAACTGAAAAATTTGTTAATAAACAACTTACTACGTTTTTAGAGGAAACAAATGTATGGCACTCTAATCAGTCAGGCTTCAGAGCCCAACACTCGACAGAATCTGCCCTTTTGTACACTGCAGAAACCCTACGAGCAGCCCTGGATCAGGGAAAGAAAGCAGTCCTGGTGCTGCTAGACTTGTCCGCGGCTTTCGACACGGTCTCACATACCATTCTGCTAGACCGTCTTGCATCATATGGCGTATCCGGGAATGTCCTAGAGTGGATTAAGAACTTTCTGCAAGATCGGCGCCAAGTTATCACGCTAGGACAATATAACTCAGAAGAAAAAGCACTTATATCAGGTGTTCCCCAAGGATCGAGTCTGAGCCCAACCCTCTTCAATGTATATATGTCCCCCCTGATGAAGCTAATATCGTCCTTCAAGATCAATACCATCTCATATGCGGACGATACACAGCTTATCCTGGTCCTGGATAACGACACTACTAAGGCGGAAGAAAATCTCAGAAAATGTCTTTCAGCAACCTTTAAATGGATGCGTAACAACCATCTGAGGTGTAACTCGGGAGAAAACAGAGATCCTGCCATTTGGCAAACAAAATCCCTTTGTGCCTAAACTTTGGTGGCCAGAAAACGCCACCCCCCCTCCTAATACAATAAATGCAGCTAGAAATCTAGGAATAAAATTTGACACCACCTTATCTTTCAAACAACAATCCTTGGCAGTTGCGGGCACATGTTTCCATATTATAAAAAGTCTAAAGAAATTTTTGACTTGCTCCCCTTCTCAGCCAGGCAAACCGTTGCTGTTGCACTCATTACATCTAGACTGGACTACTGTAACAGTCTTTATGCAGGAACTAACAAATCAGTCATGCACAAGCTTCAGATGGCCCAGCATGCGGCTGCCCGGCTGGTATTGAAGTGGCCTAGGAAATCATCTGCCTCTGCTGCATTAGACATCTTACATTGGTTGCCAGTTCACAAACGTATTCTGTTTAAGGTCCTTATTATTACCTTTAGGGCCTTTCACTCACGAGGCCCACAATATCTTCAAACTGGCTTTAAACGCTACGTTCCCTCCCGTAACCTAAGATCATCCAACGCAAATCTATTGACCATTCCAACTTTTAGATTGGTGTCCAAGGGAGGAAAATCACTTGTAGTTATAGGCTCAAAGGCTTGGAATCAACTCCCACCTCAGCTCCGCCAGATTGTTTCCGAGTCTGTATTCAGGAAGGCCCTTAAAACTTGGATTTACAGTGCACCAGATACACTATGCAAAACTCTGATCTAAATACCTTTCTTCCCTTTGGTATGAGTAGTAAACCAGTTTTTTCCATCTCTGGTTCTCCGTATTAGCGCCAAGATGCTCCTTGGAGTGATAGTAGCGCTATACAAGTACGTTTTTACATTACATTACATTTACATTACATTACATTACATATGTGCCACATGGCACTTTGAAAAATGCTAAAAAGTGCATTTTTCCAGGAAATCGCAAATTACCACCAACTTGAAGTTGGTGGTAATTTGCGATTCTTTAATGCCAGATCGCAAATTTTGGGTGCTTCCAAAATTGCATTTAAGGAATCGCAATTTGCGATTCCTTAAGTGCATTCGCAAAATAGGGAATCGCAAATTTTGCGATTCCTTATTTTGCGATGGCCTTTTGGGATGATACATCCCAAAAGGCTTTTTCCCGTTTGCAAACGGGAAAAACGCTTCATACATCTGGCCCTAAATAACAAGTTAATATTTTTCACATGTGTAGCTCTGACTGCACATTGAGCATATCAAGCCTAAGTGTGTCGTACAGTATCTTCGTTCCACTCCCGACCCCCTAACAGCTTGGGAGACAGCAGGAAGGGAGATACTTGGTTATCCGAATGGAGTGCAGTAGTACGTAAGGGCCCAGAAAACCAGTGTTAAAGACTGGTACTCAACAGAGGTATTCTCCGTAACCACATTCGGAGAGAGGGGAGCAGCACAGACCACTGACCACTTCTGTTGTGTGAAAAAGGCTTATTGAAACAGGTGCACATCACAAACTTTACCTGGGCCTTCTGCCTTACAAAACTAAAGCCTTGCTATACATCAAATGAACTATCCAATCTTCTACCCCCACGCCTACTGCCCCCCACAAACCCCAACCCGCAACTACCTCATTTGCATTACACTTCATTATGCCGCTATTGCCGCTGCTAAGGGTCAATATTTTGCGTCACGTATTGACCAGGCCAATAATAACGCAAAATAAAATTTTTCAATTGTGCAAAGCTTTATGTCTCCAACTGCCTTGGTTTGCTCCTCGCCTGTCTCGGAGTCATGGTGCAATACCCTCAGCAAGTTCTTTCTGGACAAAATTTATGCCATCCAGGCCACGTTTTAATCTTGTGCCTCAATGCTTACGCCCTGTCCTTCTGTCCGGCCTTCAGTTGATCCACTGCATAATTTTTCATCTTTTTTGCCAGCAGATTTATCTACTACCCTTAAGATCCTGAAGGCCCTGAAATCAGGCTCTCCTACTGACCCCTGCGCGGCCAGACTTCTGGCTTCCGTCGCAGATTGTATTAATCCTGAGGTCAATCAGATTATCAATATGTCATTACGGGTCGCCTTTGTTCCATTATCTTGGAAGCAGGCAAAAATTCTCCCCTCCTTAAAAAGCCGTCCCTTGATCCTTCGATTCCCGGTAATTATCATCCCATCTCGCTTTTGCCTAGCTTGGCTAAGGTTTGTGAAAAGGTGGTCACAAACCAACTCACCGAGTTTGTTGAAACCTATGGCCTGCTCCATCCGGCCCAATCGGGTTTCCGGGCTGCATATAGCACTGAGTCAGCATTATTAGAGGTGTCTGAGGCGATTCGTGAGTGCCTGGATGCCGGCGGGAGGGCAGAATTGGTTATGCTGGACCTCTCGGCGGCATTCGATACAGTGCCTCATGCCTTGCTCCTTGATCGCCTCCCGGAGATCGGCGTATCCGGGTCCGTGTGGGGCTGGATAAGGTCCTTCCTGGAGGGTCGATCGCAGCAGGTTTGGCTTCCACCGTGTGCCTCAGTCCCTCAACCAGTGGCTACGGGTGTTCCACAGGGGTCATCCCTTAGCCCTCTTCTCTTTAACATCTATGTTACCCCGCTGGTTTACCTTGCGGAGGCTTTAGGGGCTAAGGTGATGGCCTATGCTGATGACACCCAGCTGCTGTTCTTCTGGGGTCAGGATGAGCACGCAGTTGCCCCGGCTCAACATTGCTTAGCTTCGGTTTTTCACTGGCTTGCTAAGGCACAGCTTAAGTGCAATGAGGAAAAATCAGAGATCCTTTTGTACGGCAAATTTCCTGTCGACTTCAGAGAGAAGCTATGGCCCTCCGGTTTCTCCCTACCGAGTTTTAAGGGAGACTCGGTCAAGAATCTGGGGGTCTGGTTTAATGAGAACTTGCTTTTCTCTTCGCAGGTCAAGAAGTTGGCCGGCACTTGCTTTGGCATTTTGAAGATCTTGAGGAAGTTTCTTCCTCTTTTGCCTAATTCTGCTAAGGAAACTGTTGTCCGCGCTCTAATTCTTTCCCGCTTGGATTACGGTAATGCACTGTATGCGGGCATTCCTGGTTACTTTTGAATAAGCTACAGGTGATTCAAAACTCGGCCGCTAGACTCCTGTTGGGTCTTTCCAGCAGGTGCAGTGTGCGTTCTCACTTGCGCTCTCTGCATTGGCTCCCGGTGGAGGTGCGAATAAAATTTAAAATCTTATCCATTGCTCACAAAGCCCTCCACGGTCTGGGACCCATCTATTTGCAGAAGAGGATTGCCTTCTATTCTCCGGTGAGACAGCTGCGTTCTTCCTCCCAACTTTTGGCACAGACCCCGCGGTTTAATCGCCAGAGGCTTGGAGGGCGCTCCTTTACCCGGATAGCTGCATTGACATGGAATGCTCTGCCACTGGCCTTACGGGGCGTCAAAGATCCGATGATCTTTAAAAAAAAAAGCTGAAAACCTTTCTTTTTTAACTTCTGTCTTCTGACTCTGACTCCGACCCTTTTCAAGCTCGCGCCGGGACACTCCCTGGAGTATCTGTGCGCGTTAGAAATTTATATAACATAACATAACATTTCAACATTTTTCAACTTTAACTTTCCCCTACAGCCTATGACTGCATGTATCAACTTTTAAGCAACCAAACTTCCTATACTTAACCTGAACTTCCTGCTTACCCTCCCTTTCCAAGTGGTTCAACCACTGGCAACACCAACCAAACGTCTGTAAACTTATACCAAACTTTCCAGGCCACCACAAGCACCTGTCTCAAGCAACAGCTATACATGAATTCCTCCGGCGCACCTGTCTCGACAATGAGACCAAACATAAGAAAAGCATTTAACCACAGAGACCAAAAGCTATTTATTGGGGATAGGCGGGTGGGGAAAAACACCTAACATCTCCCTGCCACCAGCCCCCAGGTCACCTGTAAGCCCAATTACCTCACCAATATAAGCTTGGCTATTTTGGGCTCATAAAATGGCAGTAGCTGGATTGCTCCACTCTCCCAAAAACCCAAGGGGCAGACCTCCCGGTGGTCGGATGCCCCCATTATGCCCAGGACCAAGAGAAAAGGCCTTAGGTCACGCTTATAGTTGCTTATGTATGCCGCAGGTGACTTGATGCTCAAAGCCCCTCACAATATTTGCTTGGAAGCCACATCGTTTTGCAGTACGTCATTGCTTGCTGCCAGAACAGGCTGGCAGCTGGAATGCTGAAGGAACTTCTTCTCATAGAGGGGGCAACTGAAGGGCATCTGTCCCGGACAATGACACGAGGGACATCCCTGGGGGCCGGAAGGCGAGTGACATTTCCAGGCCTTTAGTGACGGAGAGCCTCCCGTGACGGCAGGCCTGGGCCCTGAAGGCGAGCGGCCTCCCCGCTGCTATCTTGGGAGAGCGCCTGGCGCGTTTCTTGGAAAGCCCCCGCTTAATTAAAGGGATTTCATATCTGGGGCTGCGTTCGGAGGGTGTGGGAGGGTCTCCTGTCAGCCTCTCTCCAAGTGTTTTCAATCTCCTAGTAAGAAGCGAGGGGCTCCGGATGAGTCATACGCGCGCTATGTGGTTCTCATCGTGTAATCAGGGCAGGGGGCTCCTGGAATAATGAACAGCAGCACCGGGAGGGGCCGGGGAGCCCCAGCAGTCCTGGAGGTGTGGGGTGGGGCGAAACACCTATTCTTGACAGCCTGATTGCAGCTCTTCCAAGCCCTTTTATCTTCCCTCTGCTGTAACTCCCACCCACCTATCAACAGCTCCCCAGCACCCCTCCCTCCACGCCCCCCACTGCTTGCACAGCGCATCCGGTTGACAGGCCCTCCGCAAACGGAGCTGAGCTAATGTGTTTAATGGCATCTCTGCCTGTCCCGCTAACTGTCAAGGGAGCTTAAGCACGCTGTATGCACCGGGGGCTGTAAAAGTGGCTCTTCTCTTTGAGCAGCCAAACTACAGGGAAGCAGGGTGCCTGCTCTCAAGACAGACTCCCCACCCGGAATGTGCTAACCTGCTGCCTCCTGCTGTAGCACCCTATCCTGCACAAACACAACTCGAGGCCATGCTCTTTACAGTCCCCTGTGCTAGGCAATGCTTGCCTGCCTGCTGTTGGTTGCACTCTGCGCCCCAACCCAGACAATGCAAACAGGATGCATGGGTTGGTTCATCCCCCACCCCTTACTACACCGGTCAGCGTAAACATGGCCCCTGTCCTTAACGCTCTACACATACATAGAAAACGTGGTGCCTGCTCTGACAGCCCCCAGCCTCGAACAATGTTGCCCTGTTGCGTGCTCTCACAGCGTCCTAACCTGGACATTGCAAACCTGCTGCCTGCTTTCACAGCCCCCTTGCACCTTACAATGTACACCTGCTGCATTCTGTCACAGCCCCCGCCCCATGCCATGGCACAGCTCTCTATTAACCTGCTGCCACCTCTCACAACGCCCTGTGCCTACCAGTGACTACCTGGAGCTCTCACAAAGAAAAAGAGGCCCATGTAACCTCAGTGCTCATGGTCTCTTTTTAAGGCTTCATTCACCTGGAAAGAATTCTATTTTTTTAACTTTTTGGGCGAGCCCCCTGGAAGCAGTGGTGCTGGAACAATTTCCAGAGTGAGGGTGCTGTCATCCATGTTACAGCACTGAAGTCATAGGGATTGTGAAAAATCCAAGCATCATACAAGGAACAAGTGCAGCAGATGAGACATGCCCATTCCACAGGAGAGTGGTGCATTTTGGAGCACACTGTCGCAAATATATTGCCAAAGCATGGTGTGGTTTACAGACAACACATTTTCCATTAAAAATGGCCAATAAATTTGTACCGACATGCAGTTTTTCTGATAAAACTATATAGGTCACAAACAGAGATCATATGTAGGGTTTCAGTAAGTATTTATAATTTACACATCACTGAGTAGTCTTGGCTTTGTTTCCATTACACTGCAGAATTATAAAAAAAATGTGCTTCATTTGTTATTTCCTCAGGGTGATGTATTTTGAAATATTTGAACAGTGCATTTACAGGCATTCACATTTTGTGATGTCTTAGAAAAAAATAGACATCATTCAGCCTTTCCTTTCACACTCAGAGTATGCCATGCAAGATTGTCATAGTTCACTTTACAAAATCTTACAAAATTGCAGTCAGAGAAAGAAAAGTAAACACCAATCTTCATTTTAAAAGAATAAGCAGCAGTTTGTCAGAAGATATGGCCTAACATTTGACCTCTGTCTTTTAACACACAGCAAGTGTGACAAGCTAAAAACAAAATTTAAAGGCATCTTTCTTGCTCATTTACCTTCTGAACCATAGCATGATTATATTTGGGGTACTGCAGCACCCCCCGCACCTCCACTTCCAGCGACTAGCCTGGAAGGACCTTCTTGATGGTGATGTAGCATCCATTTTTCGAGAGATGTATGAGTCACACCAGGGCAGTCATAGGAGGAAGAGAAAAGAGACGGTTGGTTTTCAATGTTATTTGCCCCCAAATTCTGCAGAATAGAGAGCTGCAGTTCTGGACACTGGCGTAGCAAGGGGGGGGCGGAGGGGGCGGTGCGCCCCGGGCAGCACGAGTTTTAGGGGCGGCCGTGGCCGCAAAAATGATCGCCAGCACCCCCCCCCCCTCAGCGCGGCGGCAAAAGACAGGGACCGCCACGGGCGGCAGAGTGCCTAGCTACGCCACTGGTTCTGGATATCCTATTATCCACCAAACCACCCCCCAGTCCGGCTGGTGTCCTTCTCAGTCCATATTTAAGTATGAGGGATTCACACTGTCGTCCATCCCTTGCTTCTCTGGGATGTACGAGGAACGGATCTCCTTTGATACTGTGTGACTTCTGGAGATCAACTGGATTCAAAACCCAGACTCTCAAACTAGGGTTGAAGATGTGAATAGGAATCCAGTGCTGTGGTGTGCTCGGCCTTCAACTCCTCAAATGCGGTCATAAAAAGACATGACCTTCCAAACGCAAAGAATGTGGGAAGCGTTTTCATAGGTCCTGTGAAATTTGTAACTCTCCTTTAAATCAAGGCCTGGACATTACTGTAAAGATCTGGGCCCCTTTCCAAAAGTTATATTCAGATTGACCTTAGCTGGGTAAAAAGTAACTTCTTAAAATCACAAGATGCTTTGTTCTCTGGTGGCTAAGCTGAGCACAAAGCTTCAAGTCGGAAGAGGGGACAAGCACGGGTAAATGCAGACTATTTCAAAACAGCGGCATGAGAGTAGCCAGAACACGGTTAAATATTTCAATAAAATCAAGACTGAACTACTGGAAAACAGGGCTTTTGTAGGGGTGGGTGGAACGTTAGGATTTTGACTCTGCGGAATTCCGCGGAGTTCCCTAAAAACTAAGCAAAATTCCACGTAGTTCCACCAACGGTCAGAAATAGGCACATTGTGATGCTCGTGCTGTGATTATGCTCCGGGAGTGGGTTCTATGATGAAAAATCAGGACGAATGACACTACACGGCGTGCCAGAAGGGCGCAGTTACTTGAGTTGACTTTGCTGCCACTCTAGTAGATTTTCCACTTGAGTAGAAGCCTTCTAACCGCGAACAGTCGCGACCACCCCGTTTGAAAAATCTCGCCACTTGTCCTCCTAGTGACCGGAAATTACGCTAGGGGATGCCAAATCTCGCTCGCCCTCGTCAACTTACTGTTCTGGAGCCGTGCGTGAGAAAAAAGTCCGCCACATGGCAGTAACGCAGAATAAACAAAATTCTGCCAATTCCGTGGGCGGAACAGAATATTTTGCCCACCCCTGGGCTTTTGTAAGTTCAGATTGAAAATGGAAATGATTAAGCGTAAGTACTTGGGAAATGAAAAAAAGGATGCTTGGGTTTATGGCACAAAGCAGAGATGAGAGAGAGACATGGAGAATAAAGACATGCAGTTAAATGGCAACAAACAGCAATCAAACATAGTTATAAAAGGTGAAAGACTACAATGGCCTGTTAGCACTGAATCTGTGGCCCTGCAGTAAATATCTTATGGCCTCATTTCGTGTTTACGTGGCAGAGCCAAGACAAATCCTTCCAGTTTGAGGTTCTTTGCCAAGAGAGCAGGAGTTTCTCTACCAAAGTGACTTTATCTGTCATGGGAGGAGCCAGTGCTGGTTGACACTACACCAGCAAATGTGGGCACTGGAAAGAAACTCCCCATACTCTTAAAGTGAGGATATATTCTTAATGACCCCAAATCAAATCTCCATAACATGCTGGAGGGATATTTTACAGTATGTGAAGGATAGTCTCTGTAAAAGAATGACACCCTTAACTTGCCACAACAGTAACTCTGCCCAAAACAGTCATAAGACACTCTAGATCAGGCGCTTGAACCAGCACTAATTAAAATGAAGTTACAGATGCATATTTTCTAAATAGAGCAAATACACCACTGGAACTTTGCCTAATTTGAGCTGGTGTTTGCCATTGTTCAGCTTGGGAACTTATTTTAGGGAGCTCGGATTATCTGCACTTGAAACACAGATTTTGATTCACTCTGCCTGCGATTAGTTGATTTGTTTGGAGGCTGAAGTCGGGCTCCTATACACACATATGTACATATACATACACTAACAAACAAACACAACGTCCTTAAATATTTTATGAACTCAAAAGAAGTGGCAACTTTAAATGACACAGCGCTAAGGGCGCCACTTTGGTACTGCCAAGAGGTAGCTCACCCTTGCCCTCTTTGATATACCCTCAAGTAGGAGAATTGTTGATTGTTGTAGGATGGATAGGGCAACCAGGCACTCACTCTCCTGCCCACCCGTGCTGGTATCCTGCCACCCATTGACCGCTGAAGCAGTATTCTCCTTCTTGCCCTTCGAACAGCCTTGCGGCCAGCAACCCCCAGATTTGGTGAAGTAGAACTCTAATTCTAATGTAAGTATGTGCCCACTTCTACTGCTCTGCACACCCAGACCACAGCATACCACCACTGATTTAGTCCAGAGCCAGCAACCCTGGGCCTGAATGTGAGTCCCTTTATATTCTGACCTGCAAATCTAGGCCCAGAACCTGCAGTTAAAATAGTTTACGGGTTTTACAGAATCACATTTATCAGGTGGGATATCGCACCAGTAGGTAATTCCATGCATGTGCCAAAATAACATGGAACCAGGAAGTGTCATATTAAAAGAGGAAGTGTCGCATAAATCTTTGCAGCACCACTATCACCTCACCATTGAAGCTGCCAGAGCCATTTTTTATGCCTGAACGACATTCCCACTGCTGTAACAAGCCTGCTTTGTGAAGATCCTTCCCCTTCCAACATCCACGTCTGTCATCTTGGATTCTACAACCTACTTGCATCTGCCAATCCTGAAAAGTCATCCAGTGCTGTATGCATTCCAGATCATCACAATGACCTCAGATAGTCTGAAAAAATGTAAGATAAGTGAGCGTTAACAGCAGATTCTCACCGAAGAGGTGGTCAAGAAGGAGTCTAGGTCCATTGAGCACCACCTCCAAAAGAAAAGTGCTAAGTTGAGGGGGCAACTTTGGAAGTAGATCAACAACAAAGAGATTGCTGTCTCCTCCCATCCTCATTTGGTTGAGAAATGTAAGAAGCGTTTTCAAGACCTGAAGCAGCATGTCCAAGGGCTATTCTCCAAACACAACTGAGAGCCCCTGGCAACTGGCTGTGAACCAACAGCAGACTTGAAGCACCATCCCTGAGAAGAAAAGGTGCACTCCATCATTAGCCTCACAAGTATTGAGGGGATCAAAGGTGGAGATGAAGATATGGAAATGTCCAACAAATGCTCATTGTCCCTATGTACGGATTGCACTAGTAGAGGACAAATATCCATATTAATGTATTAGATGTACAATTGGGATTGACTGATGATAAATGGCCTTGACATTGTCACAGCCATAGGCACAGGTTACCCCAGGTGAAGGCAAGTGCAGCCTACATATCCTGTATCTGCAGTTACGCCCCATGATTGATGGCCCAACCAGTAAATTATCATCGATCACTAATATTACGATGGGACTAGAACACAGATGAAAGGCAGATTGTTTAACAGTAGTAAAAGTAAAACAAATTGCAAACAAATTCTGGGCTCAGTGTTTCTAGGTCATGACTTGGATCAACATGTGTACTAGTCTGAAAGTGATCACGGACGACTTGGCGACTCAAGCACCGGCTCTCACTCATTCGCAGGCGGTTGAGTTGTTCCACCCCAGCAAGAAGGGCAGACCGCCAGCCCAGCTAATGCTGGATGTAGCCCATTATTGCTATCGCCATAGCCTGCAGCTCACGCGCAGTGTGATCTCATACGCACCGTCCCTTCCTATAGTGGGCACGCCCAGGAGGCACCACGCTGTTACGGGAGTGGAGCTGGTGCAATGGGAGGAGGCTGGCGTTCTGACAGTCGGGGATTTATATAATGAGGGTCAACTATTACCTTTTGTGGTACTAGCGGAGGACTCAGGTTTGCCGCAGGGCCAATTTTTCTGCATGCAGCAGTGGTACGCACGCTGCAAATTACATGGGGCAACATAGCACAGGTACCGCCCACGCACCTAGTTGTGCAATATTTGCATGAATTGGGTACAGGCCGACCCCTTGTCAAATGGTTTGTGGGGGCACTGAGAACACACACGGCGCCACAATTGAGCTCATTACGTGCTCACTGGGAGGCAGATTTGCAGCGTCCCTGCACTGAACATGAATGGTTGGCCATCCTCGAGGGTCCCGCCCGAGTTCCCCGCAACGCAAGATTCCAGCTCATCCAGTACTATATAGTACACAGAGCCTACCTAACACCAGCCAAAATCAATAAATATTTTAATCATGCTGATGACGGCTGTCCGCGATGTGGTGAAGTCGGGGCTGACTTGCTTCACATGGTCTGGTCCTGCCCGATCTTACAGCAGTATTATAGAGCGGTCACTATGACCCTGATGCAGTGCACGGAGCTTACACTGAGTTGGACCTAGGAGGTATGCATATTGGGATTATACCACAGATCTGGTAAACACAAAGTCACGTCCCGTTATATAGATCTGGGTCTCATAGTGGCCAAGCGTCTGATCACGCGACGCTGGAAGTCACCTGACCCCCCTGCAGAGAGGGCCTGGTTCCAATCGCTACTCTGCTGGGCACAGGCTGAGAGCATAGCACTGCGTCATGAGGATGTGATAGGCATTCATAAACAGCCACTTGCAGGGTGCTGAGATGCGATCTTGGCGGATTTTCGCACTATATGGCAGAACCAGGCTGACGAGCCCACTCATTCACCTGACCGAAATGCGAACCAGACCCGGGTGGCATAACTAGATCGCAAGACCCATGTCGCCAACCTGTTCAGAAACAAGTATATGGAGACAGACGCATAACCCTTCACTGACTATTGTCCAAGACAGTTAACACAGTACATAACATACAATCATTGCATAGTAGACATACTGTAAGACAGGGTACAGTACAATCAAAACATGCCCAAGCGCTGCATGCAGGCGAGCAAATAGAACTTGCAGTTACTAGATATTTGAAGTGCATTGTGTTATTATGTTAAAAAAATTATAATTTCAAACACAGGAGTCAATGTGAGGTTTCATTTGGTTATATTAATGTTGTGTTGCAAACAGTCTAATTCTCTATCCCTTAGGCTGGCAAATTTGTACTAAGAGAAAATACCAGTTACGTTTATGATGTATTGATGTCTAATCTAGATGCGCTTTACTAGAAAACTGATACAGGTGAAATACTGGTATTGAATTACGAATGTATTGTAATAGTATTGCCTGAAGTGTACTGGTATAATGCAAAATTGAAAAAATCAATAAAAAAACCATTTAAACTAGTCTGAGAGTGATCACTAAACATTTCACTATTGTTGTGTATCTAGAGTTTCTAGTCTGTAGTCACTGATTAAATGTACTCTTGATCCTGTTGCAACCGATACTGAGGCTGGCACCACCTCTACCTGCCACGCATTTATTTTGCATTCACCACCCTGGGCATCACAGTTCTCTGCCACCGCCGCTACTCCTGCTATCACAGCTAGGATTGGCACTCCTGGAGTCACCATCATTAGACCTTATACCTTTGTAGCCCAAGCCCTAACACCAATCACAGTAGCAAAACTGACAGAAAGTACTCCAAGACATGCTGCCGCTGGGCTTCTCACCCCTGAATTCTCTCTGACCATGGCTGTTATAAAAATCATCCTAAACACCACCACTGCTCCTTAAGTGCCACTGCTGTCTGTGGACACAAGCATCCATCTTCATCTGCATCATTTCAGCTGCTGTGTCTGTCCAAGTCCCATCTGGGGAAACCACTTAGTCTGAGGGAGATAGTAGCATGTAGGTAGGGAAGGAATTGCAGGAACAGCAACACCACACTTGACCTCAGATGATGGTGATGAGTTACAAGAACCAAGAGCAGGTCTAGTAGAAGGTACCACTACAACCAGCAGGGTACATTCCATGCTGTAGATGGGCAAGAGGATTCAGGGAACAAAGCCAGAAGAAATCGTACCCCAGTCTACAGCAGTAATCGGTGCAATTGGAGGCACCTGGGTTCCTTCACAGAAATTATTTTGGATCTAGTAATGAACCAGCAGGTTGGGGCATGTTCAGCCATTAGAAATTGCATCCACAAGAGTGTAACATACTCCGAATACTTGGGGAGGACCATTTTGGACCATAGCCCTATACTGCTGCGACTTACCTCCGTAGGAGAAAGACCGCCAGCCCCGACGTGGCAGCTCAACCCAGCTTTGCTAGAAGATGCATGCTACCGTAACTCGATAGAGGGGGCGGTTTCTGATTACTTCCTTAACAATCAGGAGTGTCCACAAAACTGCTTGAATGGGAAGCCTTTAAAGTGGTGATGAGAGGGCAATGTATCAGCCAGACAGTGGGAGCCCAAGCAGAGCTACATAAAGAACTACAGGCTCTGGAACAGAAAATATACATTTTAGATAACGCAACAAGAGTCCCTAGCAGAAGCCCAAGATACGAGAAAGCAATATAATGCCATCTTAGAGAAATTGCGGACTTAAGATTATAAACAATACATAACGAAGATGCATGAGGAAGAAGGTAAAGCAGGACAGCTGTTAGCGTGGCTCATCAAACCTGAGTCCAGAGGTGCACTCATTAGTAGGATACATGCCCAAAACGGCCAGCCCAGACACTCCCCACTTTGATCAACCAGGAATTTTGCAACTATTACACAAATTTGTACACATCATCCTCTTATCTCACTGAGGAGACGCTAGATTCATATCTGACGCAAATACCCCAAAAACAATTGGCTGGAGAGCACTGCAAGATGTTGGGAGCCCCTGTCACCACCCAGGACATCCGCATAGCAATTAAAGGGATGGCGACAGGTAAAACACCTGGCCCAGACGGCCTCCCATCTGAATTTTATGCAGCATACCTTGGGACATTGGCCCCCCGCCATGAGCAACTGTATGCTGAGTCCTGGCAACTGGGTACCCTCCTGGAGACCACTAGAGATGCTGTAGTCATACCCCTACCAAAAAGTCTTAGAATTCCGCCCCCCTTACATGCTCAACTTAGACTTCAAAATCCTTAGTAAAGTGCTAGCCCTTAGACTTCTCCCACACATGAAGAAACTGGAGCATGTGGATCAGAATGGGTTCATCCCCACATGCAACACTTCCCACAACCTTAGGAGGCTTTACCATGTAATGTATCACCCGGTAACACAGACAGACCATAAAGCAATGCTGATGTCGGTGGATCTGGAGAAAGCCTTTGACACGGTCTGATGGGATTTCCTGTTTGCGGTAATGAAGCGAATGGGCTTGGGGGAAGGCTGGATCAAATGGGCCAGGTTACTATACACGGCCCCAACAGCGAGAGTCAGAACAGGAGCTACACGCTCGCTGCAATACAAGGTTCTCAGAGGCACCAGGCAAGGGTGTCCCCTTTCTCCGCTCTTGTTCGCCTTAGCAATTGAACCTCTTGTAGAACAATTCAGGCAGATGGGACATGGCTGGGGACTGGAAGTAGAAGGTCGGGAACATATTATTTCATTATATGCTGACGATATACTTCTTTATTTTAGAGATGGAACAGTAGGCATCACTAAAGCCATGGAAAAATTACAACATTTTTAATCAGTTTCAGGCCTACGGGTTAACAAATCCAAAACACATATATTCTCCCTTTGCCGGGAACTGGAGAAACCTGCAGGACTGACATTCGATCTGACTTGGTTTCCTGAGTCCTTTAAGTACTTAGGAATACAGATATTCCATGCGACGGAAGACTTGCGAGACAGTAACCTGGGAGGAGCATTACGCTCCCTGAAAGCTTGTGTATGCTTTTGGCAGTCACTGAAATTAACCATTATGGCCCGGATAGCGATCTCCAAGATGGTGATGTTGCCGAGGCTACTATACTACTTTACAAATATGCTGGTATACATATCAGCTTCCTGGTTTAAACAACTGGACACACTGCTGTGCGACTTAATATGGGATGGGAACAGACACAGGGTATCACTGGCAACACTCAGACGCCAATTGAAGAGGGAGGCCTATGGGTTACAAATTTCGAATTATACTTCTTAGCGTCGCAGCTCCAGTGGATTACACTGTGGTTGGACGGGGTCAAATAAGATGAGATGAGACAGTCGGGACAGACACTACAAATAGACCTTTTGATGGCTAAACTACTCAATCCCTCAATAGTGATCCCCAAACCGGGAATACTGTTGGCAATGGCATTAAAATGCTGGCGCAGATGTGTGATAAAAACTGGAGGAGCGACTTTGTATGCACCATCACTAATCATAGCAGGACTGCCGCACGGAGATCCCTCACATACTTTACCCAGATGCATATATCTGCCTGGACAGAAGCTGGAATACTTACAGTAGGTGACTGTTACCAACAGGGAGCATTGATCCCAATGGAGGACCTAATGGACTGTCACCAGCTACCTCCCGGCCAGTGTCTCATGTATGAAGCTTTGTCTCGAGCATTTCAGGAACTGTGGGGAAGGGAGAGGGTGGAACCCGCGACACATAGCACTTTACAACTGGTGGTGTCTATGGGGGCCACGGCGCACTTGGTGACCTGGTTTTATAGATCCCTTGCCGACATGACCAGGGGCCCATTAACTGTGCTACGGGGCAGATGGGAAAGAGCCCTCCAACAAGAGCTATCAGATCCAGAATGGCGAAAAATACTAGCTTCGCCAAAATAGATTTCTAGAAATATTAGATTAAAATATACCCAATACAACTACGTGCATATGACCTACATAACACCACATAGGCTACAAGTTACCTATGGCGCGAAAATCGTTCCTGTCCTAGATGTGGGCACATAGACGCAGACTTCGTACACATGATATGGGACTGTACACGTTTGCAACCATATTGGTCGGAGATACTGCCCGCCTTAGATCTTACACTTGGGCAAACTCCCTCCCGCACACTAGAGGCATGTATCCTAGGGCTGTATCCGAGGCCAAACTCCAAGAAATTAGGCACTAGATTTTTAGACTTGGCGCTAGGACTGGCCAAACGGCGAATAACGATAGATTGGAAAACAACGACAGGACCTCTGGTCAAGATGTGGAAAACAAATGTAACACAATGGGCAAGAGCTGAAGAACGGGCATTTATAAGAGAACTTCGCCAAACTGCAGACCTGTGGTCAGAAGTACTGACAATGTGGGAACATCCAGAACAGAGCAACAGTAATGAGCCACAAATAAACGCAGACTTAACAGATGCAGAAGATAGCGAATTACCACTAGGACCGGTAGACGAAACGTTAGGCAGTGAAAAAGACGGGAAAACCACACAAGACTAGGACCATCAGAAACACGCTAAAGGAAAGTACGCTGGCAAATAGACACTACCCCACCCGCTATATTAAGCCGTATGCACAACACCTTGCAGTCCGGACGCATGGAGTTGTTATATACCCCTGATATTCCCCCCAACAGACATTACAAACTACCTTACTTGATGCTCTTCTCTCCCTTCTTTCTTCGTTCTTTCTCTTCTGTTGTTTGAAAAAAGTTTTGAGGTGTATGTGGATTGAAGAAATAAGATTAAATGTTAGCACATAACATCAATGTATCACTTTAAACAACGAATGTACTCCTAGAGCCTCTGTGATATGTTACATTGTGTTTTCACACACTGAAACGAAGCACCTTCTGACTGTAAGACATAAGAAAAGAAAGCACCCAAGAGAACAAAAACGAACTAGTAGAAAAGAAAATAAGCACCATAAGGTGGCAGATGGAAAACAAAATGTATCATAATTTATATTGCAATGATACAGTATAGGCTAATTGTAAAAAATATTACTGTTTGTAAATGAAACATAAAAACGCCAATAAAAAGATGTTTAAAAAAAAAGAAATTGCATCCAGGTGAACAGAGGAATCATGTCCTGCATTTTCCAATAGAAAGGCCATGCCGTACATGTATTTACCAGCCACTTTTCTGAGGAACCTCTTGCTATGATAGGTGCCTTAGAGGCACACAGCTGTGACAACACAACACAGCCACTAGGGACAAATGTCATTCACACAGATGCATTGTCATGGGCAATCGAGCAGTACCATCAGCCATTCCTCACCTCCCGTACATTCCTCACCACCCCACGCTTCACAAAAAGGGCTCCCCATGAGCCCTCACATGAGGTCTGCTCGTAGAGCCCATGAACCCAACGCAGGACAAACCCTACAAAAACAAAAGATGTGGCCACAAAATGCTTTGTTATATGTGCATAGTTGGGTTACATTGGTGAATGTAGTGTATATTATTAGTTACAGATCAGGTATGCGTGTATAGCAGGTTGGGTGGGAGTTAGGATAGGGCAGTTTGGGGTCAGTCTAGTGATAATTGATATTTAGGGTTTAGTTATATAGTGGATGGGAGGAAATTGCCAGGGGTCAAGGTTAGGTGAGGTTGGATGGAAGTTAGAATTAGACAACTGGTGTTTAGTATACTGATAGCTGTTGTATAGGGATTATTTAGGGTGCAGGCAGAAAATAAAGTGTATGACAAAAGGGTGGGTGGATGAATGCGGTCACTTGAATATTCTGAACTTGCACATTTGTGGGGACGTGGGAGCCAAACCCCAATAATTTTCTGAACCCCAATATCTTGCACACCCCAAATTTTACCTTGGGCAGTACAGCTCTAAAGTCTCTTTTGTTGACCTAGCTGCAAGAGATTACCCTCCCCTTCTCATCAATAAACAGCAGGATTATTAACAACTTAGCAGAGTTTATAAAACTGGGACCACTCACGAACTGAGCTGTAGATCAGAATTGAAGTTTAAGGATGTAGGAAAGTGCCTCTTTTGACATGGTTAGCCCCCACTTCTTGTCTGATGTCCGATGTGATTTCGAACATTAAAGTGCACTGGGTCCCTGCTAACTGGGTCCCCAGTGCCAGATCTCTTTCCCAAAACCAGTACCACGATTGGCACAACTTCAGTTACCCCTGTAAGTCCCTAGTAAATGGTACCCTTGGTACCTAGGGCAGGAGTACTGAAGAAGGTCCTCTGGGGCTGCAGCACTGGTTGTGCCACCCCAGAGAACCCTCACCAAGGGTCTGCATACTGCCATTGCAGGCTGCGTGTCTTGGTGCAGAAAAATCCGAAGAGTCGACATGACACACAGGCCTGTGTGCCATGCCACCCATATACTGCATAAGATATAGGTAAGTCACCCCTACTGCAGGCCATTATCCCTAAGGCAGGGAGCACTATATACTATGTGTGGGCATATCAGCATGATACAATTTCCAGTTTATTCTGAGATGTTGTAAGTGCACAGGGAAGCTGTGAAGAGTACATGGGCTGGCTACTTGTCAACACGATTTTCATAGCTCCATGATGGCTTCACTGATTCCTTAGGTGTTTGGTACCAAACATCTTGTCTTAACAAATCCTCACTGATGTCAGTGGTGGACTTATTAATAAATTCACAGAGGAGACCCTTTTAGAGGATCCCCTGAAAACCTACCAATCACTGGTGTAGTTTCTTACTTGTTTTCGCCAGCCTAACACTACCAGACATGTATCTGACCTCATGGGGTGAGAGCCAGCACTCTCAGGGGACAGACACAAAGCCTGTACTGGGTGGAGGTGCTTCATACCTCCTCCAGGACATGGTGGCCTTCCTGGGCGGGAAGCTTCAAAGGTGACACTGCCTTTGAAATCTAATCCAGGAACCTCCAGATAGTGGGGAAAGCCAATACCCCTTTCCTGCTCCACTTTTAGCAGGAGGAAGGGTGGGAAAATTAGTCAGATTAGGAGGAGGGTCCCCACTTAGCCTACACCACCCTAGGGCAGGCGATGTGAACCCCTCTTCTGAAATTCCACCATGTTGGGATGGTGAGAAAACATCCTATCAGGGCTAGGGTGGTGCCTCTTCCACAGGAAGAGGCCAATAAAGGGTGTAGACACCCTAAAGGTATTAAGCCCATTGGCTACTACTTGTCTCCCCTTGTACCGCCCCTTAATTCAGTATTTAGGTGGCACCTCAAGACCTGAACATCAGATTCAAAGGACAAGAGAAGACCAGGATAAAGAAGACCAGCTGCATGACAACTGAAGCCCTGCTGCACAAGAAAAAGGAGCCCAACCCTGCCTGCTGCTCCAAGGATTCGACAATTGCTGCTGCTATGTCGTCCTGAAACCTGAGAGGACTCCAAGAACCCCAGAGCACCTCCCGGCTTCAAGAAATCACAGAGAAGCTCCCTTGGAGTGAAGGTATTACCCCCTTCACACCACAGGCATCCATCTCATGAAGTCCGGTTTGTCGATTTGCTGCTCCCCGACGACCTCAACGCTGCACCAAAGCAAGAGAAGGTTCAACAGCTGCTGAGGGTCAGATCTGTCTCCTCACCAAGTTTGAAGCCACCAGCGCCTACTGGAGCTGTGGCGGACCAATACCCCGGGTACCGGACCACCAACGCCAAAGACCAAGATGAAAAGCCCCCTCCGGACTCCCAAAACACCAGATGCAAGCACCTGTTGAGGGACGTTGAGACACCTGAGACCCACTTCCTAAGTGGTCCAGCTGTCCCAACATCGCCCATCCAAGTTGCCTGCTCCTGACCACGAGGCCCTCAAGACACACGACGCCCGGCTGACCTGTATGCTGTGCGCCTGGCTCCTCCTACCCCAGTGCCGACCAACCAGCTCAGCTCCCATGGTCCGCTGGCCCTTGTGACCCCTACCTCTAAGGAGACCCACCAGACTTATGTGTAAGTCCCTCTGTGCAGTGCATTTTCAAGTGGCCCCCCTTATTCTTTGCATACCTGCTTCCAAGACCTCAGCACTCTGCTCCCGGCGCTCCAGGATGCTCTCGAACTTCTCTTGCTGGAACTTTGGACCTGGTTCCGACATCGACCTAAAACAAGAAGGTGGCCTTCGTGAAAGCATTGTCTGAATTTCTATGCATTTTCCAGATTTTTCCCCATTGTTTCCTATTTTGCGTAATTGTGCATAGAAGTGATATATTTATCAAACTTTGCAAAATCGTATCTCTAAAAATACTTACCTTAGGAAAGTGTTTGTAGTCTTAAAAATTATATTAAAATCATTATTTTTACAAATTGGTCTCGGATTTATTCCTGAGTGTGTCTCATTTATTGCCTCTGTGAGTACAACAAATGCTTAGCACTACCCTCTGTTAACCCTAACTTCTCGCCCACACTACCACTGAAAGAGAGTTAGTATTATTTACTTATTCCTTTCTATACCCAATGGGGATTCACCGGACTCTCTACATAGTATTTTTCATTTTAGAACACTGTAAGGAGAGCCAGTTTCCTACATTTGTGGTTCAGCGGTGGGATAGAAGACTGCATTTTCTGGAATCACTTTGTCAATAAGTGACCACATGGGTAGATCCCCAAAATTGCCTTTAGATAGCCAAAATTCTTGATTGCTCAATTTTTTCTAAATTTCTAAAATGAACTGTTAGGGCCTTGGTTAAGTCTCTGAAACTAAGTGGTTAGAAATGTAAAAGTCTGTGCTTTTAGTTAGGACAAAGTATTCAAGGTATAGTTATTTTTTGTAACTTCATAAAAAAGGTGCCAACTTTAGTAAAATAGTGCCTGATTCTGATAGCCAACCTCAGGAACTCGACCTGATTTCTTACATGGACCTCAACCATGTTCAATGTAGGACCCTCTGTAAGGGCTATGGTATCAAAACAGACAAAAGCCCAAAAAGGAATATCTCAGACAACTGATAGCTCAGTTTGAAAGAGATAATCCAGAATTAGTGGCTCAATCTGAGGATGAGGAGCCTACTAATAAAGATGATGCTGAGAATGGACATGAGTAAGTCCCCTCAGATGAGGACCTCATGCTAGAAAGATTGACCAGGAGACTGACGTTAGAGGCTCAGCTCCTGGAAATAGAGAAAGAAAGAAAAGATATGCGTCTAAGACCTATCTCTGGTGGCAGCATACAAATAAATTGGGAGAGTGGAGGTTCTTATGGCTCAAAACTCCCCAAAGGGATTGTCCCTAACATTTCAGAGGGTGATGACATCACCAAATGGTTCACTACATTTGAGAGAGCCTGTGTAGCAAGAAAAGTAGCTAGAAAGAATTGGGCTCCTCTCTTGTGGGAAGTAATCTCAGGAAGATGCAGGGATAGACTCCTGGCATTGCCTGAAAAAGATGCTGGGTCTTGTGACCTCATGAAGGGTACCTTGATTTAGAGCTTTGGACTCACAACTGAGGAGTATAGAGTGAGATTCAGGAAGACTCGAAAAACCTAGAGTCAGTTCTGGGTGGGATTCATATACTTTTCAGTAAAAACACTGGGGGGCATATTTACAAGGGCTTATCGCCACTGGAACGTCACTTTTTGTGACATTCCTGTGGCGATAATCCCTTCGGCTTATTTACAAGGCAGCGCTAAACCACTTAATGTGGCTTAGCGCCGCTGCACTAAGGGCCCGATTATGAAGTCGGTCGGAGTTGCCTCCGACCGACATCATCGCGGAATCGGGACCGACCGACCTCCGGTCGGCGTTCCCGTCCGCAGAATTACGATGCCACAGCACATGGTGGGGTCGCATACTCCCATTTCCCCTATGGAAGCTTGTGCTGCGGCCGTAAACTGGCCCTAGCACAAGCTCCCATAGAGAAATGGAAGATTGTGTTCATCCCTGAATCGTGTTGCAGGCCCCTCATGGTGCCTGCCACACGGTGCAGGGATGAACGGGAGGCTGCAAAGAGAAGGGGGCCCTGCTAGGGGCCCCATACAAGCTTTCCGACAGGCTTTCCATTTCGTAAATCCCGACATGGAAAACCTGTGGAAAACCGAGCATCGTAATCTCAATGGTGGAAATGGCGTCCATTGGGATTACAGGCCGGTCTCCGACTGGCCGACGGGTTCCTTGAGCCCGTCGGAATCCAGCCTGAATGACTGGCCGGTTTCAATTGCGACCGCCTAGATTGAAATTAGGCGGTCGGAATTGAAACCGACGATCTCGGTCGGAAAGCCTCAGACCGAGATCGTAATAAGCTCCTTAGTGTGAAAGGGGCGGGCAGTGGGTGTTGTGGTGGGCGTTACGCCGCAACACACATTGATTTTGACCCTGCCTCCTATTTAGAAGGGTGGTGTAAATATGGGCAGCACCAAAATTAAGACCAGGGAAAACCAGGTCTTAACATGGCAAAACAAGGAGAAATGTTTAATTTCTCCTCATTTTTGCTGTTTCTATGTGTGCTGCATTGTGCAGCACACATAGAAATGGCAAATCACCATGAATGATTGTTTATGTGCAGAAAGGTGTCCCTTCCTGCACATAAACAATCATTAACAAAATGACGATTCGCAACTTCTATGTGTGCTGCACAATGCAGCACACAAAGGAGTTACAAATCACCATTAGTGATTGTTTATGTGCAGGAAGGGACACCTTCCTGAACATAAACAATCATTCCCTCAACGCAGGCACCCTTGCACAATGGTGCAAGGGTGCCTGCGTTGGCGCACAGGCAGCTGAGTTTAGCGTCAGCGCTAGGGAAAACGCAGGGATGTGTCGTACCATTGTAAATATGGCGCATCCCTGCGTTTTCAGAATGGCGGAGCGTGGCGTAAGACATTTTTGCTTAATGCTACGCTTTGCCATTCACTTATAAATATGCCCATAGGTGGTTGGTTAACAGGTAACAATGTGTATGACTATGAAGGGCTTTACAATTTAATTATGAAAGTGCATCTTTTCAGTAATTGTTACAATGAGAAGTTACATCAGCATCTGGTAGACCTAGGTCCACTTTCTCCTCTAGAGTTGGGAAGAAGGCAGACCACTGGCTCAAAACAAGGGTGACTAAAACTGCCACTGGTGGGGGAGACCAAAAGAAAGAGGCCAAAAGGCCCCACCACAAGGGAAAGATGGTGACCAAAAAGGGAAAAACAAAAACGAGTCTTCTTCAGGCCCCCAAAAATGTGTTCAGGAGGGTGGGCCCTGAAACTCATCACAGCCCAAGGGAGGGTACCAGGGTAAGAACTGGGATCCCAAAATGCCTTGATGTCATGTCTGTAGGGCACTTGGACACCGAACTGGAGACCCTGGTTGTAAAAACAAACAAAATGCCTCTAGTCCACCTGCAGTTGCCAATCTCCAGATGGGATCTCAGGAGAGCACTGGCAATGTCAGAGAGCTCACAAGGTGACCCTAGTAGGGGATGTGGATGTAGCCACCTTATCTGTCTGGCCCACTAACATGCAAAAATACAGACAGCATCCTATTATTAATGGGGTTAGTGAGGAGACATTGGGAGACACTGGTACAAGTGTCACAACGGTGATCAAGCAACTAGTGTCCTTAGAACTGTATCTGCCTGGAAGGACCTATCCAGTCACCAGTGCTGACAGTGTGACAACAAACCATCCCATGACGATGGTGTCCTTTCACTGGGGAGGGATTGCTGGTCGAAAAGAGGTATCAGTGTTCTTATCCATCCGAGTTGAATGCTTGCTTTGCAATGGTTTGGAGTCCTCAGTCTGGGCTGAGGCAGAACTGAGAATTCATGCAGAAATGCTTGGAATTCCACACTGGGTGTGTGTGAAAACCAGAGCACAGAGCAGAGTCCAGAGTGAAAAAGAGGTGCTGAAGTCTGGAAGAATGACCCAGCCTTTCAGGAGAAAAGGCAAGCAGACTGGGGAGCCAGCTGCAAATCAGACACCTGACCCTTCTTCTCAGGGGGAAGAAGAGTCAGCCCCAAAGGGGAAATGAGCCTCAGGAGCTGGAGCCTTACCAGGCTGAGCTTCTGGGCACAAGGGGACACTCTAGGGAAGATCTTTCCAGGGTCAGGGGACCTTCTCCACTCTTGAAAGCCTGCGACATCAAGCTGCTGCACAGGAAAGAGGTGATGTCAGTGGTTTCTAAAGGACCTATTGGGGGAAGGGGATCCTTTACACTGAGGCCAGAGACCCCAAACCTGGTGCCACTAGGAGAGTGGTCGTCCCTCAGGCATTTAGGGAATTCCTCCTAAATTTGGCCCATGACATCCCCTTAGCTGGACACCTTGGCCAGACCAAAACTTGGAGCAGGCTAGTAAGCCACTTTTACTGGCCAGGGATGCACCAGAAGGTGAAGGAATTTTATAACTCCTGTGCCACCTGTCAAAGCAGTGGCAACATAGGTGGCCATCCAAAGGCCCCCTTAATTCCACTTCCAGTGGGTGGAGCTGCCTGTGAGAGGATAGTGATTGACATTGTTGGTCCACTTGACCCTCCTACAGCATTAGGAAACAGATATATTCTATGGTAGTGGATCATTCCACCAGGAATCCTAAGGCTGTTTCCCTTAGGACTACCACTGCCCCTGCTGTGGCTTGGGCCCTCATTGGTATGTTTACCATGTAGACGCTCTTTATTAACCGTACGATTACTTAAAATCTTAACCGTATAAAACACACAAGCAACACCCCTCCTCCCTTCCGCCCTCTGCCATAGAGCTTCCCAGCATTTAAAATACAAATGCACCATGCCTGCATGTGCTCTGTATCTTTACCAGGGTGGGCTTCCCTAAGGAGATGGTATCAGATAGAGGTACAATCTTCATGTCTGGTTACCTGAAACACATGTGGAAGGAGTGTGGAGTGACCTACAGGTTCATTACCCCATACCATCCGCAATGTAATGGCCTTGTTGAAAGATTCAACAAGACCATGAACGGTATGATTGGAGAACTCCCGGAAAAAATCAGGAGGAGATGCGATGTCCTACTGCTATGCCTGCTTTTTGTCTACAGGGAAGTGCCACAAAAGGGAGTGGGATTCTCCCCTTTTGAACTTTTGTTTGGTCATCCTGTCAGCGGATCCTTGTGCCTTGTCAAGGAGGAACAGGTTAAGCCTCTTGTTGAACCTAAAGAGGACATAGTAGACTATGCATATGTACTTGGCCCCGGCCCCCAGATGGCTGAATACATGGTGAAAGCAAACAAAAACCTTGAAGCCAGCCAAGACCTCCAGAAGCAATAGTATGACCAAAAGGCTGCTATAGTGGAGTTCCAACCAGGGCAGAAGGTGTGGGTTTTGAAGCCTGTAGTCCCCTAGGGCTCTCCAAGGTAAGTGGAGTGGGCCCTACCCTATTCTAGAAAGAAAGGGGGAGGTCACCTATCTGGTGGACCTTGGCTCTTGCAGGAACCCTAAAAGGGTCATCCATGTAAACCGCCTTAAACCCTACTATGACAGAGCAGATGTGACCATGCTCTTGGTTACAAATGAGGATCAGGAAGCAGAGAGTAAACCTCTCCCTAACTTCCTGTCCAACAACCCAAAAGATGGGTCGTGGAAGGTGTAGTCTTGTCAGACACCCTCACTGCCCAGCAGCAGACTGATTGCAGTCAAGTCCTAAATCAATTTGCTGAGCTCTTCTCTTTGACCCCTGGTCATTCTAGCTGGCGTACCCATGATGTGGACACTGGTGAAAGTCTACCTGTCAAAAGTTAAATCTACAGGCAGTTTGATCATGTGAAAGAGAGCATCAAAGCTGAAGTAAGCAAGATGCTGGAATTGGAAGTCATAGAGCAATCTCAGAGCCCCTAGGCCAGCCCAGTGATGTTAGTCCCCAAAACTCATACTCATGGTGGTAAGAAAGAGATGAGGCTCTGTGTGGGCTATAGGGGCCTCAATGCTGTGCCCAAAAGGATGCACACCCAATACCAAGGACAGATGAATTAATTGGCATGTTGGGAGCAGCAAAATATCTGAGTACCTTTGATCTCATATCTTGGTACTGGCAAATAGGTCTGACTCCAGAAATAAAAGAGAGATCTGCATTTATAACCCCAGATGGACATTATCCGTTTACTGTGATAACTTTTGGACTGAAGAATGCACCTGCCACTTTTCAAAGGTTGGTGAACAAAGTCCTTGCTGACTTAGAATCCTACAATGCAGCATATTTAGATGACATAGCTGTCTTTAGCTCCACCTGGCAGGATCACCTGATCCATCTAAGGAAAGTATTATAGGCTCTGGGAAGTGCAGGCCTCACTATCAAGGCAAGCAAGTGCCAGATAGGGCAGGGAAAGGTTGTATACTAAGGCAACCTTGTTGGTGGAGGCCAGGTTCAACTCTTACAACCCAAGATCCAGACCATTCTGGACTGGGTGGCTCCAACAACCCAGACTCAAGTCAGGGCCTTTGTTGGGTTGACTGCTTACTACAGGATGTTTGTGAAGGATTATGGCACCATTGTGACACCCCTCACAGACGTGACCTCCAAAAGAATGCCCAAAAAGGTGAACTGGACAGTGAGTCAAAAGGCTTTTGACACTCTGAAAGGAGCAATGCGATCTGCACGTGTTCTGAAAGCATCAGATTATGCCAAGCTATTCATTATGCAGACAGATGCATCTGAACATGGGATAGGAGCAGCCCCATCCCCCAAAAAATGACCAAGGTCAAGACCAGCCTGAGGCTTTCGTCAGTAGAAGGCTACTTCCCAGGGAACAGCGTCGGAGTGCCATTGAGAGGGAAGCCTTTGCTGAAGTCCATACCTGTTTGTCTCCCACTTCATTGTTCAAACCAACCACAGACCTCTCAGATGGGTAATGTAGATGAAAGGTGAGAATCTCAAACTGCTAATGTGGTCTATATCCCTGCAGGGAATGGACTTCAACGTTGTACACAGATCTGGGACTGCCCATGCCAATGCAGATGGGCTTTCCACATTCTTCCACTAATCTCTAGGAGAAGGTTAGTCTCATCCTCTTTTGTTTTGGGGGGGGGGGTCATTTAGGAAAGTGCATCTTTTGACATGGTTAGCCCCCACTTTTTGCCTGATCTCTGATGTGACTTTGTACTGTAACTGCACTAGGTCCCTGCTAACCAGGTCCCTGGAGCCAGATTTCTTTCCCAAAACCTGTACCGCGATTGGTACAACTTAAGTTACCCCTGTTAGTACCTAGTAAATGGTACCCCTAGTACTTAGGGCAGGAGTACTGAAGAAAGTCCTTTGGGCTGCAGCACTGGTTGTGCCACCCCAGAGACCCCTCACCATTGCAGGCTGTGTGTCTTGATGCAGAGAAATCCGAAGAGTCGAAATGGCACACAGCCCTGTGTGCCATGCCACCCATACACTGCATAAGATATAGGTAAGTCACCCACACTGCAGGCCTTTACCCCTAAAGCAGGGTGCACTATATGCCATGTGTGGGGATATCAGCATGAGAAGATTTATTAATAAATTCACACAGGAGACCCTTTCAGCGGGCCCTCTGAAAACTTACCAAGCATTGGTGTGGTTCCTGACTTATTTTCGTCAGTCTGCCACCCACTACCAGACATGTTTCTGATCTCATTGGGTGAGAGCCAGCACTCTCAGAGGACAGAGACAAAGTCTGCTCTGGGCAGATGTGCTTCCCCCTCCTCCAGGACAGGATGGCCTTCCTGGGTGGGAAGCTTCAAAGACGATACCGCCTTTGAAATCCAACCCAGGAACCTCCAGATAGTGGGGGAAGCCAAGCCCTCTTTCCTGCTCCACTTTTAGTGGGAGGAAAGGCGGAAAATTAGTTAGATTAGGAAGAGGGTCCCCACTTAGCCTACACCACCCTTAGGGCGGGGCAGGTGATGTGAACCCCTCTCCTGGAATTCCACCATCTTGGGATGGTGGAAAAACATCCTATCAGGGCAAGGGTAGAGCCTCTTCCCACAGGAAGTGGTCACTAGAGAGTGTAAACACCCTAAAGGTAGGTAACCAATTAGCTTCTACCTGTCTCCTCTTGTAACGCTCCTAAATTCAATATTTAGGTTGCACCCGAGACCTGAACATCAGATTCGATGGACAAGAGTAGACCAGGACAAAGAAGACCCACTGCACAAGAACTGAAGCCCTGCTGCAGAAGAAAAAGGCTCCAAACCCTGCCTGCTGCGCCCAGGACTCGACAATTGCTGCTGTTGTGTTGCCCTGAAACCTACTGGACTCAAAGAACCCTGTAGCACCTCCAGCCTTTGAAGAAATTGGTGAGAAGCTCCCTTGGAGTGTAGGTATCACTCTCCTGCACACCGCAGGCACCGTTCCTGTGAAGTCGTGTTTGTTGACTTGCTGCTCCCCGACTACCTCGACACAGCACTGAAGCAAGAGAAGGTACAACAGCTCCGGAGGGTCTGATCTGTCCCTCCACCAAGTTTATAGACACCAGCACCTACCGGAGCCACAGCGTACCAATACCTGGGGTACTGGACCCCCAACACCAAACACCAAGAAGAGTCCCCTCGGGACTCCCAAAGCGCCAAAAGCAAGCACCCATCGAGGGGTGTCAAGACACCTGAGACCCACTTCCTAAGTGGCCCAGCATGCCGAGATTGCCTCTCCACGTTGCCTGCTCCAGACTGCGAGAACCTCAAGACTCATGGCGCCCGGCTGACCTGTTCGCTGTGCACCCGCCCTCTCCGGTCCCAGCCCCTACCAACCAGCTCTGCTCCTGTGGTCCCCAAGCCCTTGTGACCTCCTCCCTCTAAGGAGACCCACCGGACTTACCTCTGTGTAGTGCATTTTCAAGTGCCCCCCCCCCCTTCATCTTTATGCACCTGCTTCCAAGACCTCAGCACTCTGCTCCTGGGTGATCGTGGATGCTCCCGAACTTCTCCTGCTGGAACTTTGTGTCTGGTCCCGACATCGACCTAAAACGAGAAAGTGAACTTTGTGAAAGCATTGCCTGAATTTCTATGCATTTTTCTGCTTTTCCCCCATTGTTTCCTATGGTGCGTAATTGCGCATAGAAGAGATATATTTATCGAACTTTGCAAAATCGTATCTCCGAAAGTACTCACCTTAGCACTGTGTTCTTGGTCTTAAAATGTATATTAAAATTGTTATGATTTTTACGTATTGGTCTCTTGTTTATTCTTGAGTGTGTGTCTCATTTATTGCCTCTGTGAGTACAACAAATGGTTAGCACTACCCTCTGATAAGCCTAACTGCTCGCCCACACTACCACAAAAAGAGAGTTAGTATTAACTACTTATACCTCTGTATATCCATTGGGGATTCCCCGGACTCTCTACATAGTGTTCTTCATTTCAGTACAGAGAGCCAGTTTCCTACAAAGGAGCTTTAATGCAGAATTATTAATAAACAATACAGAAAATAATGCATGAATTGCCATGAAGGCTCAAACTCAAAGTACATAGACACAAAGTCAAAATAAACACCTAGTTAGATGATTGAATCTCTCACATTCTAAGTGTCAGATTCTTAAAGAAAACTAACAGAATCCTAAGTGAGTAAAGGAAAGTCGCAACGCAAAATATTCGGACAGAGTCTCAGGAGGAAAAGTAGAAGTCACCCCCAATTCCTCAAAAACAGAAGCTTGTATGCACATTTCACGCATAACAATTAGTAAAACTGCAGATTTAGCATGATATGATCATGGTTAGATTGCATTGGCAAATCACAAACAATTTTGTATTATGAAGTCATTTTAGCACTAACCCATTTCTTTAGGTAAGAGAATTTTTTCCTCTCACTTCCTCAGCAACTATACTCCAGAGATGTACAATATAATATGAAACATTTCTCAGGCAATAGCTCATAGAATTATGTTCCTCTGCACGTTTGCATCAGAACATCCAGTGGAAATCCTTCAAAATGATACATCATGTATCATCATTCCCAATACATACGTTCTAATATATCAAGTCTCTTTTAAGTCATAGCCATCTGTGCTCTGCTGAAACTGTGGGAAGAGAAGACTCGCAGCGGGTCACTTGATTGGGAGTTGTAATGAGCACAAGCAAGTTGAACAGAACACCAGAAACTGCATCCATCTTAAATAAATGGTGTCTCCCACGAAAATGTGGTATAACTTCCCTACATTATTAATCACACTTATAAGTGAATTAATTTTAAAAATGTAAGCGTAGAATCATCAGTTTATCGGTCACAGTTGTATGCATTATTAAAATCACAAATTTGCACAAATAATTTGTCACCCAAAATTGAACATTGAAAAAAACTTTCACAATCTCTTTCTTTTTTAAATGGCCTTTTGCAATGATTCTACATACACGGTTGTGGTAGTGGTTGATGTTATCGGTATTGGAAAATAGACCACCTAGACATGTACTTGTGCTTCTCTTGCAGCCATACTTGTGCCATCAGCAAGGAAAGCACTGTAGGAAAGTGGGATGTCTGAAAATATTTGTCTGTTACAACATTGCAATTGGTGTTGTACTACAAGCAGGTCCCCTTGTACAGGGTCATGCCTGTGACCCTATGTGTTGCAAAAGTGATAGATAAAAGTTTGTCTATTTTCATATCTGCAGAGCCCATTGTAGCGTCTTTTCCCAGCCTGGGTACAGGCAAATGACTGCGCTACACACAGAGCTTAGTATTACACGTCTTTCCTCTTCTGCGTGTACCTTCGAACTAAGCATTCTAAATCAGCCTTCATTGCATTCCGTATAACACCTATGTCATAGCTCTACGAAGTCCATCAGGAACTAAAAGGGTTCCGTCATAGCTAACTCGCAAGATACTACATCTACCCCTCTGTTAAATGAAAATATTCAATTTTGTACAAAATACATACATCTACACAATTACATCTCTTCAATCAATCTTTTTGGCGCTTTAACTGTTCGACCAGATCTAGTAGCTGGAAACTGGGAACTGTCACCCTCAATGTCCAGGATCTACGCTGATGGTGGAGAGGCAACAGCAGTCACTGGTGTGTCGGACCCAATTTCTCCTTCAACATGTAGATCTGACGAACGACGAGGTAAACGGCGAAAGTGAGAATAGTCTCTGGTAATACACTTCCCAGGGCACTGGGGAGTCACCATGTGTCCCTTGGTAGACACCACTTGAAAAGGTTCTGCATTAAAGTGAGCATCAGTTTTTCTTTTCTGCATCTGGTGTGCGAGCACTCGATCTGCTCTCCTAAAGATTGATGTTCTTCACATATCGTCTTTTGTCAGCATACGCTTTCATCTTTTGTTTCTGAACCAAGCCCTTCTCACAAGTTGTATTCTCGTTGTTCTCTCTCTGATTGGTCCACTGAGGTATCTTGGTTGTCATTGCTCTCCCGAACATCAATGTTGCAGGATTTTCACATGTGTTCGAGTTAGGTGTTGAACGATAAGCCCTCAAGGTAGAATTCAACACAGTCTTTAAATCAAGTTTTTCAAGAGTAGCACACTGCACTGCTTTCTTTGGAGTACTCATAAAACGCTCAACTAGTCCATTGGCCTGCAGCCACAGAGGTGTGCTCTTCTGATGCTTTATACTCAGATGCTCTAAGAAATCTTTAAACTAACGACTATTAAATGGTGGGTCATTGTCAGATTTCAACACGGCTGGAACACCCCATGACGCAAAGATGCCATCTAGTCTCTCAAAGACTCGGTCTTGAGTGGTAAATGAAAGATCCTCAATTAAGGTAAATCGTGAGTATTTGTCCACAATCACCATCAGGTGATGTACATTGTCAAGTGGACCGAAAAAGTCAATGGCTACTCTCTCCTAGGCATGCTTTGGGAGTTCTGACATGGTTAAGGTGTGTTGAGTAACTTTAGTAGAAAGGCAGTTGCACAGATGACAGGCCTTTAATTCCTTCTCAACCCGCTCATCGATATACGGAAACCAGACTCGGTCTTGTAGAGCTCGTTTTGTGGCAACGATTCCACAATGTCCTTCGTGGGCCACTTCAATCATCTCCTGCCTCAGACTCTCTGGAATCAGGATTCTCGACCCTTGTAATATAACTCCTTCCTGAATTATGAACAATTCATCTTTGACATTTTTATATTTATGATATTCACCCTCACTGGTGAGAGGTCGAGGGTGTTGGTTCCATGACTGATATGTGGTTATATCTTTTAACTTTAGCAAGTCACTATCATGGCTCGTGGCAGTGATAATCTGGGCTATCAGCTGGTGTGTTTGATTTTACAATTAAATTGATGTAGGCCTCAGGAGTTTTGGATTGAGTTCCATGACTGAACAGTAGTCATCGGGTTCTGATCTTTTCCTGGACGATGCACAATGTCATAATTGCACTCTTGCTGTCGTAGTCCCCATCGTTCAATGTGAGGAGGCATGTTGGCCTTTGGATTGCCAAATATAGTTATCAAAGCTTGATGATCAGTTACCAGCGTAAAAGGCTTTCTGTACAGGAACGCATGGAAATGTTAACAAGTCCATACCACGGCCAAACTTTATTTTTCAGGTTGTGAATTAGCACAATCTGTTTGGGATAAATTCCTACTTGCATATGCCACAATATGCCTTCAAACATTTGGGTGTCTGCTGTGCTGTGCAAGGATGGTGCCTAACCCAACTGGGCTAGTATCGACAACAACCTCTGTATGAAGCTTCGGATTGAAATACGCCATTTCAATAGCTTTCTCAATGGTCTGTTTGATTTTCTTGAAACTTTTCCCACATTCATGTCACCAATGAAATGAAACATTCTTTTTCGTCAATTCTCTCAATGGAACATTTACAGTGGCAAAGTCTCGTATATAACTGGAACAGTAGCTGGTTGTGCCAAGAAATGAAATTGAAGAAATTGAAACATCTTGTGGGGATCAGCATTTGACAGCGCTTGTACTTTAGAAGGATCAGGTATCATACTCCCCATCAGAAAAGAAATGGCCAAAGAATTTTTACTTTGTCTTGTGGAACTCACATTTATGTGCATTTAAAGCCAAACCTGCATCCGCAAGTAAATGACAGACTTGTGTGAGAGCTTTATTGTGCTCTTTTTTTGGCAGCTCCGAAAATGAATATGTGATTGCTATATTTGAACGCATTCATGACAGGCTGTATGATACGTTGAATGACTTCTTGGAAAAGTTCTGCAGAAGATGACACACCAAAACGTAGTCTTTTGTATTGAAACAAACCAACATGTGTAGAAAACGTTGTAATGTACCTGCAATTTTCTTCGAGTTCCAACTGACGATTACCTTTAAATCAAGACGAGAGAAGACATTGGCACCATTTAGTTGCATTATCATGTCACCAATGTGTGCACCTGAATGTCGCTCTCGTTCAATTGCCTTGTTTGCCTGACCCATGTCAACGCATATGCGCACAGCTCCTTCACTGTCCTTTATGGGCACCACCACTATGGGAGAAATCCATGATGTGGGACCAGTAGATCGCTCAATTTTATCATACTTAAGTGACGATTCAATTTCTTTTTCAACAGCATCTTGTAAATGAAAAGCAATGTGTCTATGTCTTTAAGCAACAGGATGGGCATCCTCATTAATATGCAGCTTTACTTTCATAGTCTTAAGCTTTCCTAAACCATGAAACAATGAAGGGAATTGACTTTCTATTTCATGGTGAGCATTCGTGTTGTAGTTTACGGAAATCAGTCCCATATCAGCAGCTGTGCTGAAACTGAGCAGACAGGCACTTGACACTGTACCTTGTAGCACATGGATGGGTGCTTGCACCATCATTTTCTTGGGATTCATTGTCGCTACAAATGAACCTTGACTTTTTAAGGGTGTCGATGCAGCCCATGTATACACTTTGGTTTTCAAGGGCATCAGTCGCGGTAGTGGAGACAATTCATTATATTTCTCCTCAGACATAATGTTTATTGAAGCATCACTGTCGATGATGAAAGGTATCGAACAATCATTTATTTTCAGTGTTAATTTTGTACAATGTTTGAATGACTTTGGGGCTTTAGCATTTCGACTTTTCTTTCACTGACATCTTTCTTCACATGCAGCCAGTCCAACATGCTTTTCTGAGGTAAACATAGACATAGCACAGCCATCTTCTTCACTTTCACGTGATACTGATCTAGAAAAACCTCTTCATTCAGTGTTGATTTGCCCTAACTGATGTCACCTCTTGGCCTTGTGGGTGCGCATCGAACATTGCTTCTGGAACATTCCGGTGGCCATTGTGTCTTTGTGCCGTGATGCATTTGCTTTTTCCTTTTCTCTGCAGGCCTTCACAAAATGGTTCCCCTTCCCACAGCCTTTACATATCTGTCCAATGGCGGGACATTTACCTTCATGTGGAAACGAAACTCCACCTCGTGAAACACAACTTTTCTTTATGTGTAGTCATCACCTTGTGTCCTTTGGCTTTGGCTTATTTTTTACACTCATGACTGATTCATTCCAGGCACCTCCATGTTAGCAGCTTGTCTATTGAGATGCTCTTCAGCTGTGGCAGCCATTAACACTCACTCCAGATTAATGGCCAAAATATGAGACTGGCAGTCTGAGGACCGCTAGACCCGTGGTTGCGCAGCAGTGGCGGTCCAGCCACTGCTGCACCAGCGGTCTGACCTCCCCATTATGAGTTGGGCGTTCGGACCGCCCTGGGACCACCGATGCTGCCAGGGAATTGACATTCCCTGGAGGTGGCGAGGCGGTCAGAGGCCGTAATATGCTTGCCGGGATGGCTGTGGTCCTGCCAAGTATATTACGAGTTTCCTCTCTACCGACGGTGACATGGAGGTTTCTACTCCATGTCAACCCTGGCGGAGAGGAAACAAAGGGAGCCCTAGAGGGCCACCTATGCCTCCTCCACTTGTGCATTCACACAGGGGCCATAACATGTGCCCCCCTGTGTGCATGCACAAGAGTTCCTGCACGGCATGGACTTTTCAGTCCATGCCATGCAGGAACCTTGTGAGGCGTCCCCATTGCAGTGTCTTTTTCAAAGGCACCGCAGCCTTTGAAAGAGGCACCGCCCTGGGAACGTCACATCACCCGCCGCCAGACTACAAATAACTTGTAATCAGGTGGGCGGGCGGCGGCGAGTCTTGATGGTGCGGGGACGTGGCAGTGGAGTACCGACCGCCCCCGCACAGCAGAAACTCGTAATCTGGCCCTAAGAGTTTCTCTCAGCATTCATCATCTGAATGAATCTGACAAGCATCCATCAATAACTCTAAGATGTACAGCTTCTTTATCATTAAATTAATTGAATTTATAGTGTTTTATGAGTGTGTTGAGTTTCTGCACAAATTCATCTATGGTTTCACCAACTTTCTGTCATTCTAAACTGAAAATGTATCTTTCGTAATCTACATTGGGCATTGGATTGAACTTGCAAATCAAAGTTTCTTTAATCTGATGGTATGTAATTTCTTCGTCAGTTTGAGACATTTTCCTTATGACTTCTTTTGCACCATCACCAGCAAGGTTTTTGAGGTATTTGACAAGCTTTTTGGTATCAGTCTCTTCAAGTGCATCAATGAAGTCTTAAAATGGTTCTATCCAAACAATCAATCTCTCGCCAATATTTTGCTTTTTGGGAGTATCAAAAGGTGGTGGTCATTTCAGGAAGGCAGCAGGATTGTTGACCAGTGTGAAGCTTACTGACACTGCTGGTGGACCACTGTGACTTGGTTTAGGCAACTCATCTGTGAGGCCTTGCAATGGACTGGCCTTGAGATCATCTTTAATGATAGCTGGAAACGTGACTTGCTTCACTGCCACCTGAAACATTTCATTATTCCAAAAGTCACTCTCTGCTCTTTATTCTTCGAAGACCTGTGACGTTGTGGTGGCTGGCCACTTCGGGTGTTGACGACTCTGTAAGCACACCTTTGGCACGTCTCCCTGAGCCACTTCACCACATGCAGGAGTACTATGACTCTCTCTCTGTAATGGGTTTTTAAGTCAATGACTTCTTTTCAAAATGTCAATTTGCACTTTTTACACCAAGTAGGTCTACGCCTTGCAGTGCTTCTGTTTGCAGCGTTATTTTACAAGTTCTGATTATAATTGACTGCTCTTTGAAAACCTGGTTGTATCCGCCTTTAGCGTAGACACTCCGTATAACATATGCCTTTATTTTGCGTGGCAGCACAGTGACTTTATGTATGGTCTGACCAGCAGGTTCTCAGCCAATGGCGTGAAGATTCTTCGTAATGCTTTGGCTAGTGTCAGTTGCTTCACAGTATTAAGCATTGAATCCGTATTTCGATGACAGCACACGTGGCATGCACATGCAGTTTGCTTAGACCATGGCAAACTCTCTGGGAGAGCACTGTTGATACTCAGGTTACTTATCCCCTATCTAGTTGCCATTTGCAGCGTCTTCCCCAGCCTTGGTGCCCGCAAATGACTACACCACACACAGAGCAGAGCTTATTATTACACATCTTTATTCTTCTGTGTATAACTACCAACTCAACATTCTAAATCAGTCTTCATCGCATTACAGTCTTACAACTATGTCATAGCTCTACGGAGTCCATCAGGAGCCAAAAGGGTTCCATCATTGCTAACTCGCAAGACACTACACCCATGTTACACAAGTCTGCTTCAAACTCTTTCCTCCAATTTGGCATATTGTTTGATGTATGTACATCTCTGATCCTTATTGATGGCAAGTATTGTAAGAAGGATGTGGATGTACAACTTGCACTGCCATAAATTTTGGCAATGTACCCTTCCACTTCCAACCCTCCCCATATCTGTGACTGAACGTTATTTACTCCAGATGCTTGGGGGCACATGATGTCAGAACTGAGGTGGTACTGGTTAATCACACAACTGGCACCGGGTTTGAAATTTGCATTCAACAATTCTCTGCTCTAGGTCATTGTGTACCTGGCCACTTTGTAGAATTTTCTTGAACAAAGGGGCTTATTTACAAGCCCCTTGTGCCACCAATGCGTCACTTTTTGTGATGCACTGGTTGGTTGGTTTTTTTACACCATATTTACAAAGTGACGCATCTAGGGAGATGCATCACGTACGAGAGCCCTGCGTCGGAATGGATCTGCGTCAGAACCTCCTGCGCCACATAAGTTTAAATATATGCAAGGTAGGGGTTCCAACGTAACATTTACCGCAATATTGACACAGGGATATTTACAAGTATCCCATGAGCAGATGCATCTTGGGGCTGCGTCACACAAATTGAAAATTGCGTAAGAATCCCTGCGCCTCACAAACCCACGCGTAGGAAATGACACATATGCTGTAGCAATACAAGAGAAGCTTGGCAGAACAGTCTACCATCAAATCTGACAAATGGGCCTAATCTTGCAGTTGGGAGTTGGACAGAGAAGACCACAGCCACCAACAGCCCAAATACCACAATCGCCCCCGCCCCCACCTCCACCACTGCAAAGGCAGCACAGGAGAAGGGAGCGCATCTATCGCTAGAGTACCACCCTCATTGGGCTCAGGGAGGAAGATGTCATAAGATATTACCGCCTCAGGAGGGCATCCATTGTGAGCTTGCTTCATCAGATCTCACCACGGCTACAGCCACCAACTGCCAGGGTCTGCAACATCCCACCGCAGTCCAAGCTCCTGGCTGTCTTACACATGTTGGCCCCATGCTCATTGCAGACCAAAGCAGCACGAGTGGCAGGTGTCTCCCAGGCATCGTTTTCAGCCTTTCTTCCATCTGTCCTGGATGGCATAATTATTCTCACACCACAGTACCTCCAGTTCCCCAACACACAACATCAGCAGATGGAGATAAAGCAAGGCTTTTATGGCATCGCAGGCTTTCCACGTGTTCTTGGTGCAATGGGCGGCATGCATGTGCAACTGGTACCTCCTGCTGCAACTGTCCATCTGTACCGTCACAGGAAGCACACTCACTCAATAAATATCCAGGCCATTGTGGACCATCGGAGACTCCTCACTAATGTACTGGCCAAACTTCCTGGTAGTGTACATAATGCATATATCTTCCGCAACAGCATCATCAATGACCGCTTTCAAAATGGGCAATATGGCAATGGTCTACTTGTAGGTAAGCAACATTTAAAAAATTCACATACGAATAATCTGTAACAGTTGCCGGACATCTGGCACATCTCAGGGCTTCATCTAATACTGAGCAAGGAAGTCAATGTGCAAAGGATCAATCAATCAACCAGAGAATTGTGAAGCATGCTACTCACATGTGAGGGTCTCAAGGCACTAGGGGGGAAGGTGGGAGCAGCTTCAGTCAGTCGAAGAGCCAGGTTTTGAGGGTCTTCCTGAAAACGTGCAGAGTGGGGGCACGTCTGATGTCGATCGGGAGGCCATTCCAGGTTTTAGCTGCGATGTAGGAGAAGGCTCTTCCACCCGTTCTTGCTCTGCGTATGCGCGGGGCCTCGGCGAGGGCGAGGTCAGCGGATCAGAGGTTTCTCTTGGGTATGTGGAAGGAGATTCTTTCGTTAAGATATTGGGGTCCTGTGTTGTGGAGACATTTGTAGGCGTGGGTGAGTATCTTGAAAGTAACTCTTCTCGACGGGGAGCCAGTGGAGGTCTCGCAGGTGTTGGGTGATGTGTTCGTGTCAAGGGATGCCGAGAACGAGTCTGGCAGTGTTCTGTATGGTCTGGAGTTTGTGGAGCAGAGATTTGTTGATCCCGGCGTAGAGGGCGTTTCCGTAGTCCAGTCTGCTGGTTATGAGTGCGTGGGTGACGGTCTTTCTTGATTCGGGGGATCCATTTGAAGGTCTTTCAAAAGATGCGGAGGGTGTTAAAGCAGGTGGAGGCGACGGCGTTGATCTGTCGGGTCATGAAGAGGGAGGAGTCGAGTATGATGCTGAGGTTCCGGGCGTGGTCCGTGGGGTTGGGGGGCTGCCGAGGGCAGTGGGCCACCATGTGTTGTCCCATGCAGAGGGGGAGGGTCCGAGGAAGAGGGCTTCTGTCTTCTTCGAGTTGAGCTTTAGGCAGCTGCTGCTCATCCAGGATGTGACGTCCTTCATTCCTTCCTGGAAGCTGAGTCTGGTGGAGGTGGGGTCCTTGGTGAGGAAGAGGAGGAGCTGGGTGTCTTCGGCGCAGGCTACTATGCTGAATCCGTGCTGTCTGACGATGGTGGCGAGGGGGGCCATGTATATGTTGAAGAGCGTAGGCCTGAGCAATGATCATTGGGGTACTCCGCAGTTTATCTCTGTTTGTTCGGAGAGGAAGGGTGGAAGTCTGATTCTTTGGGTTCTGCCGGTGAGGAAGGCGCGGAGCCAGTCGAGGGTGGTTCCCTGTATGCCGGCGTAGGGGAGGCTGGTGGTGAGTGTGCGGTGGAAGACGGTGTCGAAGGCTGCAGAGAGGTCGAGTAGGATCAGGGCCGCGGTGTGGCCTTGGTCGAGGAGAGTACGGATGTCGTCTGTAGCGGCGAGTAGAGCGGTCTCGGTGCTGTGGTTGCTGCAGAATCTGGATTGGGAGGGGTCGAGGGAAGAGTTCTCTTTGATGAATTTCGTTAGTTGGACGTTGACGGTCTTCTCGGTGACTTTGGCCATGAAAGGGAGGAGAGAGATGGGTCGGTAGTTTTTGAGGTCTGTTGGATCGGCTGAGGGCTTCTTGAGTAGGGGCTTGACTTCTGCGCATTTCCAGTCGTCGGGGAAAGTGTGGGCCCTTCTGTGATACCGATAGTCCAGGTGCACTCATAACGCAAGCGCCATCTCAAGAGGCCGCACACACATTTTCATGGTTGAATGGCCCCATGCAAATGAGTCCATCCCCTTGCCTCAGCACCCGTGCCGTATAACAGACATGGGTGCAGAGGCAAAGAAGCTCTCGAGAAAAACAATGACAGTGCGCCAAACAACATCTGTGGCACTGTCAGTGCACCCCCTGATGGCAGCCCTGTGGGGGGGAGGGGAAATGGGCTCCCAAGCCCCCCCCCCCCTCCCTGACATTACCTTTCAGGTGGGTGCAGTCACTCAATGCAGCCGCCTGTAAGGGGATTTACTATCACCCTTCAAAGTGCTGTTGGGTTGCTGGCTGCGCTATGCAAAAATGGAGCTGTTCTAAGCAGCCACTCCGTCCTTCACAGGAATGCCCTGTTCCCAGGGCTGCATACGTATTCGCCAGCCCTCAGGTCAGCGCATTCCATGTAATAGTGGGCAATTTACCTTTTGTGGCAGGTGCACCTTTCTCAAGCTGTTCCTGACACAAATAGAGGAATTGCGGCCTTTACATAATAGTGCCCTAGGTAGTGAAACAGTACACCAATAGGCAATGTCAAAGCTTAACCAACAGCGCATAGTACACTAGAATGGGATGTGTCACATTAGTGCACTGGAGATCTCCCATGCAAAATGTCATTAGTTAGCACATCAACTTAACAATAGGGACGCATTAAAACTAATGATGACATATCCCTAGCCCAGTGGTTCCCAAACTTTTTCGACCTGCGGCTCCCTTGACCTGTTGGACATTGGCCACGGCTCCCCATTCTGTTACTTTTTTTTGGGACGGGTGGGGGATGTAAGCCCAGCCTCCGGAGTATTTCCATTTTTCTCCCTGAAAATAATTGGGATGAAGCCGATAAAGGTATTAGAATCATAGATGCAATCCTATCCACTCCACTACTGAGCCCCATGCAGTATCAACAACTGATTGGAGGGACACTGGGTTGTTGGAGAAGTGAACTGTCACTGCATTGTTATGTAGTGCTCTTTGAAGAGGTGTGTCTTTAGGACAGGTCATTCCTGAGCAGGGTTTGTCAGGCCCTGATAGATACAGGAATGTTATTTCAGACCCTCGGTGCATTGATAGAGAAGACTGCATCTGCTGTCTAGTTTTTTCTGTTTTTGCACATTATTGCCTCCAGTCTGATGACCCCAGGTAAACCCTTGTCTGGCTTGCTCCCTTTTCACTCTGTCCTCTTTAGGAGTGTGTTTTGTCGACATCTCCTGTCTGCTCCTTCCTAACTCCAGACTTTGCGTTCTCATGCATGCTGTCTGTCTCATGTCTTCTGTCTGTGTGTTCTTGCATCTTATCTCTGTCCTCATGCCCTCAGTCTGTTTTTGCCTACTGCTTGTGTGTCCTTGCCTCCTGACTATGTGTTCTGGCCTCCTGTGTGTGTCATCATGCCTTCTGACTGTGTGTGCATGCCCCATGGGGAGGGCCTGGTACCTGCCAGGAGAGCTCAGGGCTCAGAGCTGAGGGCTCCCATTGATGCACCGCAGGCTGCTCCTAGTTCACAATAATGCACTCTCAGCATCTTTCTGGGCTCTGAGATGACGGGAGCATGCTGCCTGAGCCTCTCTCTCAGCTCCAATATGACGATGACATCAGTGCTGTGCCAGCTCCTCCCTGGGCTCCCAGATGCGTCCCTCCCAGGTCTCTCCCATCACACACTGTCTTTACCACTGTTTTTCCTGTCACCTTGGTTTGGCCACATTTTTGGAATTCGATTCTTTTGGTTTAGGACTCCATGTTCTGTTTCATCAGTGACATTAGTTTATTTATGGGCATTTGCTCTGACCTTTGTCCTATGTTTTTTGCACTTTAGTTTCTGACCTTTGAGTTTGAACTTCTGCTTCTAACCAATTCCATTTGCTTTCGGTTGCTTATGGAAATGTTAATTTATTTTTAGAGAAATAAGCATCAAAATATTCACTTCTTCTTCTGCAATCTCAATGAACTCGAACATCAACCTTCATTGAATACTGCAGATGTCATGCCTCCCTTTTATGAATTTTGAACACTTCAGATAGCCTGTGTATATAACTTAGCATGAAACTTGTATTTGTGCATTAATTCATTTTTTCAGGGATAACTGGAGGCAATTACGGCCTGAGCATCGTAAATAACTTGGCTTTGACATTTTAACTGCAAACTACGGATTGAAATGTTTTTCAGCTGAGGGAGTGAAACTAGAGCTCTGTGCTTTAGAAAGACATGATTAACAGCCAAATTCATGTACATTCCCAAACTGTGTGCTTGGTGTGCGGCGTCCCTGACTTGCTTTGACCTTAACCTAAGCATTACGTGACTCATCACTAGCAAAAATTAACGCATCACTTCAGATTTCCACGCTATTCTTGGTAGAGGTACTTTGGCATACGAAAGTGTCGCATCTGTCAGAAAAATGTCGCGTTAAAGATAACACACACATATCTCCTGTAAAACGACGCTTCAACAACAAACGTCATGCATGCATATATTGTGACGTGAATCACCTTGTAATGGATGTTGCGTAAAAAAAACGACGCGTATGGAGAAAATATGACGCAAAGCATCAAAACGTGTCACATCCATACAGGAAATTATGCAATGACTCAGCCATGCTGCAAAACAAGAAGTAGACAGTTAGTTTCTCTTTCACTTACTATTCCTAGGAGTTTGCTTGGTAGTGGAGGGAAATGTGTGGATCAGAGAGTTTGGCAGCTGTATTGTACTGTTTTTAAGTGTCTGTTTTGTGAAAGTTTTGTAAAAGTTGTCTGATTATTGTCCTAGGTAATAAATTGTGTTGTTCATATTCTCGTGTGTGTGCATTTTTGGGGTCAATCGTTGTAGGGGTAGGGGTAAGGTTGGGTAATAAGTTTCTGTTTTTATTATTTTGTATATAGAATTATAGTGATGTCAGGCAGGTAAAAAACCTGTTGCCACACCAGTTTCTGAGTCTACTTTGGCTAATTGTACATTTCCTACCTAATATGATTGGCACTGGTGGCCGCATCAGTAAGGGCTACCCCCCCCCCAAGAATGCCGTCAAAGGTGGGAAAAGATCCGGTACCAGATGGCTCGCATATTTGATGTGAAGAGGACTGTCCATTAGTTAAAGCGCTGCTGGCAAGATGTCGTCAGTAGAGAGGGTGATCTGCTGGACCATCTCGGCCTAGAAGTCGGTGGCCCTCTTGGTAAGTCAATACATACCTAAACACCCATAGCTCAACTCACACATACATATGCATTGTGTGGAATAGTGACATGCACAGTTAGTGAGGCACTATGGGCCTCATGTGTGAAAAGTGGTGCATTGCTGGTGAAAAACAGCAATGCAAAACTTTTCATAGTGCCGTCCTTGCATCACCTTGAATGCACCGTATTTATTTTACGGAGCACCATGGCACAGTGAATCAACAGATACGTCAGGAATCCGGAATTATCTGTTGGCGCAATGATGAAGCATTGCTGAAGCGAGTAGGTCAACTGATGCAACTCCAGTAATGTGTCATTACACAAGGGCGATTCATATGTGTGAAGCCCTACATCACTCCTTACACCTGCTTGAAGCATGCGTAAGGATTGTGACAGAGTGAAGTCGTATGAGTGGTGTATAGAAAACTAGGGCATTATTTATGTGAAAGTAACCACAAGCCATTTGGCTGCAACGTGCTGTGCAACTTTCAGAGCACAGGGAGGCATCATATTTACAACAATATGATGGATCCCTTTGCTCTCCCATGTGCTGGCGTACAATTGTCTGCCATGTGCCAATGCAGGCACACTTGCACCATGGTACAAGGGTGCCTGTGTTGCGGGGATGTTTGTATTTGTGCAGGAAAGGACACCTTCCTCCACAAAAACAATCACAAGAGGTGTTTTACTCTTTCTATGCAGCACGCATAGAAAGAGGGAAAAATGAAGAGAAATAAATGTATTCCTCCTCGTTGTGCCTCCTTACTCCTCCCTTGGGGAGGCATAGGAATATGAGGCATTCCCTGGTTTACAAAACCTTGAAAATCTGGTAATGCAGCTGAATCCATGGGTGTTGCATGGGAACACCCACAGCAACACCACCGGCACACTCCTTTCAGGCAAAGTGCTGGGTGAAAAGGAGACTTATTTACAAGGAAGCAAAAAGCCATGCAGGGTGGCTTTACGTGTCCTTGTAAATATGGAGCACCAAATTGCCCCAGCAGTGCGTCACAAAATAGTAACGCGCCGGCATCACAAGGGCCTTGTGAATTGACCCATCTCATTTTTAACTGTGCCAGTCCTAAGAGGCTTTTTCACGGTGTAACATCCAACCTGGACATATAAGACCTGACACAGGTATATTGTAGCACAGAACTTTGCAAAATGACGCATCTGCCTAGATGCGTCACGTTATGAACAGGGCACAGTGTGGCACAATAATCAAGGCACCCTAACATCACTGAAAGTGAGGCAAAGGCAGCACAAGGCCTTCATAGATGAGCACCTACGTGCCTCAAAAACTTTGTGTGTTGTAAAGTTTGTAATGTCGGAGAACAATGAACATGGGAACAGTGTGATGTGTCTCTTACATATGATCACACGTAAGTATGTGATCAAACATTGTTGCCTAAGTATGCTTTGTGCTCAACTTCCAAAACAACTCTCCACACAGCCCAAACATCTGTACAACTGTCGCCCATGTAGGTAGCTATGCTACCTCTTCTACCTGCACTGAACTCAGTGCTACACATGGCTGATATGGCCACTATGTACTGGCGTGAGAGCATGGTGACATGCCAATGACCATCCCTCTAGTGTTACAACATGGATTTGAGAACAAACAATTTCATGCACCACTGGATATAAGTACTGGACTTTAGACACCACCACTTCAGTACACTTCTGGACCTGTGGATACTCTGCCAGGAAGAAGGACTGCCGTGCTGCTGAAGGATTGCCACTCTGCTGTCATGCACTCTGCTGGACTCATGATCTGCAGTGCTGATCTGCCCCTGCTGCCCTCTTGCCTGGGTTAGATGGACTGAACCTTCATCTCTTGGCCCCAGAACCCAGAGTGACTGCAAGGGCTACTAGGCCTGATCTGAAGCCTTAGGGACATAACAGGCTTCCAACCCCTGCACCTGGACACGGTCATCTGTGAGTCTTCCCTGCTAAGTGGTGCCACCTCAGTCCTGGACCCTTGGAAGTGGGCCAGCACTCCAGCGGAACCGAAACATCTTCTCTGCTGAGTGACGCATCCCTGAGCAGAACTGACGCATCTCCTCGGCTGAGCGGCGCATCCCCGAATGGAACCAATGCATCGCCACTGCTGCATGGATTGGACCAGCCACGTAAGACTTGCATCGCCGCCGCCTCCTGCATCTCAGGACCAATACATCACCTTCAGAACTGCTGCTGCGTGATGCTTTCCCGGTGCAAGTTCCTCACGTCCCTTGTCGATGGCAACCTCAACAACGACACTGAAACTCTGCATCTCAACTTCACCCCTCATCGGAACCAATGGATCATTTTGGTTGCACCTTGCATCCTTGACACCTGACTTCACATTGCAAGTCCCGTTGACAAGATCCTCTACAACAACACATCTGGACCTCACACTGCATCCTCACCTCATCTCGGAACCAACACCTCGGCTGCGCAACGTAACTTCGACGTGTTTCCACGTAATGATACGCAACCAGGATTAAAGGAACTTTGTTCAGTGGGCCCGCACTCCATCACAGTCGGCCTGAACTTGTGACTTTGTCCCGGTCCGGTGCGACCCCCAATAGCGCTTTGTGCTTTTTGGCTCTATTTTTCACTATAAACTTTAAAAATCAATATGTCTACAAATTGAATTTTGGTCGTTTTGGTCTTGTTTTATTAATTAAATTTTGCTCTGTTCTTCTAACCTCGTGTGGGATCTTTTTGAGTGGTGTTTTCACTTTTTTTTTTACTGTTTAAGGTGTTGCAAAAAAACTTTACACACAGCCTCTAAGTTAAGCCTGACTGCTCTGTGCCAAGCTACCAGAGGGTGAGTACAGGTTAATTTAGGGTTTGCCTGCCTCTTGCCCTGACTAGGATTGTGGTTGCTGTTTGGCCAGGTCTCATACCCCAGTCAACCAGTAACCCAATTTCTAATAGTATGGCAGTGGCCGTTTAGTTAGGTGAGAGGCCCTTTTGCATATTTTTTTAGAATGCAAGGGCCCACAAAGAAGCAGATGGAAGACACAATAACTAAATTCCAGGGAGGAATCACAATTTAAAGTGGACGGGGCAAGAGAATCCACCTTCCCAATCCAGCCAATTAGAAATGGTCAGACCACTCTCGGTCTGCCACGTATATAAAAGTATCCAATCAGAACATGCCTTACCTGGGAGGAGATGAGAGCAAACAGTAAACTCCAGTGTCTAAAACAGAAACAGAGAGTCAAACATTGAGGCAGGCAGCATCTCGAGGCAATTCCCTGACAAAGATCCCTCTTTCTTTTGAAAGGCAAGTGAGGTCACAGAAGGAGATACCTGTGGTATGGAGAAAAGAATGCGTGGGTGATATGGAGGCAGACAGCACCCCATGGCAATTCCCTGACAAGTGTCTTTCTTTCTACAGGAACCTGGGACTACTGACCACAAAGGCTGCATTATTTCGCCTCCAAATCACAAATCAACAATTAAAAAGACCTACAAGAATGCTGTGATTTGAGAGGAAAAGCTGGACTTTTGATCGAAGGATTTATGTTAATTAAATCTGAGAGAAAATGGTACATATCTGTTCGTGAAACCCTGCATTGGAATATTGTGGTCAATGAAGCCATCTTTCCCGCAAACCTCAGTTATGTCAGCTTCTCAAGCACCACAGTGGTGTTAGATATGGAAGGGGACATAACCCTCCACGGAAGTATTAACTCAGAAGGCAGTCGAACGGCAGCAGCAACTAAATCAGGACATGCTTTTTCAACAGCAACGGGCCACAACAGGTAAACAAGCCTTCCAACAGGCACAGACACTCCATAATCAAATGGATAGACAAACCACAGCCAATGAAATGCATCTCAAGCCCTGGTCCCGTTAACAGACACTATTGCTGCCACGAGAGTGCATCCCAATATCTATCCCCTCTAGCATCCTACAGAAGTATAGTGCTGAAGATGACCAGAACACTTCTACCTTTTGAAGTAATTTAACATTGTAAACCCCAGGCGGGGCAGACTTTCTGAGCCGCTATGCTGAGGCGGTGAAACGACGACACAAGTAGGCAGTCGATTAAATGTGTCTGAGAAGGGGCTTACACTTGCCAGCGACGATAACAGCCAGCCTCACTAGTCCATACCTTATAAGCATCGGCGTTCAATGATTCCCGTTGTGAGAGGACCAAGGAAGTGCCTTTCGGGTGGTGTTGTAGGGAGACACGGGTGCTACAGAGTCCCACAGGCCGCCTAAGTGGATTAGCGGGAGTTGAAACAAAGCAAAGCAAGTTAATTTCCAATACTGCGCATGTCTCTTCCCTGCTGCCTGTGTTCATTGTGACAGTGATTGTATACTCCATTTTGTATTATTTATGTAGCGCATTCTATTCATATGTGGACCACTGAAGCGCTTGCCTGTATAGGTTAATTATAATACTAACAGAGGCTCAGGTATATAATTATACAAAGCAAGAAAATACAGTGGAAAATTAAGTATTTACAGAAAAAGTATCTTTTACATATTCCCGAAGAAATCACATGTCCAAAAAAAGAAAAAGTAATGGTACCCATACAAAGTATGTATACGCTTTTTACTAAGACAGAATACAGTCATAAATTAACGGTGCTCATATAGTTACACAAAGAACATAATCAGAAGACACAGATACAAGTGTAAACAAAAGAATACAATGGCAGAGGCAGATAAATTCACAAAAGAGCAACACTGAAAAACACAAAAGCAGAAATGGCAGTTAATGCATCCTCTTGAATAATTGCCATGGATGGGCGTCGACGGTGTTTCGACCAAATACAATTAGGCTGGTCATCATCAGGACAAACAACATTTGACAGAGCATCCAACAAGAAGTTGTATCTGAGGTCCCCCTCCAATATGAAGGCTACTCAATATATAATCAGTTGTTAAAGGCTCAGGAAGAATCACGAGACCAGTCTAAGAAGTACTGGATCCAAACACAGGTAGGGACAACAAGGTAATTCAAGGTCCACCAATCAGCAGCTGGTGCAAACTCAATGGTCGGCATACGAGACAATAATCAGTTGTCTAACAGAAACTCAAAACCAGCATTTCTTTAGGGCTCCAATCTAGATCCCTCACTCAGCAGCCGGTACGAACTCAGGCCGGCATTCGGAACAATAAATTGTTATCTAGCAAGAACTCAAAAACAGCACCAAGTTAGGACGCCATGCAGGTATTCATGCAGGCCTGTTTAGGTTGCATGCTCCTCCATGTAGGGTATATGGTTGGAAGTGTGCATTCTTTATTTTGATCCTATGTGGGAAGAGATTCCACATGATGACTACCGTAGTGCGGTTATCGTGTTTTGGGACGCAACGCTTAGCAGTGTGATGAATGAAGAAGTGTGAGAGACAGACCGCAGATTATGGTTTTCAGTAAACTGGCAGGTTTGAGCAGCTCTGCAGGTCCCCATATGGTATTTTTTAATGATCACAGTTCACTTAGCTGTAGTGGAGTGTTCATTCGGAGATATTTTGTTTAAAGTTTATGATCCCCAGCTTGCATCGGCTGGAGGAAGACATGGTGGAGAGATCTGCTGGAATGGACTTAATTAATATCATCCCATATGTGGTTGCCATTGTGAGATGTCAGCAAGCTGTCATAGCATGTAACTTGTTGAGACCTTCAGTGGCGGACTACATTTAACTCCGCCTTTGGCCAGCGGCATGTGGCAGATGACTTCAATTACTCCATGCCTGTTCCACTGATGTGTGGTTTAATTGCTGTGGACTGGTTCAGTACTGGGTGATGCATATGACCTGTAGCAGTTTTAACTTATGTAAGTGCAAGAGTGTTAAGCGGTATAGGTCATTGTTATGCAGCCTGTATGAGCTACAATTGACTGCCTGGCTGCAGAGTGCTATAGCATTACAATTAGTATAGGCCAGGAGGATTACTTATTGTACTGTAACTGCATGTATGTAGCGCTTACTACCCATGATGAGACATCTAAGCACTTTACAGCGAGCAGCACACTGCTCCTGAACCCAAGGTCAGTGGGTTTTTCTTCAGTCGTTAATGTTAGTAATTGGGATTAATCTTGTGGCCTTAAGAAAACCGTTCCATGCCTTTACTGCAGTTTATGTATGTGGTAGAATAAATTCATAAGAGTTTTGTGTGATATTTAGTGGGAGGCGATATGTGAATTCATGCAATTGGTTGGCTGTTTTAATAATGATCTACAGTAAATTAGGCGTTGTTAAGTTGCAGGGGTATGACTTTTAAAGGAGGGGCTGTTGTCTTCGAAATAATGTGTGGGCCATTTACAGAAATACAATAATATCAATTAAGGCAGACATGCATGTGATTTACAGTTGTCTGAGCTCAGAGAGAGGAGGCATGCAGAGGATGGAAAGTAAGGTGAGATTCAATTAGAAGAAAAGGAGCAGTGACAATTTGGGGTTTTAAGTCATGGTCAATTTTCTTTACAATGCAAAGGAGGCCCTTTTGGGACCAAATGCAAAAACCTGAGGATGTAAAACTGTAGAAATCAACCTCAGTAGCATATGAGCTAGTGCTATGGCAGATACCCCTGATAAACACTAGAATCAGGCAAACAGTCCCTCCCACAGTTTTTTAAGTGGGCTTATCAACACTCAGTACCCTACTTCTTCATGGTATTGAACTGATTCTACTTTGCTTTTGTTTCTCTCACTACAGGTGTGGGCAAAGTGACCTCTCCTCTCACCTTTTTACTACATTCCATGCCTATTGCAAAACAATTGTTTGATTCTGGACCTAGATAGGAACTATCACACCTATGACACCCTTTAGATCTCCCCCACCCCCACTAAATTTGTGTGGCCATTTAATTTTGTTGCCCACTTGATCCTTTGCTGTATGACGTGGGTCTCTTGTTAATTGTGTTCACCTCACAAGGCGATTTGTCCACAACTGCTACTTCCACCATTTTCTTTACTTTCATCTGTTGCATCTCCTTCTTACAGTGGTCAGAATCTGCACATTCATAGTGATTGCAATGGCACAGTATAGTGAAGGATTACTTGGCACGCATTTTACATGAACATTGCACATTTATCTGGTCCTTTATCAACTCATGAGTCAATGCTACAGACTGACACTTTATGGCGAGCTCCCTCAATCTGGCTACAAATTCAGCCGCTGTCTCATTTGGCCTCTGTGGTTGGGTGTTAAATGTTGTATCATGGCAATGTTAACTGAAATTGCAAACCTTTTTTCCTATCTAGACTTGGCTTCCTTGTTCAGGTAAGCTATGACCACTTTTTGCGCATCAATGGCCACAGGAAGATATTTAGAGCCATGCTTTTCCAATGCGCTTAATAAAAGTGCTTTTTTCATGCTCACTGGAAAGTTCAGACCAACTAAAGCTTCTGCTTCAAAAATCTCCGTTCATTCTTCCTGTTTAGTTGGAGGTGGAAATAACAGTGATAAAAACATTTGAGTTGACAAACAATGGGGGATATTCTCAAGAACGTGTGTTAACTATCGCCAAATTCGCTTAACGCAACTTCTCACATCGCAGTCTATCGCTGGAAAATAGCACCGTGTTAACGCAGTATTCTCAACCCGGTGGCACCATGCGATAGTCTCACGATAACGCGACAAATGCCCGCGTTAAAATGTACGCGACACCGAAAAAATGCGAAACACGAACGCGAAAAAAGTGGCGATGTCCCCAATGGCGATACAAAAATCAGCGATAACCAGCGACAGGCCTGCGATTCCCAAGCGCCATGCGTGAGAATGCAATATAAAAGCAGAGGAAAAAAATGTAACTGCGTAGCACCATGGACGCACCTGGACCAAGTGTAGAGGACAACGCGAGCCCCACAAGCCCCACAGATGACCAGCCCGAAACCCCGGGGCCGGGGAAGGGCAAGGAGAAGAGGAAGAGGAAGACGGGGTTCAGTCCGCCGGAAAACCGGATCATCGTCACGAAGGTGACAGAACACTACCAACAACTGTTCGTCACCTCCACTGTGTCATCGGCAACACAAACGGAAATATGGCAGTCCATCGTGAACCACGTGAATGCAGTCGGAGTGTTGAGGAGGTCAATGGAGGAGGTCAAGAGGCGCTGGCATGATGTGAAAAGCCAAACCAAGCAGAAACTCGCTGCCAACCGGAAGGCAGCAACGGCGACTGGAGGTGGGAGTCCTGCGCCAGAGGAGGAGCTGGATGAGCTGGAGGAAATGGTGGCCACAGTCATCAGTGCGGAGATGGTGCAAGGAGTCGGGGGTCCGGACACTGCTCGATATGACCTGACCCAACAGCAACAGGGTGAGTAACGACCAGGGACTGGGGGGATAGGGGGAGATGGGCACAATGGCACACATGCACAATTATGTGTAGCACACTACACACCCACAATGACTGTGGAACATGTCCCTGATGGCCTTGGCACACTGCAGCACACATAGAAACACCAAGTAGGCCCCCGTCCACCATGTGCACAAATGGCCCCCCCATCACCAATCTCACAACCTACCCATGCACATGTGCTGAACACAGCAATGCAGCGGTTCTGTGAGCCACACTGACAATGCAAGTGACACTGCATGACCAATAGCATGGCTGCAGTCAAAATACATGACATGGTGCACGACACAACACTGAGGTGGCCCAGTGTGGATAACATCCTCAAAGGAGCAGGTCACACTCTGACACATCCACGTGCACATACAACCCCTGACGTCAACAACACATCTGCAGACAAACAATGCACAAGAGTCCATAATCCGTCCAAGAGCACAAATGACCCAAGTCGCCAACATCTCAGCACCGTATAAGCATACAAGTCAAAGGCACACCGCCTCAAAGGGATAAGGGGCCGCTAAATCAGAGCTGCAGGGGCGACTCTCCCACAATGCAGCACACACACATAGCAATCACAGCACATCAACATTGACGACAATGTGGTACAAAGTGCCACACTTACACCACAGAACAGAGGACACAACTGGTGCCGCATGTGCGTAGAAACTGGCCAATCACATCAGGCATAGCAGGAAACTGTCAGACGAGTACAACCTCACATCCGTCATGTAGTCGAAATGTCCACTGTCTCCCATCAAACACCCAGCTCCTCCAAAACAGTCACAATGTACATTGTCATGCAGTCTGAATGTAAACATGTACAATGCTTGCACAGACATGGAACACACTGTTAACCTGCATCTCCCCTTCACATTGCAGAGGGACAATTAACACCTCCTGCAGAGCAGACCAGACATCTCTTTAGTGATGATGAGGAGGACCCCCTGGCCATCTGCTCCGACACCCTCCAACGGCTCATGGACAGCCTCTGCACCCCACCTCCAGGAGCAGGGCAGCCCAGCTGCATCGAGGTGATCCCACCCCCTGCACAGACCACACAGCAGGAAGCACCCACCACCACGGCTGGCTCCCAGCACATCACCAAAGAACACATGGCATTCCAACGCCGTGTGTCAGACTGCCAGAGGGGGCTGTCTGAACAGGTGCGGCTGGGTTTTGACCTCATGGCAGCCAAACTAGATGCCATACGTGGGTGTCTTAGTCCCATCAGGGACCACTTACAGTCCCTAACGGACACCCACAGTCCGCTCCATGCCCTACAACAATCCTTGGCTGACCTCGCTGGAGCCATTACTCGGATACAAGAACTGTCTAGTCAGACAGGCTCCAGCGACGACAACACAGAGTTGGCACAGATGCGGAGGACAATGGAGAACATGGAGCGGATGCAGGCAGGAAGGATGGCTGCCACGGCTGAACACCAGCGAGATGTAGCTGGGATCTTCCATGCCCTGCAGATCCTCATCTTGCCATTGCTGCCACAGAGCCTGTCCCAGATGACTGCTGCAGGAACTTCGACACACACATTTCCGCCCCCTGATGTGTCAGTGGCACACAGTGATGCAGCCATAACACCACCACACATACCTGGCACACCTGACACAGAAGACATATCAGAGGACGAGGATGTGGATGGTAATGACTCTGTGTCAGAAAGGAGGTTGTAGCATTCATCCCCCGCCATATGGCCTGTTTCTGCTTGGTACAGCCCTCTGCATCATGCCCTGGTACAACACCTTCCACTGTCCCCCGAAACACTCTGCGACATTCACCTGGACCCCAACATGGACTGCCATATCTGCTCTGGTTACCAATGACACAGCAAACAGGCTGCGGACTCAACCATTCCTCTACCGATGAACTTGTCATTTCCTAAAGGACTCTGTTTGGCCCTCCACTGGGCAACCATGTAATGTGGGGTGTGCATGGCCATGTTCTGCTCCAGCTCCGACACTCCACAGAATGTGAATAAAACATTCCTAATCACACAGATGTGTCATGTCTATGTTCAATCAAGTATAACAGTATGGATGACTGTAGGGACATTGATTGCACAAAAAGGTACACCCTGGGAAATGACATCAATGCGCATGTTTGACCGTGACACACATGGCCAATTAGATGACTGTGAAGGTGTGAACTAGCTGTGGCCTCATTGATCATGAACAACAATCTCGCAACCCCCCAATGTAGCCCCACGTCCATGTATTAAATAGGGCTGTGTTTTCAAAAATGTCAAAGTCGGTAGGAGGCCTAAAGTAGTGTCCCACATCACATGTGACAACAGAACATCTCTTCGCATACCTACACACACTCAACTGTGTGGACACAGCCTGGTTTTATGGAACACATTGATCCACATGGCAAGAAGTTGGACACCATACTCACATTGCTGAAGACACGTAAGCGCACAGGTCTACCAGCAACTCTCCCAACCACAATGTGTGGCTCACAGAGGTGGAGCTGGCAATAGGGACTCACCCCTAAGTGAAATGTGTCAGTCAGTCCCTCCCTGTGTAAGGACAATGCTCATTGAGGCACACGACTTGGCATGCTAATCAACACTCATCACAGTTGAACACCAGTGAAGTTGCGTACACTTTATTAGCATGTGCGTGTCAGTACGGGCAAGACAAGGGCCACAACATGCAGACCAATGCATCATACACTAACAGGCAGCAAAGGAACATGTAGGGGTGCAAGACATGGGGAGGCACAAATGAATACCAATCATTACGGATGCCAACGGTCTCAGCCCACCTTGCCTTGCTGGACGAGTCATGTGGTGTTTGGCGAATGCTCATTGCACCGTGTCAGGGGACACCACTCGCAGCCCATAGGATCTGCATAGTCCTGTACCTTCGGACTGCGCTGACTGTCTGCTCTGCTGACAGTGAGCAGGTAAAGGAGTCCAACAAGGTCACATGTAATGCTACATTGCCATGTGTGTACTCTCCCTCCAGCGGTGTGTCAGGTTGAGGAACGTTGCCAGGCGCCGCTGTCCACTCACCTTGCACAGGTGTGTGTCAACCCGCAGTGTTGCACGCACATGCATTCTGAGTCCAGGCGAATGCAGCCATGTCCACTGTTATGGTGGGATATATGTCCATTTCTCCAAGATGCAAAAGGGTGTTGGGACCTGTGCTATGGGTTACAATCTTTTGTGGCTGCAGGAACGTAGTTACTCCATGAAAGCGAGAGCAGCTTCATGGGCAATCAGTTCCAAGAGTACGTCGTTGTCAACTTCAACGAACACGGGGGCGAGCCAATCCATTAGCTGGTCCGGACAGATGTGCTCCGTCCACGCCGTTTCACCAATCCGCAACACAGCCCAATAGGGGAGCGCTTCGATGTGGTCACTGCACACCAGGAATTGTGCAATCTCACATGCCTAACTGCCAGCACATACGCCAAATACCAAGGCATCCCATGAACGGGTATCACGGTTACACTCCTGGTCGTGGTCCAACAGGGGGGCGCACACACATGTCAAAATCCAGTTCAGCTACCGCTGTGTTGGATAGGCAGACATCCATGGACCACTCGAATATGCATGATCGACAGTGGAACCAGGGCTGGACGAAGGTGACGTATGCAAGACGGAAGCTCAGACGGTAACTGATGCGCAACACTGGCAGTGCCCCCAACATATGCAGCATTCGGTCACGGTACAGTTCCATGTGACAGGGGTTGTGCATGTGCCCGGGATGTTCTGACATTGCGTTGTTCGCTCTCGTAGATCCGGCACTCTTCTGACCTGCGGCTGTTATGTGGATGATATGCCACAGCTCGGAGCAATGAGTCGTATGAGTGTGCAAAGTTTGGACATATGGGTTGTCCTGTACGTAAGTGTCAAGGCCATTCCATGCAGGAGTACCTCGAGCAAGGACTTCTGTGTGTGGGGTGTGGATACGTTGATCTTTCATTAGCGCTGTGTGTAGTGTGGGAGTCGTCATCATCTGCCATGGTATCTCTCTCAGGGGGTGCCTGCTGCATGCAATTCCAAGGTCGGAGGTGCAGATGTCCTTCCGCCTTCTATATTGAGACAAAGGGGCTTTCATCCCTAATGTTGGTCTGACTACTGCTTGTATCCTGGGAATGTGATTTGGCTTTCGCGCTGCAATTGAGGCTAGGCCTTGGGCTTATGGTGCACCAAAAGCGAGGAACACACAACAGTTGGCATGTATGAGCCAAGACCCCGAGCGGCCTTGCGCTCCTTGTACAATCCCTTCATGCGCGGACGCCCTCCGGCTGCAGGCAACATTGCAACATTGTCGATTGCGGGCCATGTGGCACAGACACAGCAACAGAGACACACGCATCAGTTGGTTTCCTGTGCAGCCCAGATATGAACCACGCCCAGAGGCCAGGGATAATTGTTCACACCCCTACGCTGGCCTGGCGTACGCTGAGCCAGCCCACTCGGCTTACGTATTAAGAGGGAGACGACGACGCTATGTGTCCCAGTTCTTCCCCACTGCCGGAGGTGACATGGCTGCGTCCGCCTGGCATATGACGAGACTCAATCATATAGGGTCCATGACTTGCGTTGCACGGAGTCGGTGGCACCGGTTACACTGCGGCCGGCACGGGCCTACCGCCACGGGATGGTGACTTTCTGTGCACTGAGGTAGGGGCACCTAAAGTGCTGAGCGGGTGTGCAGCCTGCGATGATGCCGTGTGCAATGATATGATCTCTGCCATTGCAAAATCAAGACCCAGAATCAAGTGTGCGACCTGGTGGACCGCGGTGCGTGGCTGCATGATGTGGAGGCTGCCAAGGTTGTGGGCCCCAGGCTTGGAGTTTGCACCGGCACGTGTGGGCCCTCTTGGAGACACGCCGGTGGCGGAAGGTGAGCAGTGAGGCCTGGGTGCGCAGGGGCGGGCAATCCCCGCTGGGCGGCGAGAGGGGCTGGGGTGCAGCAGCCTGTGTACGCAGGGGCGGCCAAGCGATGTTGCCGTGTGCAATGATATGTACTCTGCCATCATTAGCTGTGGACTCTGTTTCAGATGAGGGACCTGGTGGACTGCAGTGTATACCGGCACGTGGTTGGAGACACACCGGTGGCAGCAGGTGAGCTGTGAGGCCTGGGTGCACAGTGTCGGCACTGTCTCTCCCTCTCTGTCTTTCACTGTCTCTCTCTCTCCCTCTCTTTCTCTATCTTTCTCTCTCTCACTCTCCCTCTCTTTCTTTCACTGTCTCTCTCTCCCTCTCTCTCCTTCTCCCTCTCTCCCCCTTTCTCTCTCTTTCTCTCTCTCTCTCTCTTTCACTCTCTCTCTCTCTCCATTTCTTTCTCTCTCTCTTTCTCTCTCTCTCTGTCCTTTGTTGAGCGCATGACGCACCTTCTTATCTTCAATTCTGTCTTGCAGGCTGTGACTTACAGATTGTCCAGAGAAGACCCGCCATGACTCTTCCAATTATTATAGGCGAATTGTTGTGTTCATGAATTTGTGAGGTAGATGTGAAATATCTTTGTCCGGGGGTGCGGGGGGGGGGGTTGTAGGAGAGTAGGATCTGCCTCTTATGGTTACCCCCACTTTTTTGCTGATGTCACACTGTTTTTCGACTTTAGTCTGGCTGGGGCCCTGCTATCCAGGACCCCAGCCTAGCTGCTACCTCTCTAAATTGATTCCATGTACCTTAAGTACACTTCAGATTGGATTCTGGGGTGCCCTTATAAGTCCCTAGTATATGGTATACTATGTACCCAGGGCATAGGTACCCCAGAGGCCTACCAGGGGCTGAAGCATGTATTGTGCCACCCCTGGAAGGCCATCCAAAATGACACCACAGGACTGCTACTGCCGCCTGAGTGAGGTTGTGCATGCACCCCTTACAGAGATATAGGTTCACTATATCTCACCTATCACTGCACATAGAAACCTATCAGTCACCCCTATGGCAGGCCTTATCAATCCTGAAGGCAGGGTGCTTGGTTTTATGTGAGAGGGTGCCCATGCATGAGCAGAGCCCCTCTGCAGCTCTCGGAATCTCCTCTCCGGGGTTTTCTGTGGTGCAGCCTGACCATATACTCTTAAGTGCATTATATCCTCGCGGTAAATGCTAACTTTGGGATGGCTGCACGGAAACATGTTGTGTTTGGTGTCAAACACCTTGGAATCATACCCCCACACCAGTAACTGGTGTGGGAGTATGATGCCACCCTTCTAGAAGGAAAGACATGATGGCACCGGTAAACCCGGTACCAGCTAACCAGAGCCCAGGCATCACAAAATGGATGCTGCAGCCACAGACACGAGTCTGGCCTCCTGCTGCTGACCGAAACTCCGGCAGGGGAGGCCTGGACAATAGGTTTCCTGTCACAGGGAGGTGTTACCACCTCCCAGACAGGCCTTAGTGGATTAGGGCTGGGTGGGTGCACTCCAAGAGTGCTTTGAAGTCCTGCACTGGGGGCACATTTGGTGTCCTCGTGCATACCCCAGTTCAAACCGGTTGAAGGGGCTGCCAGCCCCTGCTCTGGCGTGAAACTGGACAAAGGAAATGGGTGTAGCCACCCCTCTTTCCAAACCCTCCCATAGGTGGGTCCACAGAGTTAGTCCAACCCCTTTCTTAGGTATAAGTAAGGAACCCCTGGCAACAGGACTTTAGATATCCCTGGATGAAACTCTGCAACTGAATCCTGGAACTTCGATGCTCTACTCAAGACTAGAGGACTGAAGAAATCTCCCTTGGGGTCAAGGAGTGACTCCCCTGCTTGGCAGGCACCAACAAAGCATTTGACGGTCTGCATCTCCGAAGCTCCCGCCGGACTCCAAAGTAACTGCAGCCCAGGAAGAGGATTTCCAGACTTCTCAGAGGCCGACCCGAGTCCCCAGCAAAGCTGAGACCCGCAGCCCTCACGAGTGACGTGGAACCGGATCTCCTGGACACCGTGCACATTTGCTAGTGCATCAACTTTTCAACGTCTCTTGAAGTCCTGCTTTGGGTTACTTGTAGCCCAGGCCTCGAGCACCATTTGCACCGAAGATTGTGAGCCTACACTTCACGAGTGCTCCGTGGGCCCGCTTCTTGCATTTCCGCTTGAGGCTCCTTTGCGATCCCTGGTCCGTCGACTGGTGGGTCCCTGTGAAGGCAACTCTGATTTTCTTTAGGCTTTTCTGGTTGCTCCAGACGTGCCCTGACTCCCCACCGAGTGGTGAGTCCCTCAGATCTTGCTGGCCTGCACCGAAGCATCTTTCTCCTTTCTGCGTGGGTTGCTGTTGCCAAGGCTTAGTGTGTTCAATTCGGACACCAATGCTGCAGCACCCGACATCGGTGGGCATTCGACTATCGTGCCCCTGGTCACTGGCAAGTGACCCAGACTCTGTCCCCTCTGCTTTAAGGTTCTTCTCATCTCCGATCCAGGCTTGGATCTCTTCGGACACTTCGCATCTTCCCGGCAGCAGCACTTCTTCGCAGGCTGCCATTGAAATCGACGACACGGCCTGACACCATTTGACACCTGTGCACCCGGCTTCCCTGGGTGAGGTAACTCGAGTACTACAGTGCTCCCGTGGGTGTTGACCCTAGAACTGTCTAAGTCCAAGAGGGTTTGGTCCTAGTCCATTTCTAAGTGTCATTAAACTCTAAAACTCTTACCGCGACTTTCCCATAGACTTTAACGGAGCTCGCGGCTGTGTTCACACACTGCACACAGCCCCCGTGGGTCCCCTGTGTCACTACCTTGGGTGGTTCCTTGGGGGCCCAGCGATTCTACAGGCTCTAGGCCTTGTGTCTACTTAAGTCGTGGTTCTTATACCACTTTCTTAATATATGGTTTGGTACGCCCCTTGGGCTAATCGTATATTGTGCTAATTTACTGTGCTATTTGACTTGTAACTTGTGTACTTTGACCTCTAGCCTCATAAAGAGACTATTGGGTAGTGTTTAGTAATAAATACATGTATTTTATATATATACCTGGTGTGGTTCTCCTTTCATTTGGTCATTCATGAGATTATAACTGTGTGTCAAGGGCTTAGCACACCCTTTCTACAACTCAAGAGAGTTTAGTAGGCCACACTACAGTAGGTAGTGCATACACCACACCTCACTAGTGATGTCTTCAAGGCCAGGAACCAGTGGGTCCCTGCCAGAAGCCAATGGGCTTCTACCATCCAAGTATGACAACCTCCCATTCTTGGAATTGAGAGCATTGTGCAGTACTAGGAAGCTGAAGACAGGCAAAAGTGCCAACACCCAACGCCTCATAGAGGTGCTTCTGTTGGATGATCTCAGAAGACCCCCAGGGTCTTAAGGGGTAGGCAGAGAGGGTGGGGCAGAAGATGAGGAAGGGACCAGGGGTGAAGAAACCCAGGACCTGACCTCTGAAACTGGCCAGGAAGATGACAATGATCTTGCCCTGGAAAATCCAGCTCCTCCTGCAGATGAGGAGGAGGACCAGAATGGCCTCCCCTTTGTCCCACCAGGAAGAGTTGTGAGTTTGCCTAGAAGGTCAAGATCTCCTTCTCAGGAGTCTAACCATTCTGACACCTCAGTAGGGACCTCTGTTTCCTCTCATAGGAGGGAATCCTCTCATGAAAGGAAAGAGAGACTGCTCAAGTATGGAGAAGCTCAGCTTAGGATCAGAAGAGAGCAGTTGGCTATAGACAGGGAGTCCCTAGAGCTTCATAGACAAAGAAGAAAGTTGGGACTAGAGTCCCATGGTGGCAGCAACTTCCCTGGTGGTAGGGAAAGGTCTTATGACCATAGAAACCTGAGCAAGATTGTCCCTCCCTACCAGAGTGGGGATGACATCCACAAATGGATTACTGCACTGGAAAGGGCCTGTAAAGTTCAGAGGGTCCCCCAGGAGCAGTGGGCAGCAATCTTGTGGCTCTCCTTTGCAGACAAAGGTAGAGACAAGCCCCTCACTGTAAGAGAAGAGGATGCTGATGATTACCATGTCCTGAAGAGTGCACTGATAGATGGCTTTGGCCTAACCACTGAGCAATACAGGTTAAAGTTCAGAGATACCCAAAAGGCACAGACACAGGACTGGGTGGACTTTGTAGATTGTGCTACTAAGGCTCTGGAAGGCTGGTTACTTGGCAGTAAGGTGTGTGACTTCAAAGGATTGTATAATTTAATCATGAGGGAGCAGATTCTTAATAACTGTCAAAATCAGTTGCTACATCAGTACCTGGTTGACTCTGATCTGACCTCTCCCCAAGAATTGGGAAAGAAGGCAGACAAATGGGTCAGAACCAGGGTGAGGCAGAAGGTACAGAACCAAGGTGGTGACCAGAAGAAGCAAGATTCCAAAAACTCTGACAAGGGTGGGGAAAAGGGTAAAGACCAGAAGTCTTCTCCAGGTCCCCAAAAATCTGCATCTGGTGGGGAATCCCAATCTACTAAAGGAAAAGGCCAAAAGAAACCATGGTGCAAAATCTGTAAGCAGAAAACTCACTGGACAAGTGACTGCACCAAGTCCAAAACTCCACTCCAGCCACCATTGCCCCTAAGGCAACTGTTCCCCCTAGTGCAGCTACAATTGGTGGTGGAAGTACTCAGAATAAGGGTTTAGTAGGGTTGACCCTGGGTACTGAGATGGGCTCTGGCCTAGTCAGAGTTCTAACTCAGGCTGTCCTAGTCTGTGATGGGGGCATGGATATGTCCCCCTTAGTGAGTTCCAATAATTTGGGCAAATACAGACAGCAGCCTTTAATTAATGGAAGAGAGGCTTTGGCATTCAGGGACACAGGAGCAAGTGTCACAATGGTGACAAAAGATCTTGTGGATCCTGGGCAGATTATACTTGGTGGTGAAATGTACCAAGTGACCAATGCTAGCAATGTCAGAACAGACCATTCTCTGGCAGTTGTTAACTTCTCCTGGGGAGGGGTAACTGGCCTTAAGAAGGTTGTGGTGAGTGCAGACCTACCAGTCGAATGCTTGCTTGGCAATGATCTTGAAACCTCTGCTTGGGCAGAGGTGGAGCTCAGGAAACATGCAGAAATGCTAGGGATCCCTGCACATGTCTTTGCTGTGACTAGCAAAACCAGAAACCGGTCCCAGGATGCTTGTTTCCGGTCCAGGGAAGACATGGCTTGGCAGTTCGGGCTGGACTGTTCCCATGAGGCACAGGGTCAGACTGATTTGCATATGGCCATGTCTGAACTGGGGTGGCAGAGTGAGCTAAAGAATGATGATGGATTAAACCCAGATCAGTTGACTGGGGGTGAGTGCTTGCAATGTTCAACACTCCGTCCATCATCCCCTTTGGTTTTGCTTTGCTATGACTAGGTCACAGGCAAAAATGTCAAAAGCTGAACAGGCCCTGGATTCTGGAACAATGGACCAGCTGCCTCCCAAGAGGAGGAGCAGTAGGGTTAAGGCAGTGCCTTCCCCCTTGGCTCAGGAAGCAGATCAGTCTTTTGAGGAAGATGATCTCAGGCCTGAAGAAGGAACTGTCCCAGAGGAGCTTGAACTTGATCAGGTTGAGTTCTTGGGGACAGGGGGCCCTTCCAGGGCAGATCTGAGCCAGGAGCAGCGGAACTGCCCCTCTCTTGAACCCCTCAGATAGCAAGCTGCTGCTGAGGCTGCTGGGAATGCTAGTGGCACCCATAAGATATATTGGGATGATGGACCCCAAGCCTGGAGCAGCCAGGAGGTTGGTTATACCTCTGAAGTTCAGGGGCTTCCTATTGACACTAGCCCATGATATTCCCTTAGCAGGTCACCTGGGCCAGAACAAGACTTGGGACAGAATTGTCCCTCACTTTCACTGGCCCCACATGTCTGAAGACACCAAGGAGTTTTGTCGCTCCTGTGTAACCTGCCAAGCCAGTGGGAAGGCAGGTGGCACCACAAAGGCCCCCTGATACCACTACCTGTGGTGGGGTTCCCTTTGAGAGGGTGGGGATTGACATAGTTGGTCCCATGGATCCCCAAACAGCATCTGGGCACAGATTTATCCTGGTGGTGGTGGACCATGCCACAAGGTACCCAGAAGCCATTCCCCTTAGGACCATTACAGCACCTGTGGTGGCAAGGGCCCTCCTGGGAATTTTCTCAAGAGTGGGCTTTCCTAAGGAGGTAGTATCTGACAGAGATGCAAACTTTATGTCCAGTTACTTGACTGCAATGTGGAAGGAGTATGGAGTGATTTATAAATTCACCACACCCTATCACCCACAATGCAATGGTTTAGTTGAAAGGTTCAACAAAACCTTGAAGGGCATGATTAAAGGGCTCCCAGAAAAGCTTAGGCGAAGATGGGACATACTCTTGCCCTGCCTTTTATTTGCATACAGGGAGGTGCCTCAGAAGGGGGTTGGCTACAGCCCTTTTGAACTTTTGTTTGGCCATCCTGTCAGGGGTCCATTGTGTCTGGTGAAGGAAGGTTGGGAGTTACATCTCAAACCCCCTAAACAGGACATAGTGGACTATGTACTTGGTCTCCGCTCCCGGATGGCTGAGTATATGAAAAAGGCAACCAAAAACATTGAGGCTAGCAGGAATTACAGAAAGCCTGGCATAACCAAAAGGCTGTGCTGACTGTTTACTGGCCAGGACAGAAGGTGTGGGTGTTGGAGCCAGTGGCCCCAGCAGCCCTCCAAGACAAGTGGAGTGGCCCCCATACAATTGTTGAGCAGAAGGGAGAGGTTACCTATCTGGTAGACCTGGGAACTCCCAGGAGCCCCCACAGGGTGCTCCATGTCAACAGGCTGAAGCCATATGTGGACAGGGCTGACATGGGCTTGCTCATGACAACTGATGAGGGACAGGAGGAGGAGAGTGACCCTCTCCCTGACCTGCTCTCACAGAACCCTGATGATGGGTCAGTAGATGGTATAGCCTTGGCAGGCAGCCTCACTGCCCAGCAGCAAACTGATTGTAGACAGGTGCTCAATCAGTTCAGACACATGTTTTCTCTGACTCCAAGTCAGACCACCTGGTGCACTCATGAAGTGGACACTGGGGACAGTCTGCCTGTTAAAAGTAAGATTTACAGGCAACCTGTCCAAGTCAGGGACTGTATCAGGACAGAAGTCCAGAAAATGTTGGAACTGGGTGTCATTGAGCCTTCAGATAGCCCTTGGGCTAGTCCAGTAGTCCTGGTACCTAAACCTCACACCAAAGATGGCAAGAGAGAGATGAGGTTTTGTGTGGACTACAGGGGCCTCAATGCAGTCACTAGGACTGATGCCCATCCAATCCCCAGGGCAGATGAGCTAATAGACACTTTGGCCTCAGCCAAGTATCTAAGCACATTTGACCTAACAGCTGGCTACTGGCAAATCAGACTAGCTGATGATGCAAAGCCAAAAACTGCATTTTCTACCCCTGGTGGGCTTTACCAATTTGTTGTGATGCCCTTTGGTTTGAAGAATGCACCTGCCACTTTTCAGAGGTTGGTGAACACAGTCCTTACAGGTCTGGAAGCCTATAGTGCAGCATATCAAATTGATATTGCTGTCTTTAGCTCCACCTGGGAGGATCACCTGGTCCACCTCAGAAATGTTTTGGAGGCCCTGCAGAAGGCAGGCCTCACTATCAAGGCCACTAAGTGCCAGATAGGGCAGAGTCAGGTTGTGTACCTGGGCCACCTTGTGGGTGGAGGCCAGGTTCAACCATTGCAGAGCAAGATCCAGACCATCATGGACTGGGTTGCTCCAAATACCCAGACTCAGGTGAGAGCCTTCTTAGGCCTGACTGGGTATTACAGAAGATTTGTCAAGGGGTATGGATCAATAGTGACACCCCTGAATGACTTAACCTCTAAGAAAATGCCCAAAAAGGTTCAGTGGACAGTTAGCTGTCAAAGGGCTTTTGATGACCTGAAGCAGGCCATGTGCACTGCTCCCATTCTGCAGCGTCCTGATTACTCCAAAAAGTTCATTGTGCAAACAGATGCATCTGAGTTGGGGGTAGGGGCTGTACTATCACAGTTGAATGATGAAGGTCAGGATCAGCCAGTAGCTTTTATTAGCAGAAGGCTGACGCCCAGAGAGAAACGTTGGTCAGCCATTGAGAGGGAGGCCTTTGCTGTGGTTTGGGCTCTGAAGAAGCTGAGGCCATACTTGTTTGGCACTCACTTCATTGTTCAGACAGACCATAAGCCCCTCTTATGGCTAAAACAGATGAAGGGTGAAAACCCCAAACTTTTGAGGTGGTCCATTTCCCTACAGGGGATGGACTATACAGTGGAACATAGACCTGGGAGTAACCATGCCAATGCAGATGGACTCTCCAGATATTTCCACTTAGAACATGAAGACTCAACTGGTCAAGGTTAGTTTAATGTCCCTGCGTTTGGGGGGTTGTGTAGGAGAGTAGGATCTGCCTCTTATGGTTACCCCCACTTTTTGCTGATGTCACACTGTTTTTCGACTTTAGTCTGGCTGGGGCCCTGCTATCCAGGACCCCAGCCTAGCTGCTACCTCTCTAAATTGATTCCATGTACCTTAAGTACACTTCAGATTGGATTCTGGGGTGCCCTTATAAGTCCCTAGTATATGGTATACTATGTACCCAGGGCATAGGTACCCCAGAGGCCTACCAGGGGCTGAAGCATGTATTGTGACACCCCTGGAAGGCCATCCAAAATGAAACCACAGGACTGCTACTGCCGCCTGAGTGAGGTGGTGCATGCACCCCTTACAGAGATATAGGTTCACTATATCTCACCTAGCACTGCACATAGAAACCTATCAGTCACCCCTATGGCAGGCCTTATCAATCCTGAAGGCAGGGTGCTTGGTTTTATGCGAGAGGGTGCCCATGCATGAGCAGAGCCCCTCTGCAGCTCTCGGAATCTCCTCTCCGGGGTTGTCTGTGGTGCAGCCTGACCATATACTCTTAAGTGCATTATATCCTCGCGGTAAATGCTAACTTTGGGATGGTTGCACGGAAACATGTCGTGTTTGGTGTCAAACACCTTGGAATCATACCCCCACACCAGTAACTGGTGTGGGAGTATGATCCCACCCTTCTAGAGGGAAAGACATGACAGCACCGGTATACCCGGTACCAGCTAACCAGAGCCCTGGCATCACAAAATGGATGCTGCAGCCACAGACACGAGTCTGGCCTCCTGCTGCTGACCGAAACTCCGGCAGGGGAGGCCTGGACAATAGGTTTCCTGTCACAGGGAGGTGTTACCACCTCCCAGACAGGCCTTAGTGGATTAGGGCTGGGTAGGTGCACTCCAAGAGTGCTTTGAAGTCCTGCACTGGGGGCACATTTGGTGTCCTCGTGCATACCCCAGTTCAAACCGGTTGCAGGGGCTGCCAGCCCCTGCTCTGGCGCGACACTGGACAAAGGAAATGGGTGTAGCCACCCCTCTTTCCAAACCCTCCCATAGGTGGGTCCACAGAGTTAGTCCAACCCCTTTCTTAGGTATAAGTAAGGAACCCCTGGCAACAGGACTTTAGATATCCCTGGATGAAACTCTGCAACTGAATCCTGGAACTTCGACGCTCTACTCAAGACTAGAGGACTGAAGAAATCTCCCTTGGGGTCAAGGAGTGACTCCCCTGCTTGGCAGGCACCAACAAAGCATTTGCCGGTCTGCATCTCTGAAGCTCCCGCCGGACTCCGAAGTAACTGCAGCCCAGGAAGAGGATTTCCGGACTTCTCAGAGGCCGACCCGAGTCCCCAGCAAAGCTGAGACCCACAGCCCTCTCGAGTGACGTGGAACTGGAACTCCTAGACACCGTACACATTTGCGAGTGCATCAACTTCTCGACATCTCTTGAAGTCCTGCTTTGGCTTACTTGTAGCCCAGGCCCCACGCACCATTTGTACTGAAGATTGTGAGCCTACACTCCACGAGTGTTCCGTGGGCCTGCTTCTTGCAATTCCGCTCGAGGCTCCTTTGCGATCCCTGGTCTGTCGACTGGTGGGTCCCTGTGAAGGCAACTCTGATTTTCTTTGGGCTTTTTTGGCTGCTCCAGACGTGCCCTAACTCCCCACCGAGTGCTGAGTCCTTCAGACCTTGCTGGTCTGCACCGAAGCATCTTTCTAATTTCTGCGTGGGTTGATGTTGCCAAGGCTTAGTGTGTTCAATCCAGACACCAATGCTGCAGCACTCGACATCCTTTATGGGACAGCTCGAATCCAGCTCCTGGTCATCGTCGACGCCTCCTGGTCCTCGTGGCTGAAGAGTCAAGCTTCACCTCTTTCACCTGAAGCACCCAACATCGGTGGGCATTCGACTATCGTGCCCCTGGTCACTGGCAAGTGACCCAGACTCTGTCCCCTCTGCTTTCAGGTTCTTCTCATCTCCGATCCAGGCTTGGATCTCTTCGGACACTTCGCATCTTCCCGGTAGCAGCACTTCTTCGCAGGCTGCCATTGAAATCGACGAAGCGACCCGACACCATTTGACACCTGTGCACCCGGCTTCCCTGGGTGAGGTAACTCGAGTACTCCGGTGCTCCCATGGGTGTTGACCCTAGAACTATCTAAGTCCAAGAGGGTTTGGTCCTAGTCCATTTCTAAGTGTCCTTAAACTCTAAAACTCTTACTGCGACTTTCCCATAGACTTTAACGGAGCTCGCGGCTGTGTTCACACACTGCACACAGCCCCCGTCGGTCCCCTGTGTCACTACCTTAGGTGGTTCCTTGGGGTCCCAGCGATTCTACAGGCTCTATGCCTTGTGTCTACTTAAGTCGTGGTTCTTATACCACTTTCTTAATATATGGTTTGGTACGCCCCTAGGGCTAATGGTATATTGTGCTAATTTACTGTGCTATTTGACTTGTAACTTGTGTACTTTGACCTCTAGCCTCATAAAGAGACTATTGGGTAGTGTTTAGTAATAAATACATATATTTTATATATATACCTGGTGTGGTTCTCCTTTCATTTGGTCATTCATGAGATTATAACTAGTAAAACAATCAGCTTAACACTCCTTCAAGACTTAGCCTGAAGGCTGCTCTCCATAGCTACCACTAGGATAGCTTTCAATAAAGGTTGTCTTTAAACCTATCATCAATAAAGGTCGTTTGGACTGGTGCAAGGTGCCCACTATAACTAGTGGACTGCATATACCAGGCCAACTTCTCACAGGGGTGCCCGGGTAGGGCCCCGGGAGTGGGTGGTCCTGGGGAGGTGGCGGGCCTGGGTGTGGTGGTGGTGGGTGTTGTGGCCCTCTGGGGGCTCCAAGCTGCATGATCAGTAGCTCCATGGCAGCTGTTGTTCTTCAGGTGTGGCTCTGGGCTGGGCTCCCTTTCATGGTGCAGGTTGTCGTCAGACTTAACACCAGGCAGGAGCAGGTGATAAAGCCCTGCTGCTAACGCGCCTTATCGCATGTTTTTTAATCTTATCGCCGATCTGGCTGGTCGTTGAGAATGTTGCGGAGTGGTGTTTTCGCGGGTTTTTGCACGGGAACGCCTACTCTGCATATCATTAGCGTTAGTTGCCGGTGTCATCCATGGCGATGTTTTTGCGGCTGCTATCGCGGGTAAACTGGTGATAACGGCTGTTAGCACCTGCTTGTGAATGGTGCGATGAATTTATCGCCACTTTGGCTGCGATAAAGTGCCGCTAACTCGGCGATGAGTCCTTGAGAATATGCCCCAATGTTTATTATTGAGGTGTGTTGCACTTTCTATGAACTCTGCGTGTTGCCTTTTCCTATCACTTAATTTTTCCCTATTTTTCAACAAAGATTCCCGCATAGACCATGAAAAAACAGGTCTTCTGCAATGAAAGAGTACAACAGGCTAAAAGTACATTGTTGCTGTTCTGTTTGCTGAGTTCATAATGGCAGTGCAGGTCAGTTTCAAGAGAGTGTGGTTGGTTCTGACAATCTCACCTTGATGCGGTCAGCACTCCCTTCTTCCTCCCTCGTGGCTTGTTCTGGCTCCGAGTGGAGGCACCGGTGGATGGAGCGCAAGGGTAACTCGACAGCTAGACCACAGGGAGGGGTGCAGGGCAGGTGAGGTACTGGCAATCAGTAGCTCGCACTGCAGGAATTGAATCTTGTATGTGGTCACAGCAGAAAAAGTTCTTTGATATTCGGATTTCAGCAGGTTGGATTAATTTTCCTATTGCTTATTCAGATGTAGTACAGTTCTGTGATTAGTTACCTCTTTCCATTGACTGCCAATTTCTCTCAGTATCTGCGGGCTCTCTCTCCACCATCAGGGATGCACATTTCTGAGCTGCTGACCTCTGATTGTTGCTAAATTGTTTTGAATGTGTGTAAGGGCTCAGTGATGAAGCAAGGACGTTTTTTGAAGTACACAGCCATGTGATGGTGCCTTTCAGGCCCACCACAGGCAGCTTACAACTAACAACCCAGAATCTCCACAGAGAGAACATACACAGAGCACTGAACCCCACAGGATACCACTATTCTCTAAAGCAATAACATTAACACACGTAGGAACATTAAGGTGGAGTATTAAAATTAATCTAAAAGCCCCAAGGGATCTCCAAGATATCATTCCTTTTAACTTGGTTTGTAAATAAACAGCCTTACAGATCTTTGTTTGTGAGAACATGAACTTTGTTGAGTTATCAAATCATTATTACTGTAAAAAAAGAAAACAATAGATTGAGAAGCATAGAGAGTTTCAAGATAAAACGTCAGTGATGTTAATGCATAATCCCAGATTGGAATACAAAAAGTAAAAGGCTAACTATTGGCTGTATACATAATACTAAATTACTGTAGAATATAAAATAATACAGTGAATACTTTTAAAGTAAAACAAACGTAGGCATCTTCTAATAAATTCTGCAATACATTGTGTGTACCTAAAAATATGCACTCAGTTTCCAAACGGGTGGCCCAGGTGGATTTTAAAGTATATTCATCATCCCTGAGTCTTTACATAACTCTGGTTGTCATGTCTGCGCCACTTTCAGTTTCATACAGCTTCCTGGATGATTTCCTGTTTCAGAGAATAATTCATTCAGCTATTAATATATTCTTTGCTATCTAGAGCATGCAATATTGGAGAGTGAACTAAATAGAGGCAAGCTAGTAGTAGAATAGATGGGTCATTTGAAGATTTGTGTTTAAGAATGCTAAACATTTAAAAGGTGATTTAAAAGGCCTTGTCTCCACATATACGATCAACAGTATTCGAAAAGCACTAAGCAAAACAAGATCTTCAGGTGCACCTGGCCCAAATGTTCTCCCGGCCCAGTTGTTTAACACCTTCGCTGCTAGGCCTTTCTACCCCCCCCCCCCCCCCCTGTGCTAAGCCTTTTTTTGGCTATTTGGGGTAGTTCGCGCTTAGGCCCCTGTAACTTTTTGACCACATAAGGTATCCACGCCAAATTTACGTCCTTTTCTTCCAACATCATAGGGATTCTAAAGGTACTAGGGTTTGTAGATTCCCCTGGAGGGGACCCAGAAATTAGCCAAAATACAGCTAAATTTTGTTTTTTTTGTGAAAAATGGGAAAAAAGTGCTGCAAATGAAAGCGTATGGGTTTTCCCCTGCAAATGGTATCAAAAAGGGTGTGTGGGGCTGAAATCACCATTTTCCCAGCTTTTAGGGAATGACAGCCTTTGGTCAGAAAACCCCAACATTTTACACAGTTTTGGCATTTTTCTGGGACATAGCCTATTTTTGCTATTTTTTGTGCTTTCAACCTCTTTCCAGTTAATGGTAGAAATGGGTATGAAAGCAATAATGGATCCTGGAAAGCTATACATTTTAGTAAAGTAGACAAAATTCTGAATTTAGCAGGGGGTCATTTGTGTAGATCCTTCAAGGTTTCTTTATAGAAACTAACAGTTAAATATAGGAAAAATTGAAAATTAGTTAAAAAACAGCCTTTTGTGTCAACGTTTTCACCTGTAACTTCTTCTAATTATGACAGCTCTTTGAAAGCAACATACCGTTACATCCGCGGGACCTTGCTGGGTGTGGGGATATATAGGACTTGTAGGTTCACCAAGAACCCGACGAACCCAGAGCTAAAAACTGAGCAGCGACTTGCAATGGTTTTTTATTATGTACCGGGTATATAGCAATTAATCTGGGAAAATGTATACATGGAAAAATCGGTATGAAAGACACCTATGTATTTCTGAAATGGGAACAAAATATAGAGTTTAGAAACAGTAGATATTTGCACATTTCCGAAATTGGGAATACTCATGAGAATGAGAATTATCGGTCATTTTTCAAAATTACTTCTTTTTTAAACATTGTCTTTCATTTGGAAGGCAGAAATGCATCGTAAGTCAATAGGTAATAACAGTTGCTTTACAAATCTGAATTACCCTAAGTCTCCCGATAAAAATGGTACCTCACTTGTGTGGATAGGCATAGTGCCCACGACAGGAAACGGCTCAAAACGCAACGTGAACAGACCACATTTTCACAATGAAAAATTACCCTTTTTTTACAAAGTGCCTAGCTGTAGTTTTTGAACCCTAGCTCTGCCGGCACCTAGGGAAAACTAGCAAACCTATACATTTTTGAAAACTAGACACCCAGGGGAATCCAGGATGGGGTGACTTGACTGGCTCTCACCAGGTTCTGCTACCCAGAATCCCTTGCAAACCTAAACAATTGTCAAAAATTCCACATTTTCCTCACATTTCTGTGGTGGAAAGTTCCCAAAGTCTTCCAAAAAAAATGGTACCTCACTTGCGTGGGTGGGTTAAGGACCCGCGACAGGCAAGGGCCCAAAACCTATTGCGGCGACATCAAAATTACCTATCACAAATTGACCTGGTTTTGCAAGGGGGTCCAATGAGTTTTTGGCCCGGGGCTCGTCGGCCATCTAGGGAAACCTACCAAACCCACACATTTCTGGAAACACCAGGGGGAGTCCAGAGAGGTATGGCTTGCGTGGGTCCCCCAACATTCTCCTACCCAGAATCCCCTGCAAACCTCAAATTTCTCGAATTTCTGTGTGGGAAAGTTCTGAATCTGCGTGGATCCACAAATTTCCTCCCACCCAGCGTTCCCCCAGGTCTCCTGATAAAAATGGTACCTCACTTGTGTGGGTAGGCATAGTGGCTGCAACAGGAAATGGCCCAAATTGTACTGCAGAGACTTCAAAATTACCTATAACAAAACTACCTGGTTTTGGGGGGGGGGGCACCTGGGGTTTTGGCCTCAGGCTCGGCGGCCATCTTGAGAAAGTACCAAACCCAAACATTTCTAAAAACTAGACAACCGGGGGAGTCCAATGAGGTATGGCTTGCGTGGATCCCCCAACGTTTTCCTACCCAGAATGCCATGCAAACCCAAATATAGCTGAAAAAAATAATACCGCACTTGTGTGGGTATCCAATGCAGAATTGGCTAAAAACGTAAAAATGTAGCGCTTAGAATTCTCTGTGCTATACACTTATTCCCTATGTTTTGGGCTCTTCCCAGTCACAGGCCCTTGCCCCACCCACACAAGTGAGGTATCATTTTACTCGGGAGACTCAGGGGAACGCTGTCGGGTAGGACATTTGTGCCGGCACGGTGATTCCACACATAAATATGTGGAAAAAGTGTTTTTTTCAGCTAAATTTGAGGTTTGCATGGCATTCTGGGTAGGAAAACGTTGGGGGATCCCCGCCAGCCATACTCCCCCGGTTGTCTAGTTTTCAGAAATGTTTGGGTTTGGTACTTTCTCAAGATGGCCGCCGAGCCCGGGGCCAAAACCCCAGGTGCCCCCCCAAAACCAGGTAGTTTTGTTACAGGTAATTTTGAAGTCTCCGCAGTACAATTTGGGCCATTTCCTGTTGCAGCCACTATGCCTACCCACACAAGTGAGGTACCATTTTTATCAGGAGACCTGGGGGAACGCTGGGTGGGAGGAAATTTGTGGATCCACGCAGATTCCAGAACTTTCCCACACAGAAATTCGAGAAAAAAGTGATTTTTTCATCAAAATTTGAGGTTTGCAGGGGATTCTGGGTAGGAGAATGTTGGGGGACCCACGCAAGCCATACCTCGCTGGACTCCCCCGGGTGTCTAGTTTCCATAAATGTGTGGGTTTGGTAGGTTTCCCTAGATGGCCGACGAGCCCCGGGCCAAAAACTCATGGGACCCCCCATGCAAAACCAGGTCGCTTTGTGATAGGTAATTTTGATGTCGCCTCAATAGGTTTTGGGCCCTTGCCTGTCGCGGGTCCTTGACCCACCCACGCGAGTGAGGTACCATTTTTATCGGGAGACCTGGAGGAATGCTGGGTAGGAGGAAATTTGTGGATCCACGCAGATTCCAGAACTTTCCCACACAGAAATTCGAGAAAAAAGTGATTTTTTCATCGAAATTTGAGGTTTGCAGGGGATTCTGGGAAGGAGAATGTTAGGGGACCCACGCAAGCCATACCTCGCTGGACTCCCACGGGTGTCTACTTTCCAGAAATGTGTGGGTTTGGTAGGTTTCCTAAGATGGCCGCTGAGCACCGGGCCAAAAACTCATGGGACCCCCCTTGCAAAACCAGGTCGTTTTGTGTTAGGCAATTTTGATGTCGCCTCAATACGTTTTGGGCCCTTAACTGTTGCGGGTACTTGGGCCTCCCACACGAGTGAGGCACCATTTTTATTGGGAGACCCGTAGGAACGCTGGGTGGTAGGAAATTTGTGTCAGCCCGGTGATGCCACAACTTACCCACACAAAAATGTGTGGAAAAAGTGATTTTTCAGCTAAATTTGAGGTTTGCAAGCGATTCTGGGTAAGAAAACGTTGGGGGATCCACACAAGCCATACCTCCCTGGAATTCCCCAAGTGTCTAGTTTTCAGAAATGTGTGGGTTTGGTAGGTTTCACTAGATGGCTGCCGAGCACGGGCCAAAAACCCAGATGATCCCCCTTGCAAAACCAGGTCGTTTTGCGATAGGTAATTTTGATGTTGCCTCAGTAGGTTTTGGGCTCTTGCCTGTCACGGGTCCTTGACCCACCCACGCGAGTAAGGTACCATTTCGATTGGTATACTTGGAGAAAGGCGGGGGTAGGAAATTTGTTGTTTCTTTCTACAGCGTGAAAATTTTGGCACAATAATACAAGGAAAATGTGACAGACACATTTTGAGGTTTGCAGGACATTGTGGGTAAGATAACTTGTTGGGATACACAAGAGAGACATCACCATGTACTCCCATGGCTGTTTAGTTTACAACAATATCTACAGTTGGTTGGTTATTCTTAGATGGAATGTACACCTTGGCAAAGAGACTAAAAAACAAAGATTACTGCACACCCATCTATTCCTCAAGCACACACACATACTGGTTGGATTTGGCACGAGGGCGAGTGATGGTTCAGTATATAAAATGTTATTAACAAAAGATTTCACAAAAATGAAATGCACTGTCAATAATTGAAAGGACAAAAAACTGAACCAGTGACTCGCAGCTCGTGAGCTGTAAAGCCACGTCAAGGCCCCAACCGCTTTACAGGCCATTCACACACCATTCATACATGATACACACAAGACCATTCACACCACCAGGCACGAATCAACACATTACAACATTCACAACAAGCATTGGCATAGCCAATAGGTCTCGCCTTTGGGCCCTTATAAGAGTTTAGTCATGCAGCACATATCCCAAAAATAATAATTTTAAAATAAGAGCATTGGTGGGACTAGGGGGCAGCAACTGGAGTGAGAAGTGATCAGCAGCGGGAGGCTGAGAGAGGGCATCCACGGGAAGAGGGTGGGAGCATCGTGCACAAGTGACAGCGTGCACAGGTGAATGCGGGCTCACTACACTCAGTGGTGACAGAAGACTCACTACAGGCAGCGTGTACCGCTGAAAGCGAGAGTTGCACAGCCCGTACAGGTGCGAAGCCTTTGACAGGAAGTGCCGGGCACTGAAAGCTTGGCAGTATCGGCCCTGCCACTCCCCCGGCGATGGAAGGAAGGGAGCTGCGGGGTTGAGCTATAATGCAAAGCTTACTTGCTCTAGTGTCTCTTGTGGCCGCAACAAAAATTGATTGTTATTTGTTTTTTCAAGGCACAAGTTGTAAATCCGTTAGAAAATTAGCAAAAGACTACTTCTGAAGTTCCAAGAGTCATCGCAGCGCTGGTAAAAAGGAGGCGGATCTGCCTCCATGCCAGGAAGGTGGGGCCAGGAGAAAGGATGTGCAAAAAGTGCCCTTCACTGAAACTGTGCCCGGGTAACAACAGAGGGGCCGCCGCAGTGACAAAGATAACAGTGGCAAGTTATGAAACGCGGCGCTACGGAGGGCGCGAGTTCGAAACTCAGCCTTCGATCCCTGGCTGACAACTCATTAATTAAATGTGGTGTTTGTAACATCTGTCATTTACAGCGCTTAGAAAGGTAAAAGGGCGGCATGCAACGCCATCTAAAAATTATCCCTGCAGCTGTGCAGTCATGGTCTGTCAGGACAGTCCCACAGCTCGCATTAATATTTTGATAGCCCAGAAATGTAAAAGAAACTGCATTTTCTCTGTTTGGCATTCCTCGTGAAAGCGTGATGGTGTTTTCTTTGGTTGGTAGAATTCACGGCGTGCGGTGCGGGAGGGCCGAGAATGCGCATTGTACGCAGGGAGCAGAGCGGGACTGGGACCAGGGCGAGGGGTGCGCTTATATTATATACACAGTCACATATCCGGTCAATAAATAACGACTCTGGTCGCGATAACGCTTATATCCTAATTTATATAAGTGTGTAAAAAGCCTTCTGCAGACGAGGAGCAGGTGTCATCGAGGGAGAAGGATGGGAAGTGGGTAGCCAAGAAAAGAGTGAAAGCGGAGATGCCCCTCCCCCTTTACCACAATATATCATGTCGTCTCTGTAGGGGAGGTGGGGACAGGAGACGCAGGAGAGAAAACAGATGGCACCACACTTCCGAGCTCTCTCTAGTACAAGCAATGGCCGCGCGGCCGTGAAACTGACACGGTGAAAGTAATCGCGAGGGAAGCCAGATGGCGAGGGAAGCCATATGGCGCCTGATCGCGCGTGCACGCTCGCCTGAACGCAAGCTGGTCGCCAGCAAACTGCTGTTTGCACTTCCAAAACCCGCTTACTAAAACTCTTGCCAGAGCAGCGAATGCGCTGGCTCAGGCGAGACCTCAAAAGGGACAAGGCACCCCCTGCTTGAGAAAGACAGAAAAGACAAATATTTCTGCACAACCACCTATTGTTCAAGCACACAGACATACTGGTTGGATTTGGCACGAGGGCGAGTGATGGTTCAGTATATAAAATTTTATTAACAAGAGATTTCACAAAAATGAAAGGCACTGTCAATAATTGAAAGGACAAAAAACGAAACCAGTGACTCGCAGCTCGTGAGCTGTAAAGCTACGTCAAGGCCCCAACCGCTTTACAGGCCATTCACACACCTTTCATATGTGATACACACAAGACCATTCACACCACCAGGCACGAATCAACACATTACAACATTCAAAAAAAGGGACAAGGCACCCCCTGCTTCAGAAAGACAGAAAAGACAAATATTTCTGCACAACCACCTATTCTTCAAGCACACAGACATACTGGTTGGATTTGGCACGAGGGTGAGTGATGGTTCAGTATATACAGTTGTATTAACCAGAGATTTCACAAAAATGAAATGCACTGTTAATAATTGAAAGTACGAGAAACTGAACCATTGACTCACAGCTCGTGAGCTGTAAAGCCATGACAAGGCACCAACTGCTTTACAGGCCATTCATACACCTTTCATACGTGTGACACATACAAAACCATTCACACCGCCAGCCGCGGGCCCAGCACATTACAACACTCACACCAGCAGACAGCGCCATTTAAGGGCCCATCACTTTCACATGCCCACATTCCTGACACAGCAACCACACATGCTCACGGATTGCGTGGAGTGGCGTTTAGCTAGCAGTGTGTGTAGTGACCAGCAGCAATTCACTACTCACACACCGCCAGCCAAGCCCCCATACATGCACACCACCAGCCTAGCGCCCGTCCACGCACACCGCCAGCCAAGCGCCAGTCCATGGACACCACCAGCCAAGCGCCAATCCACGCACACCGCCAGCCAAGCGCCAATCCACGCACACCGCCAGCCAAGCACCAGTACACTCACCGCCAGCCAAACACCAGTCCACGCACACCGCCAGCCAAGCGCCAATCCACGCACACCGCCAGTCAAGCGCCAATCCACGCACACCGCCAGCCAAGCGCCAATCCACGCACACCGCCAGCCAAGCGCCAGTCCATGCACACCGTCAGCCAAGCGCCAGTCCACTCACCGTCAGCCAAGCACCAGTCCACGCACACCGCCAGCCAAGTGCCAATCCACGCACACCGCCAGCCAAGCGCCAATCCACGCACACCGCCAGCCAAGCGCCAATCCACGCACACCGCCAGCCAAGCGCCAATCCACACACACCGCCAGCCAAGCGCCAGTCCACTCACCGCCAGCCAAGCGCCAGTCCACGCACACCGCCAGGCAAGCTCCAGTCCACGCACACCGCCAGCCAAGCGCCACTCCACGCACACCGTCATAAATGTTTTTTTAAACAAGAAAGAAAACACAAACAAATTGCAACTAAATACAAAACTATAACTACAGAAACAACAGCAGTAACTAAAGACATCATTCTATTGCCAAACGTTAAACTGAACAACTATATAAAACCATACAGACCAGGCAGTACACTATTAGACTCATGGTTGCTCCCAAAAACTCTTTCGAGTGTGATACAATCTGAAACATGTGGGCACACACAGCCCAGGATTAGAAGGACAATCGGCACAGTGCATACAACTCTCCTTCTGCACACCTCTTCGCAAGCAGACTCTACATCTCTTACAGGGATTGTTTTTTTTGGGCATGGGAGGAATTAAATCGGGAAAGTGGCGATCTTTCAATCTAGCCACATCCTCCACCACTCCAACTCTAGGAACACTTGCCTGTTCCACAACAACAAGGCTGCCTATCACAGACTCCTGAAACTGAACAAAAGTCAACTTTGACGCAGGAGGACACTCCTTGAACACAAAAAAAGCATTGAAAGTTGCTAAATTGAAGAGATGGATGGCCAACTTCTTATACCAAATGTAAGCCTTATGAATAGTAGTGTAAGGTTCCAACCTCTGATCTACTCTATCAACACCACCCATGTGCTTATTGTAGTCTAAAATGCACACAGGTTTGCGCACTTCAGCAATCTGACCCCAAACAGCCACAGGTGAAGTACTCTCATCATGGATGGTAGTCAGCATGTACACATCCCTCCTGTCCACAAATTTCACAGCTAGTAGTTCATCACTACGCAAGAAACTGCACTGTCCCCTCTGAAGTTTTTTGGAAACAAGCTATTTTGGATAACCTTTATGGTTAGAGCGGATTGTGCCACAAGCAAAAGTGTCCACTTTGAACGATTCCTTAAAGAATTGCACAGCAGTGTAAAAGTTATCAAGGTTCAAATGGTGGCCTCTGTTAAACAGTCCTCTAGCAAGATCCCACACAATTTTCTCTGAGACTCCAAAAGTGGACGGACAACCAGGGGTGTCAATAGTGGAATCCCTACCAGTGTACACACGGAAATTAAAAACATATCCTGTCCTACTCTCAGACAACATATACAGCTTAATTCCATAACGTGCCCTCTTGCTAGGAATGTACTGCCTAAAAACCAAACGGTCCTTGAACAGGACCAAAGACTCATCAATAGATATTTCTTTCCCTGGAGTATAGATCTCTGAAAATCGATCTACAAAGTGATCAAGAACAGGCCGAATCTTAAAAAGACGGTCACAGTCAGGGTGATCTCGTGGCAACGCCAAACCATTATCAACAAAATGCAGCATCCGAAGCAAAAGTAAATACCGATCACGAGTCATAATTGCAGGAAATATGGCCGATGCCATCAAGGGACTGGTAGACCAATATGAAGCCATGGACGGCTTCCTTATCAAGCCCATCAATAAAGTCAAACTCAAAAACCTTTTCATCTCTTCCAGATTTGTGGGAGTCCACCGGGTAGCTCTAGAGTAGGGCCTAAGTCTGGCACTGTTGTCCCTCAAAAACTGTTCAGCATACAAATTAGTCTGCTCAACAATCTCACCCAAAAATACATCATCCATAAACAACTGAAAACACTGTATAGGCAAAAAATGTTCACAATCCACTCTACACCCTGCATCACCACTAAAGCAGGCAACACCGGCTGCACCATGTTTGGATCAACCCAGAGTCCAGCACTTCCAATGGGAAGCCTTAAAGCCCCTGGCTGCAATCCAGATTCCTCTTGCACCATCGGCACAGCAGTGTCCTCCTCTAAAACAGGCACTTCATCCGCACTGAGAGTAGCTTCATCCGCACTGAGAGTAGCTTCATCATCCGATGATTCCATGTGGAGAGAAAACTCACTGCCTGAATCTTCCCCTCCCTCCTCTCCCTCAGACGCACTGTCAGTCTCATAATCCTGCTCAGAGGAAGATTCAAGAAGCATACCAACCACCTGCTGAGCAGTCATTCTACGGCTAGCCATAATGCTTACTAATAAAGGTAACTTGTCAAACAAGTCAACAACAACAAACCCTTTGTAAAAAACAGAAATAAACAAAAAGTAGCTTTAGCACAAAGACCTATATACTCCAACACTATACCACTCACTTGCCAGAAGCAGCTAGACTCACCACCACCTACTCTGCACAGACACAGTAAGGATCAAGAATATCCCACTAAAAAGAAAAAGAAAAGAAAATTACACATAAGAGAATGCAAAACACATCACAAAGAATTTCATGGTCAGAACACTAACAAATATGCTGCCATTATGACACCAGTTACAAAAAAATTCATTCATGCATGACAATAATACTCATTTGGAGTAAACACAACAAAAATGTTTTTCTTACCAAATAAATGCAATTACGCAAAACTGCAGAACAACCACTGCCGAAACCGCAAACAAGAATCAAAAGCGTAACACTAGAATAAAAAGGAGAAAAAAACATTACAATCACATATGCAAATAATGCACCAGTCTACACACAATCCACCAACCAAGCTAAGGGGTAGGTGGGCCTAACAGTATAAATAAAATATTCACCCCCGTAAAAGGGGAGCAACCCTTGCCCAAGAGACCACTCCCCAACACCAAAATTTAAAAAAACCCTGGTGTCTAGTGGCTTCTGCCCCCTTTGGGGGCAGATGGCCATAAAAACATACTGCTGATCTGCCACCCAAAGAGGGCAGAAGTGGCCCCAATCATTCTCCCATAAAGGGGAGCGACCCTGGCCCAAGGGGCCGCTCCCCAACATAACAAAAAACAATCCCTTGTGGCTTAGTGGCCATATAAAAAACAAATCCGCTGATCTGCCCCCAACGGCCAAATTAATGCTCCCCAAAGGGGAGCGACCCTTGCCCAAGGGGCCACTCCCCACAAATTAATCCGTGGTCGTCTAGTGGGCCACTAAATAAAAAATGTCGAGATCTGCCCCCCTAAGGGGGGAACAGACAGCCAAAAACATTGCCCCCAAGGGGGCATGACCCTTGCCCGAGGGGCCACTCCCCACAAAATAATCCCTGGTGGTCTAGTGGGCCACTAAATAAATAAATATGGTGAGATCTGCCCCCCCAGGGGGCAGACAGCCATAAACAATACCCCCAAGGGGAGCGACCCTTGCCCAAGGGGCCACTCCCCATAAATGTATCCCTGGTGGTCTAGTGGGCCACTTTAATTTAAAAATAATGGCGCGATCTGCCTCCTAGGGGCGCAGACACAGCCAAAACATATTGCCCCCAAATAGGGGAGCGACCCTTGCCTAAGGGGCCGCTCCCCAAAACACAAAAAGGACATAAAAAAAAAATCCCTGGTGGCCCAGTGGGCACCTATACATAAATATAACTTTTTATAAAGGCGATCTGCCCCCCTCCAAGGGGGGCAGAACAAAGTAAAAACATTGCTCCCCCAAGGGGAGCAACCCTTGCCCAAGGGGCTGCTCCCCAAAACAAAATGGACATTTACAAAAAATAAAACATCCCTGGTGGCCTAGTGGGCACATATAGATACACATTTTTTTTTTTAATCGATCTGCCCCCCCCTCCCCCAAGAGGGGCAGAACAAAGAAAAAACATTTTTCCCCCAAGGGGAGTGACTCTTGCCCAAGGGGCCGCTCCCCAAAACAAAATGGCCATTTAAAAAAAAAAAAAAAAATCCATGGTGGCTTAGTGGGCGCCTAGACATAAAAATAATTACATGAGGCACAATATGCCCCCCCCCAAGGGGGGCAGAACAAAGTACAAACAATGCTCCCCCAAGGGGAGCGACCCTTGCCCAAGGGGCCGCTGCCCAAAACAAAATGTCCCTTTAAAAAAAAAGGCGCGATCATGCAGCAGGAATGCTTTTTTAAAAGACATCGGAGGAAAGGAAAACCCTTCCTTTCCTCCGATGCCTCCTTGTCACTGGATGCACTAGAAGCAAATGGCTTCCAGTGCATCCGGTATCCTCTAATGACGCCAGCGCGCCTCGCGCGCTGACGTCATTAGATGACGTGGAGGGTGGGGCGGGGGGAGGTAGGGGAAGGGCTTCCCCTGCCTTCCCCGGTGGGGGCACATAGATCGGCGGCCCACGGGGGGAGCGCCAGTGCTTCCCCCATGGGTGGGAGCTAGGACGGCCGGGAGCCGTCCTGAGCACACGCCCACCGTGGCTCTGGACGGCTCCCGGCCGTCCTGAGCACGGAAGGGGTTAAAGAAGACTTGGCATTATGGCCCGCAATACTCTCCTCACTGTTTACCACTTGCGCCAAACTCCACCAAGTGCCTGACAGCTGGAGAGGTTCAATATTGTATCCAATTTTTAAAAAGGGCGACAGACAAAACCCCACCAACTATCGGCTGATAGCCCTACTGGACATTGAGGCCAAGAACTACGCAGCTGCACTCTTAAAAGATCTAGAGACCTGGGCAACAACAAATGCTATAATTCCTTTCTGCCAAACCGGCTTCAGACCCAACTCCTCCACATTGGATAACATAATTACTCTATCTTATCTTGCCCACCAGGTAAAAAGCAAGAAGACAACAGCTCTCTAAGCATGCTTCGTGGATTATTCATCTGCATTCGATCTGGTGGACAGAGGTATTTTATGGAGAAAACTCCAGGTGTGGGATATTCCTAGTGGTCTTCTTAATGCCATCATATCATTATACACATCAACATAGGTGAGGGTCAAATTGTCAGATACAGCGCTAATCACGAAGATCGACACCAATCAAGGGCTAAAACAAGGGTGGGCCTTGCTCCAATGTTGTTCAATATATATACCACGGACATGTCCCGGGAACTTAACAACGCTAACTTAATCCCTCCAAAAATAGGCAATACTAAGATCACAATATTGCAATACGCGGGTGACATTGTCCTGCAAGAAAACTCAAAAATAGGACTCCAGAGAGCATTAAATTCTCTTCATTTATATAATAGAGCAAACAAGATGATAGTAAACGAATCCAAAACAAAGGTGTTATCATTCGGAAGGACGCTAAAACAAACAAGCAATAACTGGTCTCTGGGCCCTTTAAAAATCTCAGGAGCTAAATTTTATAACTATCTGGGCACATGGTTTTCTGCAAACGGCGCACCTTCAACACACAAGCGCCACTTAAAGGATAAGGCAGTATTAACAACCGCCAGACTTTCCCAGCTACACACAGCCCTTGAAAGCCCCTCCTCAGCCCCAATCAGAAAAGTGCTCATTGCCGTACTACCTTCTGCACTTACATACGGCAGTGAGGCCTTTCCGGGTCAACTCATTAAAACCATCGAAAAATTACACCTAAAAATTTACAAAAGAGTGTTTAAATTGCCCCATTGCATCAGGGGACCTCTGATGAGACTTGAATTTGGCCAGGAGGGCATCGCATGGTCTAGCATGGGGTCTTTTTTAAATACTTTTATAGATGCACAACGGCGTTGCCAGGTACCTTGAAATTTATTTTGCAAGACATATTCAAATACAAAAACAACCCGTGGTCCACCTATTTAACGATGGCAGCAGCACCTCTACAAATCGATCTGACTGTTTTAAACACCTCATTACGTACACCGCAGTAAAAAGTATAATGAAAAAACAAAGTAAATTACTCTCGAAGACCACGGACTTGCAAAACATTAAGTCCACACCGTCATTAAGGGCCCTGGCAGCATCATACAACAACGACAGCCAAGTGGGACTTCAGGCACAACCTTTCCTCAATTGTTCAATAGGCAAAGTTTGCCTGACCCAGATCTTGGCAGCAAGGATGCTGGCACTACATATCAAAGACTTTAATCCCAACTGGCCACTGCTTTCTAAAATAGTCAAGTGTAGACTTTGCGGCTACAAATTGGAAACTTTTCTGCATCTACTTTGTAGCTGCCCGATACTGCTCGACTTCCGGCGATCCTTATTAAAGCCATTATTTTTAAGTCATGGTATAAGAACATGTAATCATTCAATGAACTGGATTTTTAGCACTATGGTTCCCTTCGAATTGGCAAGGATAGGCAAATTCTTTAAAGCTGTGCAGGACCTTCTTAATGATTCACAACAAAGTACTGAGATGATTGTGAATTAATAACCCTCAGTTTCTCCACCACGGGCATTAGGCATTGTAGAACTGGTTCACTTTGTAATTGAGTATTAACATCTGTTAAGCATTTTCTCCATTCTTGTGGTGGATTTTAAGTTATTTTTATCTTTCTTATAAAAAATGTTTTAAATTGATTCAAGTGAGACTGCGTTGATTAATGCCACTGAGGAAATCAGAACGGTGATGGATGGAGGAGGGTCAGCAGTCCTGATCCTCCTCGATCTATCAGCCGCTTTTGATACAGTGGATCACAATTTGCTGCAACAACGGCTGGAAGCGACGGGGGTCCGGGGAACGGCCCTAACCTTACTGGCCTCCTTCCTGAAAGAAAGGAGTTTAACAATCGCCTTGGACAGTTTCCAATCGAAACCTTATGTTTTGCCCTGTGGAGTCCCCCAGGGGTCATCCTTAAGTCCAACTCTTTTTAATATATATGTCGCAGAACTCGCCCCACTAATTAGGAAGTTTGGGTTTAATTTGACATCCTACGTGGACGACACCCAGATAGTCGTGGCAGCATATAATAAACAAACCGCCCCCTTTCTACAGTTCCAGAACTGTATGAGAGAAGTTGATAGATGGATGGGACTGCATTGCCTGAAGCTTAACTCCGAAAAGACTGAGATTATTATTTTCGGTGAGTTAAAACCTAGATGGGACAATCTTTGGTGGCTGGCTGAGCTGGGCGAAGCACCTAAACCCGTGCTGAAGGCAAAAAATCTAGGCGTGTGGATTGACAACAAGCTAGCACTTTCACATCAGACTAATATGACTGTCACCGCCTCCCATTTTATGCTAAAAAAAACTGAAGAAAATCCTGCCTTATCTTCCCACAGACTCGAGAAAGTTGGTAATTACTGCACTGGTTCAAGCCAAATTGGATTACTGTAATAGCCTCTACCTGGGCATGCGCAAGCATTTTCTTAAAAAACGTGTCTGTTCAAAATACAGCTGCGAGAATGCTGAGTAACATCCGTAAATATGATTCCATCTCCAAGGAAATTCGCAAACTCCACTGGCTCCCAGTGGCCAAGCAAATTGAATTTAAAGCCCTCTGCTTAGCATTCAAGGCTTTGAATAATACAGGGCCGCGATCACTTAAAAGGCTATTTGCCTTGTACCATCCGGCCAGAGAGTTGCGGTCCTCAGGCACAAGACTGATGATAGTTCCTAGAATACGCACCACGACCTGGGGCGGTAGGAGTCTTGCTTACGTTACCGCAAAGCTGTGGAACACACTACCAGCTGAGCTGAGAGGAGCAGTTTCCCTCACCGTTTTTAGAAAAAAGCTAAAAACGTGGCTTTTCCAGAACTGAGTAACTAGGAGGAATTGCGGCAGTCAATAGCGCCAAGACACCCCCGGGTATTCGTGCGCTCAATAAGTCTTTTTAACATTAACATTAACATATTTCAAACAGTTAATTCATTTTAATGCCGCTTGTTTACCCTGAGTTTTATTTCTCGGGCACAATGTGCCAGTTATCTTATAAGGTCTTGCGAGGAACCATTACTCTTTTTTTTTTTTTTAACATTATGCTTTCTTTCTAAAATGTCTTATATTGTCATGGTTTTAAGTAATCTAGACAATAAACTTTGATTGACTTGAATGCTAAACATATGTATGTATCCAGCATTAGCTTTATGGCATCTCCAGCAATCTCTGTTTTATGGTTATAGTTTATGGCGCTTCATAGAGTTCAATATACTCTTACAGTCATTTTTCACTGCATTAAAAGATCTGTACTCATACCTCAATACATTTGGTTAGATCTGAAGATCCATGTTTCAGTTCCACTCACATTTCTATAGAATGTGATCTGAAAAATACTGAAATGTGAGAAACCCTGCTTTTCATGGTACTTAACTTTGAGGCTGTATACTTCTAACTCTTGCCTTGTTAGTTGGTTACATTGGACAGAGAATATTCTGCGGTTCTTCCTCCCCTCAGAATAAGATGAGTACAACATAGCTGTGCTTTGATATATCCAGTGTGTGCCCCACTTGGAGAACTCCTGGACACCCCGTGCTCGCTGACACTGTGACTGTTTTTTTCAACTCATATTGAAGTGGAAAGTCTTGGACTTGTGAGGACAGCAGTAAAGGTCATTGAGTGAATCCCCCACACTTTCTGAGCTGCCTTATGAAGGAAAAGTGAGATGTTCTGAGTTGCAGTGTGCGGGGACAGTGAGCTGCTCTGAGCTGCGGTGCGCAGGGACAGTGAGTGGGCTGCTTTGAGCTGCGTTGCACAGGGACAGTGGGCTGCTCTGAGCTGGGGTGCATAGGGAGAGTGGGCTGCTCTGAGCTGTGGTGCACAGGGACAGTGGGCTCCTCTGAGCTGCGTTGCACATGGACAGTGGGCTGCTCTGAGCTGCGGTGCGCAGGGACAATGGGCTGCTCTGAGCTGCGATGCACAGGAACAGTGAGTGGGCTGCTCTGAGCTGCGTTGCACAGGGACAGTGGGCTGCTCTGAGCTGCGGTGCACAGGGACAGTGGGCTGCTCTGAGCTGCAGTGTGCAGGGACAGTGAGCTGCTCTAAGCTGCGGTGCACAGGGACAGTGGGCTTCTCTGAGCTTCGGTGCACAGGGACACTGAGATGCTCTAAGCTGCGGTGCGCAGGGACAATGGGCTGCTCTGAACTCCGATGCACAGTGACAGTGGGCTGCCCTGAGCTGCGGTGCACAGGAACAGTGGGCTGCTCTGAGCTGCGGTGCACAGGGACAATGGGCTGCTCTGAGCTGCGATGCACAGGGACAGTGAGCTGCTCTAAGCTGCAGTGCACAGGGACAGTGGGCTTCTCTGAGCTGCGGTGCACAGGGACAGTGAGCTGCTCTAAGCTGTTGTGCGCAGGGACAATGGGCTGCTCTGAGCTGCGATGCACAGGGACAGTGGGTTGCCCTGAGCTGCGGTGTACAGGAACAGTGGGCTGCTCCGAGCTGCGGTGCGCAGGGACAATGGGATGCTCTGAGATACGATGTGCAGGGACAATGGGCTGCTCTGAGCTGCGGTGCATAGCGAGAGTGGGCTGCTCTGAGCTGCGGTGCACAGGGACAGTGGGATGCTCTGAGCTGTGGTGCACAGGGACAGTGAGCTGCTCTGAGCTGCGGTGCATAGAGAGAGTGGGCTGCTCTGAGCTGTGGTGCACAGGGACAGTGGGCTGCTCTGAGCTGCGGTGCACAGGGACAATGGGCTGCTTTAAGCTGCTGTGCACAGGGACAGTGAGTTGCTCTAAGCTGTGATGCACGAGGACAGCACTGCTCTGAGCTGCGGTGCACAGGGACAGTGGGCTGCTCTGAGCTGCGGTGCACAGGGACAGAGGGCTGCTCTCAGCTGCAGTGTGCGGTGAGAGTGAGCTGCTCTGAGCTGCGGTGCGCAAGGACAATGGGCTGCTCTGAGCTGCGATGCACAGGGACAGTGAGTGGGCTGCTCTGAGCTGCGGTGCACAGGGACAGTGGGCTGCTCTGAGCTGTGGTGCATAGGGACAGTGGGCTGCTCTGAGCTGCGGTGCATAGGGAGAGTGGGCTGCTCTGAGCTGTGGTGCATAGGGAGAGTGGGCTGCTCTGAGCTGTGGTGCACAGGGACAGTGGGCTGCTCTGAGCTGTGGTGCACAGGGACAGTGGGCTGCTCTGAGCTGCGGTGCACAGGGACAGTGAGCTGCTCTGAGCTTCGGTGCACAGGGACAGTGGGCTGCTCTGAGCTGCGGTGCATAGGGAGAGTGGGCTGCTCTGAGCTGTGGTGCACAGGGACAGTGGGCTGCTCTGAGCTTTGGTGCACAGGGACAGTGGGCTGCTCTGAGCTTCAGTGCAGAGGGACAGTGAGCTGCTCTAAGCTGCGGTACACAGGGACAGTAGGCTGCTCTGAGCTTCGGTGCACAGGGACTGTGAGCTGCTCTAAGCTGCGGTGCACAGGGACAGTGGGCTGCTCTGAGCTGCGGTGCATAGGGAGAGTGGGCTGCTCTGAGCTGTGGTGCACACGGACAGTGGGCTGCTCTGAGCTGAGGTGCACAGGGACATTGGGCTGCTCTGTGGTGCACAGGGACAGTGAGCTGCTCTAAGCTGTGGTGCACAGGGACAGTGGGCTGCTATGAGCTGCGGTGCATAGGGAGAGTGGGCTGCTCTGAGCTGCGGTGCGCAGGGACAATGGGCTGCTCTGAGCTGCGATGCACAGGGACAGTGAGTGGGCTGCTCTGAGCTGCATTGCACAGGGACAGTGGGCTGCTCTGAGCTGCGGTGCACAGGGACAGTGGGCTGCTCTGAGCTGCAGTGTGCAGGGACAGTGAGCTGCTCTAAGCTGCCGTGCGCAGGGACAGTGGGCTTCTCTGAGCTGCGGTGCACAGGGACAGTGAGCTGCTCTAAGCTGCGGTGCGCAGGGACAATGGGCTGCTCTGAGCTGCGATGCACAGGGACAGTGGGCTGCCCTGAGCTGCCGTGCACAGGAACAGTGGGCTGCTCTGAGCTGTGGCGCGCAGGGACAATGGGCTGCTCTGAGATGCGATGCGCAGGGACAATGGGCTGCTCTGAGCTGCGGTGCATAGCGAGAGTGGGCTGCTCTGAGCTGCGGTGCACAAGGACAGTGGGCTGCTCTGAGCTGCGGTGCACAGGGACAGGGAGCTGCTCTGAGCTGCGGTGCATAGGGAGAGTGGGCTGCTCTGAGCTGCGGTGCGCAGGGACAATGGGCTGCTCTGAGCTGCGATGCGCAGGGACAGTGAGTGGGCTGCTCTGAGCTGCATTGCACAGGGACAGTGGGCTGCTCTGAGCTGCGGTGCACAGGGACAGTGGGCTGCTCTGAGCTGCAGTGTGCAGGGACAGTGAGCTGCTCTAAGCTGCGGTGCGCAGGGACAATGGGCTGCTCTGAGCTGCGATGCACAGGGACAGTGGGCTGCCCTGAGCTGCCGTGCACAGGAACAGTGGGCTGCTCTGAGCTGCGGTGCGCAGGGACAATGGGCTGCTCTGAGATGCGATGCGCAGGGACAATGGGCTGCTCTGAGCTGCGGTGCATAGCGAGAGTGGGCTGCTCTGAGCTGCGGTGCACAAGGACAGTGGGCTGCTCTGAGCTGCGGTGCACAGGGACAGGGAGCTGCTCTGAGCTGCGGTGCATAGGGAAAGTGGGCTGCTCTGAGCTGTGGTGCACAGGGACAGTGGGCTGCTCTGAGCTGCGGTGCACAGGGACAATGGGCTGCTCTGAGCTGCTGTGCACAGGGACAGTGAGTTGCTCTAAGCTGTGATGCACGGGGACAGCACTGCTCTGAGCTGCGGTGCACAGGGACAGTAGGCTGCTCTGAGCTGCGGTGCACAGGGACAGAGGGCTGCTCTGAGCTGCAGTGTGCGGGGACAGTGAGCTGCTCTGAGCTGCGGTGCGCAGGGACAGTGGGCTTCTCTGAGCTTCGGTGCACAGGGACACTGAGCTGCTCTAAGCTGCGGTGCGCAGGGACAATGGGCTGCTCTGAACTGCAATGCACAGTGACAGTGGGCTACCCTGAGCTGCGGTGCACAGGAACAGTGGGCTGCTCTGAGCTGCGGTGCGCAGGGACAATGGGCTGCTCTGAGCTGCGATGCACAGGGACAGTGGGCTGCTCTGAGCTGCGGTGCACAGGGACAGTGGGCTGCTCTGAGCTGCAGTGCACAGGGACAGTGAGCTGCTCTAAGCTGCAGTGCACAGGGACAGTGGGCTTCTCTGAGCTGCGGTGCACAGGGACAGTGAGCTGCTCTAAGCTGTTGTGCGCAGGGACAATGGGCTGCTCTGAGCTGCGATGCACAGGGACAGTGGGATGCCCTGAGCTGCGGTGTACAGGAACAGTGGGCTGCTCCGAGCTGCGGTGCGCAGGGACAATGGGATGCTCTGAGATACGATGCGCAGGGACAATGGGCTGCTCTGAGCTGCGGTGCATAGCGAGAGTGGGCTGCTCTGAGCTGCGGTGCACAGGGACAGTGGGCTGCCCTGAGCTGCGGTGCACAGGGACAGTGAGCTGCTCTGAGCTGCGGTGCATAGAGAGAGTGGGCTGCTCTGAGCTGTGGTGCACAGGGACAGTGGGCTGCTCAAACCTGCGGTGCACACGGACAATGGGCTGCTTTGAGCTGCTGTGCACAGGGACAGTGAGTTGCTCTAAGCTGTGATGCACGGGGACAGCACTGCTCTGAGCTGCGGTGCACAGGGACAGTGGGCTGCTCTGAGCTGCGGTGCACAGGGACAGAGGGCTGCTCTCAGCTGCAGTGTGCGGGGACAGTGAGCTGCTCTGAGCTGCGGTGCGCAAGGACAATGGGCTGCTCTGAGCTGCGATGTACAGGGACAGTGAGTGGGCTGCTCTGAGCTGCGGTGCACAGGGACAGTGGGCTGCTCTGAGCTGTGGTGCACAGGGACAGTGGGCTGGTCTGAGCTGCGGTGCATAGGGAGAGTGGGCTGCTCTGAGCTGTGGTGCACAGGGACAGTGGGCTGCTCTGAGCTGTGGTGCACAGGGACAGTGGGCTGCTCTGAGCTGCGGTGCATAGAGAGAGTGGGCTGCTCTGAGCTGTGGTGCACAGGGACAGTGGGCTGCTCTGAGCTGTGGTGCATAGGGAGAGTGGGCTGCTCTGAGCTGTGGTGCACAGGGACAGTGGGCTGCTCTGAGCTTTGGTGCACAGGGACAGTGGGCTGCTCTGAGCTGCGGTGCACAGGGACAGTGGGCTGCTCTGAGCTGCGGTGCATAGGGAGAGTGGGCTGCTCTGAGCTGTGGTGCACAGGGACAGTGGGCTGCTCTGAGCTGTGGTGCACAGGGACAGTGGGCTGCTCTGAGCTGCGGTGCACAGGGACAGTGAGCTGCTCTGAGCTTCGGTGCACAGGGACAGTGGGCTGCTCTGAGCTGCGGTGCGTAGGGAGAGTGGGCTGCTCTGAGCTGTGGTGCACAGGGACAGTGGGCTGCTCTGAGCTTTGGTGCACAGGGACAGTGGGCTGCTCTGAGCTTCGGTGCAGAGGGACAGTGAGCTGCTCTAAGCTGCGGTGCACATGGACAGTAGGCTGCTCTGAGCTTCGGTGCACAGGGACAGTGAGCTGCTCTAAGCTGCGGTGCACAGGGACAGTGGGCTGCTCTGAGCTGCGGTGCATAGGGAGAGTGGGCTGCTCTGAGCTGCGGTGCATAGGGAGAGTGGGCTGCTCTGAGCTGTGGTGCACAGGGACAGTGGGCTGCTCTGAGCTGAGGTGCACAGGGACAGTGGGCTGCTCTGCGGTGCACAGGGACAGTGAGCTGCTCTAAGCTGTCGTGCACAGGGACAGTGGGCTGCTATGAGCTGCGGTGCATAGGGAGAGTGGGCTGCTCTGAGCTGCGGTGCGCAGGGACAATGGGCTGCTCTGAGCTGTGATGCGCAGGGACAGTGAGTGGGCTGCTCTGAGCTGCATTGCACAGGGACAGTGGTCTGCTCTGAGCTGCGGTGCACAGGGACAGTGGGCTGCTCTGAGTTGCAGTGTGCAGGGACAGTGAGCTGCTCCTAACCTGCCGTGCGCAGGGACAGTGGGCTTCTCTGAGCTGCGGTGCACAGGGACAGTGAGCTGCTCTAAGCTGCGGTGCGCAGGGACAATGGGCTGCTCTGAGCTGCGATGCACAGGGACAGTGGGCTGCCCTGAGCTGCGGTGCACAGGAACAGTGGGCTGCTCTGCGCTGCGGTGCACAAGGACAATGGGCTGCTCTGAGGTGCGATGCACAGGGACCGTGGGCTGCTCTGAGCTGCAGTGTGCAGGGACAGTGAGCTGCTCTAAGCTGCGGTGCACAGGGACAGTTGGCTTCTCTGAGCTGCAGTGCACAGGGACAGTGAGCTGCTCTAAGCTGCGGTGCGCAGGGACAATGGGCTGCTCTGAGCTGCGATGCACATGGACAGTGGGCTGCCCTGAGCTGCCGTGCACAGAACAGTGGGCTGCTCTGAGCTGCGGTGCGCAGGGACAATGGGCTGCTCTGAGATGCGATGCGCAGGGACAATGGGCTGCTCTGTGCTGCGGTGCATAGACAGAGTGGGCTGCTCTGAGCTGCGGTGCACAAGGACAGTGGGCTGCTCTGAGCTGCGGTGCACAGAGACAGGGAGCTGCTCTGAGCTGCGGTGCATAGGGAGAGTGGGCTGCTCTGAGCTGCGGTGCACAGGGACAATGGGCTGCTCTGAGCTGCGGTGCACAGGGACAATGGGCTGCTCTGAACTGCTGTGCACAGGGACAGTGAGTTGCTCTAAGCTGTGATGCACGGGAACAGCACTGCTCTGAGCTGCGGTGCACAGGGACAGTAGGCTGCTCTGAGCTGCGGTGCACAGGGACAGAGGGCTGCTCTGAGCTGCAGTGTGCGGGGACAGTGAGCTGCTCTGAGCTGCAGTGCGCAAGGACAATGGCCTGCTCTGAGCTGTGGTTCATAGGGACAGTGGGCTGCTCTGAGCTGCGGTGCACAGGGACAGTGGGCTGCTCTGAGCTGCAGTGCACACGGACAGTGGGCTGCTCTGAGCTGCGGTGCACAGGGACAATGGGCTGCTCTGAGCTGAGGTGTGCAGGGACAGTGGGCTGCTCTAAGCTGCGGTGCGCAGGGACAGTGGGCTGCTCTGAGCTGCGGTGCACAGGGACAGTGGACTGCTCTGAGCTGCTGTGCACAGGGACAGTGAGCTGGTCTAAGCTGCGGTGCACAGGGACAGTGGGCTGCTCTGAGCTGCGGTGCACAGGGACAGTGAGCTGCTCTGAGCTGCGGTGCACAGGGACAGTGGGCTGCTCTGAGCTGCGGTGCACAGGGACAGTGTGCTGCTCTGAGCTGTGGTGCACAGGGACAGTGAGCTGCTCTGAGCTTTGGTGCACAGGGACAGTGAGCTGCTCTAAGCTGCAGTGCGCAGGGACAATGGGCTGCTCTGAGCTGCGATGCACAGGGACAGTGGGCTGCCCTGAGCTGCCGTGCACAGGAACAGTGGGCTGCTCTGAGCTGCGGTGCCCAGGGACAATGGGCTGCTCTGAGATGCGATGCACAGGGACAATGGGCTGCTCTGAGCTGCGGTGCATAGCGAGAGTGGGCTGCTCTGAGCTGCGGTGCACAGGGACAGTGGGCTGCTCTGAGCTGCGGTGCACAGGGACAGTGAGCTGCTCTGAGCTGCAGTGCATAGGGAGAGTGGGCTACTCTGAGCTGTGGTGCACAGGGACAGTGGGCTGCTCTGAGCTGCGGTGCACAGGGACAATGGGCTGCTCTGAGCTGCTGTGCACAGGGACAGTGAGTTGCTCTAAGCTGTGATGCACGGGGACAGCACTGCTCTGAGCTGCGGTGCACAGGGACAGTGGGCTGCTCTGAGCTGCGGTGCACATGGACAGAGGACTGCTCGGAGCTGCAGTGTGGGGGACAGTGAGCTGCTCTGAGCTGCGGTGCGCAAGGACAATGGGCTGCTCTGAGCTGCGATGCACAGGGACAGTGAGTAGGCTGCTCTGAGCTGCGGTGCACAGGGACAGTGGGCTGCTCTGAGCTGCGATGCACAGGGACAGTGAGCTGCTCTGAGCTTCGGTGCACAGGGACAGTGAGCTGCTCTACGCTGCGGTGCACAGGGACAGTGGGCTGCTCTGAGCTGCGGTGCATAGGGAGAGTGGGCTGCTCTGAGCTGTCGTGCACAGGGACAGTGGGCTGCTCTGAGCTGCGGTGCACAGGGACAGTGGGCTACTCTGAGCTGCGGTGCACAGGGACAGTGAGCTGCTGTAAGCTGCGGTGCACAGGGACAGTGGGCTGCTCTGAGCTGCAGTGCATAGGGAGAGTGGGCTGCTCTGAGCTGTGGTGCAAAGGGACAGTGGGATGCTCTGAGCTGCGGTGCACAGGGACAGTGGGCTGCTCTGAGCTGTGGTGCACAGGGACAGTGAGCTGCTCTGAGCTTCGGTGCACAGGGACAGTGGGCTGCTCTGAGCTGCAATGCTTGGGATAAGTAGATGTTCTGAACTACAATTACAGTTGCAGTTCGCAGCGACAGTGAAGTGACGTATTATGGGCTGCAGTGTGCAGAGGCAGTCAGCTACTCTCAGATGCAGTGCCCATGGACAGTGCAGTGTTTTTAGATGCTGTACACAGGGTCACAGAGGTACAAATATTGCACTGTGCATGTGCATGAGCTTTGCAGCTCAAGTGAGACGTTCAGACCTGTACTGCCAGCGATAATCGGATGCTCTGAACTACAGTGCACAGGGACACGTGATACAAGTTGTCTAAGGTGTATTGCACAGGGGCAATGCTGTGTTCTCGGTTGCAGTGCACAGAAATATTGAACTCCTCTGTGCAGTGTAGAAGGACAGAGAATTACAATGGGCTGCAGCGCACATGGGCCGCGAGATGCTCCAAATTTCATGCTTGCGGAGAGATGCAATTGGGCTGCAGTGCACATAGGCAGTGCGATGCTCCAAATGTCAGTGTTTGAGGAGAGATGCAATTGGGCTGCAGTGCACATAGACAGTGCGATGTTCCAGATTTCATATTTGAGGAGAGAGGCAATTGGGCTGCAGTGCACGTAGACAGTGCGATGTTCCAGATTTCATATTTGAGGAGAGATGCAATTGGGCTGCAGTGCACATAGACATTGCGATGCTCCAAATGTCAGTGTTTGAGGGGAGATGCAATTGGGCTGCAGTGCACATAGGCAGTGCGATGCTCCAAATGTCAGTGTTTGAGGAGAGATTCAAGTGGGCTGCAGTGCACATAGACAGTGCGATGTTCCAGATTTCATATTTGAGGAGAGATGCAATTGGGCTGCAGTGCACATAGACAGTGCGATGTTCCAGATTTCATATTTGAGGAGAGATGCAATTGGGCTGCAGTGCACATAGACAGTGCGATGTTCCAGATTTCATATTTGAGGAGAGATGCAATTGGGCTGCAGTGCCCATAGACAGTGCGATGCTCCAAATGTCAGTGTTTGAGGGGAGATGCAATTGGGCTGCAGTGCACATAGGCAGTGCGATGCTCCAAATGTTAGTGTTTGAGGAGAGATTCAATTGGGCTGCAGTGCACATAGGTAGTGCGATGTTCCAGATTTCATATTTGAGGAGAGATTCAATTGGGCTGCAGTGCACATAGGTAGTGCGATGTTCCAGATTTCATATTTGAGGAGAGTTGCAAGGGACTGCAGCGCACATGAGAAATCAGATGCTTTGATTGTGGTATTGAGATAAAGTGCAAAGGGACAATGTGAGGCGTATTCTCGGGCCTACATTGCGCATAACCAATAGTTTGAGTGCCTGGAGATATCAAAACACCCTGGTTTGAATCGCTGTATAAAAACAAGTCTTTCTTATTTAGGTCACAGTCTGCAACCCCCGCTCGGAGCTGTCTTTGCCTTTTCTAAGCATCCTCTGAAGCTGTGATTGCAAATGCTCGTCTGCCGAGTGGCATCAGCTTATGGAGATGAGCGTTCCAGCTTCAAAGTGACAGGCCTGAAAGGGTGCCAAGGCAGCGACAGGGCTGTTCAGGGAGGGCGGGGAGTGCAGGTGATAGGCCCGTGCATAGATGAGCAATGCATGAGACAGCTTGTGCAGAGGGATGGGTCTGTGCAAAGAGGAGAGGCCAGGAGTAAGAGCTAGCCTCTAGAGCGGAGCGGTGCCTTTCAGGCTGCAGCACACGCATAAGTAAGGGAGCTGGTGTATTGGCACTAAGGCCCGAAGTTGTGAGAGACCCACTACAGCCCAATTGTCGCTGCCTATTGCCACTCAGTGTGGGGCCCATGTCCTTTGCTTGCGTAGGGCCCCTGACACCCTTGCCACGGCACTGTGCCTGTGGTCCGCCTTCACAGGCCTGTGCATGCGATAGTTGCCAGGCGACTGACTTGCATCTGGGGCAAAGCACTGAGGGTGCTCCGAGACACAGGCCTGTGCATGACAGGGAGAGCAAGTGAATAGTGTGTGCCTGGAGCAGGGTATTCTGTGAAGAGTTCCGAGCTTTAAAGAGGGCAAGCCAACCCCAGGCCTCTGAGCACGGGCCATTCAAGTAAGAGGGCTCTCGGGGATGGAGCATAGAAGTGATAGATCTGTGAACCGAGGAATAGGTTGTGTATAAACCGAGGCTCAGATTACAGCTCTGTGCGGCTGTGCTCACAGGTGAGGTGCATCTAAGATGCTCCTGTTCTTCATGGTGGAGCAGTCCAAGAAACAAACAAGCCTCTGCGTGGGAGCAGCCAAAGAAACAGAACTGTGCATAGAGAGACGATATCAATGTGACAGGTGCATGCAAAGAGAGGTGGAAGCAGGGCCGGCTTTAGGGCTGTGCAACTGGTGCGGCGACACTGGGTGCTGACCGTGGGAGGGGGCCTTGACCTGTGGGGGTCAGAGGGTGTGGAGGTGGCTGTGTTTACTAATAACTTATGATTTAAAAACACCTGCTGCAAAGTTACTTGTGCATCCAGTTTTCAGCCAGGCAGCTGCAGCCCCCCCACGCAGCCCCGGGAACTGCCACCTCCCCGGGGCTAATTTGTTTTAATGAGGGGGGCACGCTGCCCCCCCCGTAGCCCTGGGGACCGCCACCTCCCCGGGGCAATGACCAAAAAAAAAAGCATGGGGGGCTCTGGCCCCCCCATGCAGCCCCGGGGAACGCCACCTCCCCGGGGCTGCTACACTAAAATTTGGGGGGTCATGTGCCCCCTGCTGCCCCGGGGACCACCACCTCCCGGGGCAATTTTGCATACTCCTGGAATCGTAAATGACCCTTGGGACCGCCACCCCCCCAGGGCCGGCTTCAGCAATGTCCCGGGGTGCCCACCACTGGGACATTGCAGTTTGCTATGGGATGGGGAAACACCGCTCCCGCCATCCCATAACAAACAGTGTGCTCGCTTTGAACAAACGAGAGCATGCTTGTTCAAAGCGAGCACACTTTGCTTTTTACCCCCAGGGAGCTGCATCTTAGCAGCTCCCTGGGGGTAAAAAGCAATGTTGGGTCTGCAGGAGGCAGGAGCCGGCCGGGACCGTGGGGCCCTTCAGGCTCCCCTTGCGGTCCACAACCAGCTGGCGAAGCCCCAGGGCATGGGAACCCCTGAGCCAAAAATGGACCGGGAGGGGGTCCGCGTACGCTCCCCTACCCATTTAAAAAAAAAAAAACGAAGGCCAGGCCCGGGGGATGGGGTCCCCGGGACCGAAAGTGACCCGGGAGTGGCTGCTCAACTCCCCTCCCTTGAAACTAAAAATTAAAAAAATAGCCGGGCTCCGGGGGATGGGGTCCCCGGGGCCCAATTCACCCTGGGTAGGGGTGGCCACATGGCCCCCCTCCTGTTTACAACAAAATAAATAAATATAGGCCTAGCCCCGGGGGATGGGGTCCCCAGGGCCAAAATCGACTTCGGGAGGGAGGCTGCGGGCCCCCCTCTCTTTCTATTTATTAAAAAAAATAAAAAAGGGATTGGTCCCTGGGGGATGGGGTCCCCGGGGCCCAAAAGGATCAAAGGAAGGGGGGCCACACAGCTCCCCTTCCTAAAATAAAAAAAAATCAGAAGCATGCAACTCGCCGGTGGCCCCGCCCCCTTTCTCCACTACTCTGCAAACAGGCCTCCTGGCGCGCTCTTGGTTGGGGGGTGAAGTCCCCTTTGCTCCAAGGGGGGCCTTAGGGGCCAACTAGCCCACCTGTTACCTCCGGTAAGCCCCACACAGTGGGATTGCTGAGAGGTGGTCTGAGTCCATGCCCCTTTTTCCACCACTGCAAAACCGCCTCTCGGCGCACTGCTGGTTGGGCGATGAGGTCCCCTTGCGTCCTGAGGGCCTCAGGACTAAAGTGGACTTCATCCCTCAAGCAGCAGTGCACCAGGAGGCTCGTTTGCAGAGTGGGGGTGAAAGGGTGCGTGGCCTCTGACCACCTCTCAGCAATCCAGCTGTGTGGGGCTTACTGGAGGTAACAGGAGGGCTAGTTGGCCCCCAGGGGCTCTCAAAGGGACTTCATCTCCCAAATAGTGGTGCGCCAGGAGGCACGTTTGAACAGTGGTGAAGAAAGGGGCTTGGCCTGTGATCACCTTTCAGTAATCCATTGTGTAGGGCTTACTGGAGGTTACAGGTGGGCTAGCTGGCCCCTAAGAACCCTCAGCAATGAAGGGGACTTCATCCCCCAACCAAGAGTACGCCAGGAGGCACGTTTGCAGAGTGGTGGAGAAAGGGAGCGTGGCCTGCTATCAGAGCTCAACAATCCTGCTGTATGGGACTTACTGGAGTTAATAGGAGGGGTAGTTGGCCCCCAAGGATGCCATTGGGGGCCAACTACCCCTCCTGTTACCTCCACTAGGTCCCACACAGCAGGATTGATGCGACATTGTCAGAGGCCATGCCCCGTTTCTCCACCACTCTGCAAATGTGCCTCCTGGCGCACTACTAGTTGGGGGATAAAGTCCCCTTGGCTCCAGAGGGATCTTGGGGGGCTAAGAAGCCCTCCTGGTACCTCCTGTAAGTCCTACGCAGTGGAATTCATGAGAGCTGATCGGAGGCCCAGCCCCCTTTCTCCAGCACTCTGCAAACATGACTGCTACTTAAAAAACCTTAGAAATTCACTAAAAAAGCCAAAGGTTACAGGTACTTTATAGTTAGGAATTAGCATTTAAAAAACCTTAGAAATTCACTGAAAAAAACAAAGGTTACAGGGCTGTTATAGTTAGCAAATAAAATTACAAAAAAACCTTAGATATTCACTGAATAAAACCAAAGGTTACAGGGACATTATAGTTAGGCTGGCATTTCACTTGTACAAAACCAGAGAAATTTAGCAGTTATAGTTAGCTGAGCTAACTATAACTCGTGCCCCTGCAATGCACTGTTTATGACCTCACATATTACATCACTCAGGACACAGTCAGTGACATCACTGATGACATCACTGATGACATCTCAAATGACATCAGTGATGACATCAGTGATGACATCATCCACAGTATCTCTGACGAACCCACGGAAACTCCTATTGATTCTTTTATATGACCATTGCCACTCCACACAAAAATTCACAAACCCATTCCTAGACCCATACGAATACTTACACACCCATTCACTGATTCATAATTCTATACACAGATCTACTCGCTAACCCATACAGAGAGTCATACACCCCCTCACTCAGTAATACAGACATTCACATATCCACTCACACACTGAGTCACCCATACAACTACTAATAGACTTACACAGTCACCCATACAGTTAATCTCGCAACGACTTACTCACCCAAACAGTTACACACACCCACTTACTTACTGATATGAATAATAACAAGTAGTCACTCACTTATACAGTCACTGACAGAACCATGCACTCATCTATATAGGTGCTTTCACATTCACTCACTCCCACATACAGTCACTCATATACCTAGTCACTCACCTATACTGCCTTTCACATGCAAATTCACTCATCCATAATGACACAAACACTCAATCACCGACACAGCTATACAGACACTGACTCACCCATACAGCTTCTCACACGCACACTCACTACCCCATACAGGCACTGACTCACTCATCTATACAGGCAGTCACACACCTTCTCACCCACACACACAGACACCCAAACAACTATAGAGGTAGTCAGACAACCAATCAATCAAGCATATAGGAATGCACATACTCACACACCCATACAACACTTCAACATCAACTGAGAGACAGATACACACATTCACACAACCAGTCACTCATCCATATATTCACTGAGGCACCATATCACTCATTTATACAGTGAGTCATGCACCCACTCTGCCATTGATAAAGTCAGTCCTACACCCACTGATTCACAAACACACCTTGGTATGTATATTTAACACTCAAAAATATTTTTAAAAACACTCACAGTCACCAGATGATGTCATCAGTGATGTCATTTGAGATGTCATCAGTGATGTCACTGACCATGTCATGAGTGATGTAATATGTGAGGTCATAAGCAGTGCATTTTCGGCGGCGCAAGTTATAGTTAGCTCAGCTAACTATAACTGCTGAATTTCTCTGGTTTTGTACGAGTGAAATGTCAGCCTAACTATAATGTCCCTGTAACTTTAGTTTTTTTAGTGCATTTTTAAGTTTTTTTAAAATTCTATTTCTTAACTATAACAGCCTGTAACCTTTTGTTTTTTCAGTGAATTTCTAAGGTTTTTTAAATGCTAATTCAGTAACTATAATGTCCCTGTAACCTTTGTTTTTAGTGAATATATATATTTATATATCACTGGAAAAACCAAAGGTTAACGTAACATTATAGTTAGGTGAATTTGTAAATGACAACATTAACGTTTTGAATTGAATAAAAGCACAGAAATTCACCAGTTATAGTTAGCAGTCCTAACTATAACTTGCGCCCTGCCATGCACTGCTAATGACCTCACATATGACATCACTTGTGACGTGCTCTATGATATCATTTATGACATCACCAATGATATCTCAAATTACATCATTGATGACATCACTGATGACATCATCCAAAGAGTGTGTTCATTTGTTTACATAGTGGCAGATACCTGCCATGCCACTTTTCTATGTAATTTTGTACAGCTTGGGTCTAGCTAATGGGTGTAAGTGTTTACAAAACGCATGTGCTCCTAGTGCTCCTAGTGCACATTTGCTGTGTGCCTGTATAGAGGTATTAAACATGCAATAAATGTTTGCATTCAAGAGTAACTCTGTGTGCAAGTAACAGTTGACTTGTATTCATTATGCTCCACACAACCTTTTGTTTCTGCAGAAAAACTTTCCAACAGGAGAAAGATTCTACGTAGTAGATACTAACTTTTGTAAGCAGCCTTAAGTTAGTAGGAAGAATCATGTCAGCATGATGATTTATACTTTACATAGAAGAGAGTGTGCTCCAGGTACTAACCTAGTAAACATTTCACCACAGTATAAAGGGTGCAGGTAGTATGATCTTTAGCACCTTCAGATCTTGGTTATTTTTGGAAAATAGTGTCTTTTTTTACAACTGCTGCAAAGAATGTACAATGTTCTTAGTAGATTCTTTAGAATACTCTGTGGTGCATTTCTCATGAGAGTTTCACTGTTTGCAAACAGTGTGGTACAGTGTGGTATAGAAGGAACCCTCTCTTTAGAGTAGACACTGTTTACAGTACTCAGTTCTCTACTGATATCAACTTAATTTCTTAATGTAGGTTCAGTGTGTGTCAGGGGTTTGAAACTGGTAGAAGCTGTCTGTAGTAGGGCATTTGTTTTGGAATTGGCATTTACTATTTTGGCTTTCTCTGATCAGTTGTATACAGATTGAAAACCAGACTCAATGAGGGTTTAAAATATATCAGTGGTTGATTGTTAATGTGGACTATGCTACATGTAAAGTATATGCTATAATGTCAATGGTGCACATAATGCTTGTTTTCAACACCTCTAATGCCACATTATCTATACAGAAATATATGGGAAAACGAAGCTTGGATGATGTCATCAATGATGTGATTTGAGATGTCATGAGTGATGTCATAAATTATGTCATAGAACATGTCATGACTGATGTCATATGTGAGGTCATAAGCAGTGCATGGAGGGGTGCAAGTTATCGTTAGTGCTGCTGAATATAACTGGTGAATTTCTGTGTTTTTTTAGTTCCACACATTAATGTTGTCACTGACAAATTCACCTAACTATAACGTTACTTTAACCTTTGTGTTTTTCAGTGAATTTCTATGGAATTTTTTGAAAAAGATCCTTTTATCACACCTAACTATAATGTCAGATTGTTTTTTCAGTGAATTTCTAAGGTTTTGTTGTTGTAAAGTAATATTTAATTGCCATACGTAAATGCAGCCACCTGCCACTCACAGCCACCTGCCACTCACAGCCTTTGGCTGAGCACGGCAGGGGGTTTGGTGCAGGACCTGGCCTGTGGCCAGGCCCTGTGGCCAACACTCTCCCATGCAGCAAACCCCATGCTGTGCATGGCCTTTGGCTGTGCGCAGTGGTGGGTTGGTCATAGGGCATGGTCCTGGGACCCCATCCCAATTTGTTTTCTGGTTTTGAACATCTCCCTCAAATATTATGCTTAGTAGGGCATGTGCCATTGAGACCCCTCTCTTGCATTGCAGGTGTACATAGTAGGGTGTGTCAGGGGACTGGCCTCTCCTTAAAGACCTCTCTCTCTCAGATGACGGGTATGCGTGGTAGGGTGTGTGGAGATAGACTGGCCTCTCCACTGAGACTTCTCTTTCTGTGATGATGGGTGTGCATAGTACGGTGTGTGGATGGACTGGCCTTTCCTTTCAGAGCATTGTCTCAGATCACCGGTGTGCGTAGTAGTGTGTGGAAAATAACAGACCTGTCCTTTCACATCTCTCTCTCAGATGACAGGTGTGCTCAGTAGTGCATGAGGAGAGACTGGACTCTCCTGTCAGACCTATATCAATCAATCAATCAATCAATCAGGGGTTTGTTAAAGCGTGACTACTCACCCGTAAGGGTCTCAAGGCACTAGGGGTGGGTGCAGGTTCCATCCATCAAGGAGGGGGTCTGTCGAAGAGCCAGGTTTTGAGGTTTCTTGCGAAGATGGGGAGCGATGTTGTCTGTCTGAGGTGGAGCGGAAGGGCGTTCCATGCTTTGGCCGCGAGGAAGGAGAAGGAGCGGCCTCCCGATCTGGTCTTTCTGGTGCGGGGGACCACGGCGTAGGAGAGCTGGGCTGATCGTAGGGTCCTTTGGGGTGCGTGGAATTTGAGTCGGCTGTTCAGGTATGCTGGTCCGGTGCCGTGGAGGGCCTTGTGTGCGTGGGTGAGCATCTTGAAGGTGATTCTCGCCTCAACAGGGAGCCAGTGGAGTGTGCGCAGGTGCTGGGAGATGTGGCAGTGTTTTGGCAGGTTGAGGACCAGTCTTGCGGCGGCGTTCTGGATGTTCTGTAGCTTGCGGGTGAGGTTTTTGTTTATTCCGGCGTAGAGTGCGTTGCCGTAGTCGAGTCTGCTGGTGACCAGGGCGTGAGTGACGGTCTTTCGGTGTTCGAGGGGGATCCATTTGAAGGTCTTACGAAGGAGGCGGAGGGTGTGGAAGCAGGAAGATGAGACAGAGTTGATCTGGCGGTCCATTTTGAGCTCGGAGTCCAGGATGATTCCCAGGTTGCGTGCGTGGTCCGTGGGGGTTGGCGGGTTTCCGAGGGCGGGGGCCACCAGGTGTCGCTCCAGGCATCGGGGTTTGGGCCCATGATGAGTACTTCTGTTTTGTTGGTGTTTAGTTGTAGGCAGCTGTTTTTCATCCATTTGGCGACGGCTTCCATGCCTTCTCGAAAGTTGCGTCTGGCGGTGTTTGGCTCGTTGGATAGGGAGAGGATGAGCTGGGTGTCGTCTGCGTATGACACGATGTTGAGTCCGTAGGTTCTGACGATGGGGGCGAGTGGAGCCATGTAGACATTGAAGAGCGTCGGGCTGAGGGAGGAGCCCTGGGGGACTCCGCAGGTGGTAGGTGTGGGGTCCGAGAGGAAAGGGGGGAGTCTGACCTGCTGCGTCCTGCCGGAGAGGAAGGAGCGGATCCAGTCGAGGGCCTTGTCCTGGATTCCTGCGTCGTAGAGTCTGCGTATTAGGGTGCGGTGGGAGACTGTGTCGAACGCCGCTGATAGGTCGAGGAGGATGAGGGCTACTGTTTCTCCTTTGTCCAGTAGGGTGCGGATGTCGTCTGTTGCGGCGAGGAGGCCGGTTTCCGTACTGTGGTTTTTTCTGAAGCCGGATTGGAAGGAGTCGAGGATGTTGTGTTCTTCAATGAATGTGGCGAGTTGGCTGTTGATGGCTTTCTCGATGACTTTCGCTGGGAACGGGAGCAGGGAGATGGGTCTGTAGTTTTTGAGGTCGGTGGGGTCCGCTGAGGGTTTCTTTAGGAGGGGTTGACCTCGGCGTGTTTCCAGTCGTCGGGGAACGAGGCGGTCGCCAGGGAGCGGTTGATGGTGTGGCGGAGCATGGGTGCGATGGTGTCGGCGGCTCTGTTGAAGATGTGGTGGGGGCAGGGGTCCGTGGGGGCCCCTGAGTGGATTGACTTCATTGTCTTCAGTGTGTCTTCGGTGGTGAGGGCTGTCCAGTCGTCAATCGCTGGTTTCCGGGTGTCGGGGGTGGTTGGTGAGGGTTCAGTGTGTTGGTTGTCTTCGTCGAAGTTGTCGTAGATGCTCTTGATTTTGTGGTGGAAAAAGGTGCTGAGTTTGTCGCAGAGGTCTTGTGAGGGAGGGATGTCGGTAGACTCGCTAGTGGGTTGGGCGAACTCCTTGATGATGCTGAAGAGTTCCTTGCTGTTGTGCGCGTGGGTGGAGATTCTGTCTTCAATCGCTTTTTCCTCGTTTCTCTGATGAGTTGATGGTGGGCGTTGGTGGCGGCTCTGAAGTTGTCGTGGGCTTCTGTGGATTTGGTGTTCCTCCAGGCCTTTTCGAGGCGGCGGCATGTGCTTCTGGACTCTCGAAGTTCGGTGGTAAACCATCTGGCTTTCTTGGCGCGGGTATTGTTGTTTTTCTTGAGGGGGCTATGGTGTTGGTGCTGTCCGAGATCCATCTATGCAGGGTTCGGGCTGCGGTGTTGGGGTCGTCGTTTTCCGCGATGGTTGGGGTGGAGTTGTTGAGTGAGGAGGTGAGCTGGTCGTCGGTGATTTTGGTCCAGTTTCTTCGTGGAAGCAGGTGCTGGTGTCTGTGGATGGTAGGTGTTCTGAAGGTGATGTGGACGCAACGATGGTCGGTCCATGGGAGTTCGGTGGTGTGGCTGAAGGTGATGGAGTTTCCTGTAGTGAAGAGGGGGTCAAGGGTGTGTCCTGCTGAGTGCGTGGGCTCGGTCACGATCTGGCGCAGTCCAATGTTGTGGAGGTTGTCCAGGAGGGATGTGGTGTTGGGGTCCAGTTGGTTGTCGAGGTGGAAGTTGAGGTCTCCCAGCAGGGTGTAGTTGGTGGATGCGATGGCCTGCGGGGAAATAATGTCCGTGATGGAGTTGGCGAAGGGTCCGCGGGGTCCAGGGGGTCAGTAGATGAGGGTTCCTCGGAGGGTGGCGGTGGGGCTGGCCAGTATCTTGAAGTGAAGGTGTTCCATCAGTTCTGTGGGCTCGTCAGGGAGTGTGCTCAGGCGGAGGCTGGATTTGTGGACGATGGCGATTCCTCTTCCTGGGCGGGTGGGGCGGTCCTTCCTGGAGATCTTGTATCCTTGGGGGATGGCGATGGCGATGTCCGGTCCCGAGGTGGTGTTGGTCCAGGTTTCGGTGAAGAACGCTACGTCTGGGGTGGTGCTGTCGAGGAGGTCCCAGATTTCTGTGGCGTGTTTGTGGAGGGATCGGACGTTGAGGAGGATGCATTGCAGGATCTTCGGTTCGGTTGTGTTCTTGTGGGCGGGTTGTGCTGGATCCGTGTTCTTGGCGGTGCTGCAGGTGTGCCGGCAGCGGTGACAGCTGAAGGATCCGTGGGAGTCGGCTGGTGATGCTAGCTTGCAGTTGTTGTTGCGGCCTGGGTTGAATGCGTGGAGTGCTGCTGGGTCGTGGCGGGGCGGAGGTCCAGGGTTCCTGGCGCTGGTCGCGGTCGGGTCGCGGACGGGCGCAGACAGGCTTGCCTTTGACGCACCTTCGGCGCGCCACCGGCGCGCCCGCGGCCGCGCAGCGGCCCCTCAGTGGCCGTCATTAAGTAGGGGTCGGGGAGGGCTGGACAGCTGGGAGGCGGGAGCGGGGAGGGGAGCTGGATTGGGCTGGTCGTGCTGGGGGGGAGGGGCCGCGGGGGCAGCAGCGGCAGGGAAAGGTAAAGGGAGGAAATAAGGGATAAAGAAAAAAGGGAAATAGGCAGAAATAAGGCACAAAAGAGCAGAGATGCAGAAAGGTGAAAGATAAAAGAGGATAGAAAAACGAGTGAAAACTAGTGAAAGGGCAGAGCGAGAGGAAGGGAAAATGAGCAGAAATAAGGCACAAAAGAGCAGAGATGCAGAAAAGTGCAGAAAGGTGAAAGATAAAAGAGGGTAGAAAAACGAGTGAAAACAAGTGAAAGGGCAGAGCGAGAGGAAGGGAAAATGAGCAGAAATAAGGCACAAAAGAGCAGAGATGCAGAAAAGTGCAGAAAGGTGAAAGATAAAAAAGGGTAGAAAAACGAGTGAAAGAGCAGAGTTAGAGGAAGGAGACAGAGGTCCACTGGACCACCAGGGATGAGGCGCAGGGAAACCTGCGGGTGGAGGAGGGCCTCGATCACCAACACTCGAGAGTGCAGGGGCAGGCCTCACTTAATGGTGGAGCTGCGAGGGTGGGAGAGCAATTTCACTGACAATGAGTCAGTGGTCTTGCTCGCCCGTCCCCGCAGTGGCCGCCATTAAGTAGGGGTCGGGGAGGGCTGGGCAACTGGGAGTTGGGAGCGGGGAGGGGAGCTGGATTGGGCCGGTCGTGCTGGGGGGGAGGGGCCGCGGGGGCAGCAGCGGCGGGGAAAGGTAAAGGGAGGAAATAAGGGATAAAGAAAAAAGGGAAAATAGGCAGAAATAAGGCACAAAAGAGCAGAGATGCAGAAAGGTGAAAGATAAAAGAGGATAGAAAAACGAGTGAAAACTAGTGAAAGGGCAGAGCAAGAGGAAGGGAAAATGAGCAGAAATAAGGCACAGAAGAGCAGAGATGCAGAAAAGTGCAGAAAGGTGAAAGATAAAAGAGGATAGAAAAACGAGTGAAAACAAGTGAAAGGGCAGAGCGAGAGGAAGGGAAAATGAGCAGAAATAAGGCACAAAAGAGCAGAGATGCAAAAAAGTGCAGAAAGGTGAAAGATAAAAAAGGGTAGAAAAACGAGTGAAAGAGCAGAGTTAGAGGAAGGAGACAGAGGTCCACTGGACCACCAGGGATGAGGCGCAGGGAAACCTGCGGGTGGAGGAGGGCCTCGATCACCAACACTCGAGAGTGCAGGGGCAGGGGCAGGCCTCACTTAATGGTGGAGCTGCGAGGGTGGGAGAGCAATTTCACTGACAATGAGTCAGTGGTCTTGCTCGACTGTCCCCGCAGTGGCCGCCATTAAGTAGGGAGTCGGGGAGGGCTGGAGAGCTGGGAGGCGGGAGCGGGGAGGGGAGTTGGATTGGGCCGGTCGTGCTGGGGGGAGGGGCCGCGGGGGCAGCAGCGGCGGGGAAAGGTAAAGGGAGGAAATAAGGGATAAAGAAAAAAGGGAAAATAGGCAGAAATAAGGCACAAAAGAGCAGAGATGCAGAAAGGTGAAAGATAAAAGAGGGTAGAAAAACGAGTGAAAACTAGTGAAAGGGCAGAGCGAGAGGAAGGGAAAATGAGCAGAAATAAGGCACAAAAGAGCAGAGATGCAGAAAAGTGCAGAAAGGTGAAAGATAAAAAGGGTAGAAAAACGAGTGAAAGAGCAGAGTTAGAGGAAGGAGACAGAGGTCCACTGGACCACCAGGGATGAGGCGCAGGGAAACCTGCGGGTGGAGGAGGGCCTCGATCACCAACACTCGAGAGTGCAGGGGCAGGCCTCACTTAATGGTGGAGCTGCGAGGGTGGGAGAGCAATTTCACTGACAATGAGTCAGTGGTCTTGCTCGCCTGTCCCCGCAGTGGCCGCCATTAAGTAGGGGTCGGGGAGGGCTGGACAGCTGGGAGGCGGGAGCGGGGAGGGGAGCTGGATTGGGCCGGTCGTGCTGGGGGGAGGGGCCGCGGGGGCAGCAGCGGCGGGGAAAGGTAAAGGGAGGAAATAAGGGATAAAGAAAAAAGGGAAAATAGGCAGAAATAAGGCACAAAAGAGCAGAGATGCAGAAAGGTGAAAGATAAAAGAGGGTAGAAAAACGAGTGAAAACTAGTGAAAGGGCAGAGCGAGAGGAAGGGAGAATGAGCAGAAATAAGGCACAAAAGAGCAGAGATGCAGAAAAGTGCAGAAAGGTGAAAGATAAAAGAGGATAGAAAAACGAGTGAAAACAAGTGAAAGGGCAGAGCGAGAGGAAGGGAAAATGAGCAGAAATAAGGCACAAAAGAGCAGAGATGCAGAAAAGTGCAGAAAGGTGAAAGATAAAAAAGGGTAGAAAAACGAGTGAAAGAGCAAAGTTAGAGGAAGGAGACAGAGGTCCACTGGACCACCAGGGATGAGGCGCAGGGAAACCTGCGGGTGGAGGAGGGCCTCGATCACTAACACTCGAGAGTGCAGGGGCAGGGGCAGGCCTCACTTAATGGTGGAGCTGCGAGGGTGGGAGAGCAATTTCACTGACAATGAGTCAGTGGTCTTGCTCGCCTGTCCCCGCAGTGGCCGCCATTAAGTAGGGGTCGGGGAGGGCTGGACAGCTGGGAGGCGGGAGCGGGGAGGGAGCTGGATTGGGCCGGTCGTGCTGGGGGGAGGGGCCGCGGGGGCTGCAGCGGCGGGGAAAGGTAAAGGGAGGAAATAAGGGATAAAGAAAAAAGGGAAAATAGGCAGAAATAAGGCACAAAAGAGCAGAGATGCAGAAAGGTGAAAGATAAAAGAGGGTAGAAAAACGAGTGAAAACTAGTGAAAGGGCAGAGCGAGAGGAAGGGAAAATGAGCAGAAATAAAGCACAAAAGAGCAGAGATGCAGAAAAGTGCAGAAAGGTGAAAGATAAAAGAGGATAGAAAAACGAGTGAAAACAAGTGAAAGGGCAGAGTGAGAGGAAGGGAAAATGAGCAGAAATAAGGCACAAAAGAGCAGAGATGCAGAAAAGTGCAGAAAGGTGAAAGATAAAAAAGGGTAGAAAAACGAGTGAAAGAGCAGAGTTAGAGGAAGGAGACAGAGGTCCACTGGACCACCAGGGATGAGGCGCAGGGAAACCTGCGGGTGGAGGAGGGCCTCGATCACCAACACTCGAGAGTGCAGGGGCAGGGGCAGGCCTCACTTAATGGTGGAGCTGCGAGGGTGGGAGAGCAATTTCACTGACAATGAGTCAGTGGTCTTGCTCGCCTGTCCCCGCAGTGGCCGCCATTAAGTAGGGGTCGGGGAGGGCTGGACAGCTGGGAGGCGGGAGCGGGGAGGGGAGCTGGATTGGGCCAGTCGTGCTGGGGGGGAGAGGCCGCGGGGGCAGCAGCGGCGGGGAAAGGTAAAGGGAGGAAATAAGGGATAATGAAAAAAGGGAAAATAGGCAGAAATAAGGCACAAAAGAGCAGATGCAGAAAGGTGAAAGATAAAAGAGGGTAGAAAAACGAGTGAAAACTAGTGAAAGGGCAGAGCGAGAGGGATGAGGCGCAGGGAAGCCTGCGAGTGGAGGAGGGCCTCGATCACCAACACTCGAGAGTGCAGGGGCAGGCCTTACTTAATGGTGGAGCTGCGAGGGTGGGAGAGCAATTTCACTGACAATGAGTCAGTGGTCTTGCTCGCCTGTCCCCGCAGTGGCCGCCATTAAGTAGGGGTCGGGGAGGGCTGGACAGCTGGGAGGCGGGAGCGGGGAGGGAGCTGGATTGGGCCAGTCGTGCTGGGGGAGGGGCCGCGGGGGCAGCAGCGGCGGGGAAAGGTAAAGGGAGGAAATAAGGGATAAAGAAAAAAGGGAAAATAGGCAGAAATAAGGCACAAAAGAGCAGAGATGCAGAAAGGTGAAAGATAAAAGAGGGTAGAAAAACGAGTGAAAACTAGTGAAAGGGCAGAGCGAGAGGAAGGGAGAATGAGCAGAAATAAGGCACAAAAGAGCAGAGATGCAGAAAAGTGCAGAAAGGTGAAAGATAAAAGAGGATAGAAAACGAGTGAAAACAAGTGAAAGGGCAGAGCGAGAGGAAGGGAAAATGAGCAGAAATAAGGCACAAAAGAGCAGAGATGCAGAAAAGTGCAGAAAGGTGAAAGATAAAAAAGGGTAGAAAAACGAGTGAAAGAGCAAAGTTAGAGGAAGGAGACAGAGGTCCACTGTACCACCAGGGATGAGGCGCAGGGAAACCTGCGGGTGGAGGAGGGCCTCGATCACTAACACTCGAGAGTGCAGGGGCAGGGGCAGGCCTCACTTAATGGTGGAGCTGCGAGGGTGGGAGAGCAATTTCACTGACAATGAGTCAGTGGTCTTGCTCGCCTGTCCCCGCAGTGGCCGCCATTAAGTAGGGGTCGGGGAGGGCTGGACAGCTGGGAGGCGGGAGCGGGGAGGGGAGCTGGATTGGGCCGGTCGTGCTGGGGGGGAGGGGCCGCGGGGGCTGCAGCGGCGGGGAAAGGTAAAGGGAGGAAATAAGGGATAAAGAAAAAAGGGAAAATAGGCAGAAATAAGGCACAAAAGAGCAGAGATGCAGAAAGGTGAAAGATAAAAGAGGGTAGAAAAATGAGTGAAAACTAGTGAAAGGGCAGAGCGAGAGGAAGGGAAAATGAGCAGAAATAAAGCACAAAAGAGCAGAGATGCAGAAACGTGCAGAAAGGTGAAAGATAAAAGAGGATAGAAAAACGAGTGAAAACAAGTGAAAGGGCAGAGTGAGAGGAAGGGAAAATGAGCAGAAATAAGGCACAAAAGAGCAGAGATGCAGAAAAGTGCAGAAAGGTGAAAGATAAAAAAGGGTAGAAAAACGAGTGAAAGAGCAGAGTTAGAGGAAGGAGACAGAGATCCACTGGACCACCAGGGATGAGGCGCAGGGAAACCTGCGGGTGGAGGAGGGCCTCGATCACCAACACTCGAGAGTGCAGGAGCAGGGGCAGGCCTCACTTAATGGTGGAGCTGCAAGGGTGGGAGAGCAATTTCACTGACAATGAGTCAGTGGTCTTGCTCGCCTGTCCCCGCAGTGGCCGCCATTAAGTAGGGGTCGGGGAGGGCTGGACAGCTGGGAGGCGGGAGCGGGGAGGGGAGCTGGATTGGGCCAGTCGTGCTGGGGGAGAGAGGCCACGGGGGCAGCAGCGGCGGGGAAAGGTAAAGGGAGGAAATAAGGGATAATGAAAAAAGGGAAAATAGGCAGAAATAAGGCACAAAAGAGCAGAGATGCAGAAAGGTGAAAGATAAAAGAGGGTAGAAAAACGAGTGAAAACTAGTGAAAGGGCAGAGCGAGAGGAAGGGAAAATGAGCAGAAATAAGGCACAAAAGAGCAGAGATGCAGAAAAGTGCAGAAAGGTGAATGATAAAAGAGGATAGAAAAACGAGTGAAAACAAGTGAAAGGGCAGAGCGAGAGGAAGGGAAAATGAGCAGAAATAAGGCACAAAAGAGCAGAGATGCAAAAAAGTGCAGAAAGGTGAAAGATAAAAAAGGGTAGAAAAACGAGTGAAAGAGCAGAGTTAGAGGAAGGAGACAGAGGTCCACTGGACCACCAGGGATGAGGCGCAGGGAAACCTGCGGGTGGAGGAGGGCCTCGATCACCAACACTCGAGAGTGCAGGGGCAGGGGCAGGCCTCACTTAATGGTGGAGCTGCGAGGGTGGGAGAGCAATTTCACCGACAATGAGTCAGTGGTCTTGCTCGCCTGTCCCCGCAGTGGCCGCCATTAAGTAGGGGTCGGGGAGGGCTGGACAGCTGGGAGGCGGGAGCGGGGAGGGGAGCTGGATTGGGCCGGTCGTGCTGGGGGGAGGGGCCGCGGGGGCAGCAGCGGCGGGGAAAGGTAAAGGGAGGAAATAAGGGATAAAGAAAAAGGGAAAATAGGCACAAATAAGGCACAAAAGAGCAGAGATGCAGAAAGGTGAAAGATAAAAGAGGGTAGAAAAACGAGTGAAAACTAGTGAAAGGGCAGAGCGAGAGGAAGGGAAAATGAGCAGAAATAAGGCACAAAAGAGCAGAGATGCAGAAAAGTGCAGAAAGGTGAAAGATAAAAGAGGGTAGAAAAACGAGTGAAAACAAGTGAAAGGGCAGAGCGAGAGGAAGGGAAAATGAGCAGAAATAAGGCACAAAAGAGCAGAGATGCAGAAAAGTGCAGAAAGGTGAAAGATAAAAAAGGGTAGAAAAACGAGTGAAAGAGCAGAGTTAGAGGAAGGAGACAGAGGTCCACTGGCCCACCAGGGATGAGGCGCAGGGAAACCTGCGGGTGGAGGAGGGCCTCGATCACCAACACTCGAGAGTGCAGGGGCAGGGGCAGGCCTCACTTAATGGTGGAGCTGCGAGGGTGGGAGAGCAATTTCACTGACAATGAGTCAGTGGTCTTGCTCGCCTGTCCCCGCAGTGGCCGCCATTAAGTAGGGGTCGGGGAGGGCTGGACAGCTGGGAGGCGGGAGCGGGGAGGGAGCTGGATTGGGCCGAGTCGTGCTGGGGGAGAGGCCGCGGGGGCAGCAGCGGCGGGGAAAGGTAAAGGGAGGAAATAAGGGATAATGAAAAAAGGGAAAATAGGCAGAAATAAGGCACAAAAGAGCAGAGATGCAGAAAGGTGAAAGATAAAAGAGGGTAGAAAAACGAGTGAAAACTAGTGAAAGGGCAGAGCGAGAGGAAGGGAAAATGAGCAGAAATAAGGCACAAAAGAGCAGAGATGCAGAAAAGTGCAGAAAGGTGAATGATAAAAGAGGATAGAAAAACAAGTGAAAACAAGTGAAAGGGCAGAGCGAGAGGAAGGGAAAATGAGCAGAAATAAGGCACAAAATAGCAGAGATGCAGAAAAGTGCAGAAAGGTGAAAGATAAAAAAGGGTAAAAAAACGAGTGAAAGAGCAGAGTTAGAGGAAGGAGACAGAGGTCCACTGGACCACCAGGGATGAGGCGCAGGGAAACCTGCGGGTGGAGGAGGGCCTCGATCACCAACACTCGAGAGTGCAGGGGCAGGGGCAGGCCTCACTTAATGGTGGAGCTGCGAGGGTGGGAGAGCAATTTCACTGACAATGAGTCAGTGGTCTTGCTCGACTGTCCCCGCAGTGGCCGCCATTAAGTAGGGGTCGGGGAGGGCTGGAGAGCTGGGAGGCGGGAGCGGGGAGGGGAGCTGGATTGGGCCGGTCGTGCTGGGGGGGAGGGGCCGTGGGGGCAGCAGCGGCGGGGAAAGGTAAAGGGAGGAAATAAGGGATAAAGAAAAAGGGAAAAAAGGCAGAAATAAGGCACAAAAGAGCAGAGATGCAGAAAGGTGAAAGATAAAAGAGGGTAGAAAAACGAGTGAAAACTAGTGAAAGGGCAGAGCGAGAGGAAGGGAAAATGAGCAGAAATAAGGCACAAAAGAGCAGAGATGCAGAAAAGTGCAGAAAGGTGAAAGATAAAAGAGGGTAGAAAAACGAGTGAAAACAAGTGAAAGGGCAGAGCGAGAGGAAGGGAAAATGAGCAGAAATAAGGCACAAAAGAGCAGAGATGCAGAAAAGTGCAGAAAGGTGAAAGATAAAAAGGGTAGAAAAACGAGTGAAAGAGCAGAGTTAGAGGAAGGAGACAGAGGTCCACTGAACCACCAGGGATGAGGCGCAGGGAAACCTGCGGGTGGAGGAGGGCCTCGATCACCAACACTCGAGAGTGCAGGGGCAGGCCTCACTTAATGGTGGAGCTGCGAGGGTGGGAGAGCAATTTCACTGACAATGAGTCAGTGGTCTTGCTCGCCTGTCCCCGCAGTGGCCGCCATTAAGTAGGGGTCGGGGAGGGCTGGACAGCTGGGAGGCGGGAGCGGGGAGGGGAGTTGGATTGGGCCAGTCGTGCTGGGGGGGAGAGGCCGCGGGGGCAGCAGCGGCGGGGAAAGGTAAAGGGAGGAAATAAGGGATAAAGAAAAAAGGGAAAATAGGCAGAAATAAGGCACAAAAGAGCAGAGATGCAGAAAGGTGAAAGATAAAAGAGGGTAGAAAAACGAGTGAAAACTAGTGAAAGGGCAGAGCGAGAGGAAGGGAGAATGAGCAGAAATAAGGCACAAAAGAGCAGAGATGCAGAAAAGTGCAGAAAGGTGAAAGATAAAAGAGGATAGAAAAACGAGTGAAAACAAGTGAAAGGGCAGAGCGAGAGGAAGGGAAAATGAGCAGAAATAAGGCACAAAAGAGCAGAGATGCAGAAAAGTGCAGAAAGGTGAAAGATAAAAAGGGTAGAAAAACGAGTGAAAGAGCAAAGTTAGAGGAAGGAGACAGAGGTCCACTGGACCACCAGGGATGAGGCGCAGGGAAACCTGCGGGTGGAGGAGGGCCTCGATCACTAACACTCGAGAGTGCAGGGGCAGGGGCAGGCCTCACTTAATGGTGGAGCTGCGAGGGTGGGAGAGCAATTTCACTGACAATGAGTCAGTGGTCTTGCTCGCCTGTCCCCGCAGTGGCCGCCATTAAGTAGGGGTCGGGGAGGGCTGGACAGCTGGGAGGCGGGAGCGGGGAGGGGAGCTGGATTGGGCCGGTCGTGCTGGGGGGGAGGGGCCGCGGGGGCTGCAGCGGCGGGGAAAGGTAAAGGGAGGAAATAAGGGATAAAGAAAAAAGGGAAAATAGGCAGAAATAAGGCACAAAAGAGCAGAGATGCAGAAAGGTGAAAGATAAAAGAGGGTAGAAAAACGAGTGAAAACTAGTGAAAGGGCAGAGCGAGAGGAAGGGAAAATGAGCAGAAATAAAGCACAAAAGAGCAGAGATGCAGAAAAGTGCAGAAAGGTGAAAGATAAAAGAGGAAAGAAAAACGAGTGAAAACAAGTGAAAGGGCAGAGTGAGATGAAGGGAAAATGAGCAGAAATAAGGCACAAAAGAGCAGAGATGCAGAAAAGTGCAGAAAGGTGAAAGATAAAAAAGGGTAGAAAAACGAGTGAAAGAGCAGAGTTAGAGGAAGGAGACAGAGGTCCACTGGACCACCAGGGATGAGGCGCAGGGAAACCTGCGGGTGGAGGAGGGCCTCGATCACCAACACTCGAGAGTGCAGGGGCAGGGGCAGGCCTCACTTAATGGTGGAGCTGCGAGGGTGGGAGAGCAATTTCACTGACAATTAGTCAGTGGTCTTGCTCGCCTGTCCCCGCAGTGGCCGCCATTAAGTAGGGGTCGAGGAGGGCTGGACAGCTGGGAGGCGGGAGCGGGGAGGGGAGCTGGATTGGGCCAGTCGTGCAGGGGGGAGAGGCCGCGGGGCAGCAGCGGCGGGGAAAGGTAAAGGGAGGAAATAAGGGATAATGAAAAAAGGGAAAATAGGCAGAAATAAGGCACAAAAGAGCAGAGATGCAGAAAGGTGAAAGATAGAAGAGGGTAGAAAAACGAGTGAAAACTAGTGAAAGGGCAGAGCGAGAGGAAGGGAAAATGAGCAGAAATAAGGCACAAAAGAGCAGAGATGCAGAAAAGTGCAGAAAGGTGAATGATAAAAGAGGATAGAAAAACGAGTGAAAACAAGTGAAAGGGCAGAGCGAGAGGAAGGGAAAATGAGCAGAAATAAGGCACAAAAGAGCAGAGATGCAAAAAAGTGCAGAAAGGTGAAAGATAAAAAAGGGTAGAAAAACGAGTGAAAGAGCAGAGTTAGAGGAAGGAGACAGAGGTCCACTGGACCACCAGGGATGAGGCGCAGGGAAACCTGCGGGTGGAGGAGGGCCTCGATCACCAACACTCGAGAGTGCAGTGGCAGGGGCAGGCCTCACTTAATGGTGGAGCTGCGAGGGTGGGAGAGCAATTTCACTGACAATGAGTCAGTGGTCTTGCTCGACTGTCCCCGCAGTGGCCGCCATTAAGTAGGGGTCGGGAGGGCTGGAGAGCTGGGAGGCGGGAGCGGGGAGGGGAGCTGGATTGGGCCGGTCGTGCTGGGGGAGGGGCCGCGGGGGCAGCAGCGGCGGGGAAAGGTAAAGGGAGGAAATAAGGGATAAAGAAAAAAGGGAAAATAGGCAGAAATAAGGCACAAAAGAGCAGAGATGCAGAAAGGTGAAAGATAAAAGAGGGTAGAAAAACGAGTGAAAACTAGTGAAAGGGCAGAGCGAGAGGAAGGGAAAATGAGCAGAAATAAGGCACAAAAGAGCAGAGATGCAGAAAAGTGCAGAAAGGTGAAAGATAAAAGAGGGTAGAAAAACGAGTGAAAAGAAGTGAAAGGGCAGAGCGAGAGGAAGGGAAAATGAGCAGAAATAAGGCACAAAAGAGCAGAGATGCAGAAAAGTGCAGAAAGGTGAAAGATAAAAAGGGTAGAAAAACGAGTGAAAGAGCAGAGTTAGAGGAAGGAGACAGAGGTCCACTGGACCACCAGGGATGAGGCGCAGGGAAGCCTGCGGGTGGAGGAGGGCCTCGATCACCAACACTCGAGAGTGCAGGGGCAGGCCTCACTTAATGGTGGAGCTGCGAGGGTGGGAGAGCAATTTCACTGACAATGAGTCAGTGGTCTTGCTCGCCTGTCCCCGCAGTGGCCGCCATTAAGTAGGGGTCGGGGAGGGCTGGACAGCTGGGAGGCGGGAGCGGGGAGGGGAGCTGGATTGGGCCAGTCGTGCTGGGGGGAGGGGCCGCGGGGGCAGCAGCGGCGGGGAAAGGTAAAGGGAGGAAATAAGGGATAAAGAAAAAAGGGAAAATAGGCAGAAATAAGGCACAAAAGAGCAGAGATGCAGAAAGGTGAAAGATAAAAGAGGGTAGAAAAACGAGTGAAAACTAGTGAAAGGGCAGAGCGAGAGGAAGGGAGAATGAGCAGAAATAAGGCACAAAAGAGCAGAGATGCAGAAAAGTGCAGAAAGGTGAAAGATAAAAAAGGGTAGAAAAACGAGTGAAAGAGCAGAGTTAGAGGAAGGAGACAGAGGTCCACTGGACCACCAGGTATGAGGCGCAGGGAAACCTGCGGGTGGAGGAGGGCCTCGATCACCAACACTCGAGAGTGCAGGGGCAGGCCTCACTTAATGGTGGAGCTGCGAGGGTGGGAGAGCAATTTCACTGACAATGAGTCAGTGGTCTTGCTCGCCTGTCCCCGCAGTGGCCGCCATTAAGTTGGGGTCGGGGTGGGCTGGACAGCTGGGTGGCGGGAGCGGGGTGGGGAGCTGGATTGGGCCGGTCGTGCTGGGGGGAGGGGCCGCGGGGGCAGCAGCGGCGGGGAAAGGTAAAGGGAGGAAATAAGGGATAAAGAAAAAAGGGAAAATAGGCACAAATAAGGCACAAAAGAGCAGAGATGCAGAAAGGTGAAAGATAAAAGAGGGTAGAAAAACGAGTGAAAACTAGTGAAAGGGCAGAGCGAGACGAAGGGAAAATGAGCAGAAATAAGGCACAAAAGAGCAGAGATGCAGAAAAGTGCAGAAAGGTGAAAGATAAAAGAGGGTAGAAAAACGAGTGAAAACAAGTGAAAGGGCAGAGCGAGAGGAAGGGAAAATGAGCAGAAATAAGGCACAAAAGAGCAGAGATGCAGAAAAGTGCAGAAAGGTGAAAGATAAAAAGGGTAGAAAAACGAGTGAAAGAGCAGAGTTAGAGGAAGGAGACAGAGGTCCACTGGCCCACCAGGGATGAGGCGCAGGGAAACCTGCGGGTGGAGGAGGGCCTCGATCACCAACACTCGAGAGTGCAGGGGCAGGCCTCACTTAATGGTGGAGCTGCGAGGGTGGGAGAGCAATTTCACTGACAATGAGTCAGTGGTCTTGCTCGCCTGTCCCCGCAGTGGCCGCCATTAAGTAGGGGTCGGGGAGGGCTGGACAGCTGGGAGGCGGGAGCGGGGAGGGGAGCTGGATTGGGCCAGTCGTGCTGGGGGGGAAGGGCCGCGGGGGCAGCAGTGGCGGGGAAAGGTAAAGGGAGGAAATAAGGGATAATGAAAAAAGGGAAAATAGGCAGAAATAAGGCACAAAAGAGCAGAGATGCAGAAAGGTGAAAGATAAAAGAGGGTAGAAAACTAGTGAAAACTAGTGAAAGGGCTAAGCGAGAGGAAGGGAAAATGAGCAGAAATAAGGCACAAAAGACCAGAGATGCAGAAAAGTGCAGAAAGGTGAAAGATAAAAGAGGGTAGAAAAACGAGTGAAAACAAGTGAAAGGGCAGAGCGAGAGGAAGGGAAAATGAGCAGAAATAAGGCACAAAAGAGCAGAGATGCAGAAAAGTGCAGAAAGGTGAAAGATAAAAAAGGGTAGAAAAATGAGTGAAAGAGCAGAGTTAGAGGAAGGAGACAGAGGTCCACTGGACCACCAGGGATGAGGCGCAGGGAAACCTGCGGGTGGAGGAGGGCCTCGATCACAAACACTCGAGAGTGCAGGGTCAGGGGCAGGCCTCACTTTATGGTGGAGCTGCGAGGGTGGGAGAGCAATTTCACTGACAATGAGTCAGTGGTCTTGCTCGCCTGTCCCCGCAGTGGCCGCCATTAAGTAGGGGTCAGGGAGGGCTGGACAGGTGGGAGGCGGGAGCGGGGAGGGGAGCTGGATTGGGACGGTCGTGCTGGGGGGGAGGGGCCGCGGGGGCAGCAGCGGCGGGGAAAGGTAAAGGGAGGAAATAAGGGATAAAGAAAAAAGGGAAAATAGGCAGAAATAAGGCACAAAAGAGCAGAGATGCAGAAAGGTGAAAGATAAAAGAGGGTAGAAAAACGAGTGAAAACTAGTGAAAGGGCAGAGCGAGAGGAAGGGAAAATGAGCAGAAATAAGGCACAAAAGAGCAGAGATGCAGAAAAGTGCAGAAAGGTGAAAGATAAAAGAGGGTAGAAAAACGAGTGAAAACAAGTGAAAGGGCAGAGTGAGAGGAAGGGAAAATGAGCAGAAATAAGGCACAAAAGAGCAGAGATGCAGAAAAGTGCAGAAAGGTGAAAGATAAAAAGGGTAGAAAAACGAGTGAAAGAGAAGAGTTAGAGGAAGGAGACAGAGGTCCACTGGACCACCAGGGATGAGGCGCAGGGAAACCTGCGGGTGGAGGATGGCCTCGATCACCAACACTCGAGAGTGCAGGGGCAGGCCTCACTTAATGGTGGAGCTGCGAGGGTGGGAGAGCAATTTCACTGACAATGAGTCAGTGGTCTTGCTCGCCTGTCCCCGCAGAGGCCGCCATTAAGTAGGGGTCGGGGACGGCTGGACAGCTGGGAGGCGGGAGCGGGGAGGGGAGCTGGATTGGGCCGGTCGTGCTGGGGGAGAGGGGCCGCGGGGGCAGCAGCGGCGGGGAAAGGTAAAGGGAGGAAATAAGGGATAAAGAAAAAAGGGAAAATAGGCAGAAATAAGGCACAAAAGAGCAGAGATGCAGGATGGTGAAAGATAAAAGAGGGTAGAAAAACGAGTGAAAACTAGTGAAAGGGCAGAGCGAGAGGAAGAGAAAATGAGCAGAAATAAGGCACAAAAGAGCAGAGATGCAGAAAAGTGCAGAAAGGTGAAAGATAAAAGAGGGTAGAAAAACGAGTGAAAACAAGTGAAAGGGCAGAGCGAGAGGAAGGGAAAATGAGCAGAAATAAGGCACAAAAGAGCAGAGATGCAGAAAAGTGCAGAAAGGTGAAAGATAAAAAAGGGTAGAAAAACGAGTGAAAGAGCAGAGTTAGAGGAAGGAGACAGAGGTCCACTGGACCACCAGGGATGAGGCGCAGGGAAACCTGCGGGTGGAGGAGGGCCTCGATCACCAACACTCGAGAGTGCAGGGGCAGGGGCAGGCCTCACTTAATGGTGGAGCTGCGAGGGTGGGAGAGCAATTTCACTGACAATGAGTCAGTGGTCTTGCTCGCCTGTCCCCGCAGTGGCCGCCATTAAGTAGGGGTCGGGGAGGGCTGGACAGCTGGGAGGTGGGAGCAGGGAGGGGAGCTGGATTGGGCCAGTCGTGCTGGGGGGAGGGGCCGCGGGGGCAGCAGCGGCGGGGAAAGGTAAAGGGAGGAAATAAGGGATAAAGAAAAAAGGGAAAATAGGCAGAAATAAGGCACAAAAGAGCAGAGATGCAGAAAGGTGAAAGATAAAAGAGGGTAGAAAAACGAGTGAAAACTAGTGAAAGGGCAGAGCGAGAGGAAGGGAAAATGAGCAGAAATAAGGCACAAAAGAGCAGAGATGCAGAAAAGTGCAGAAAGGTGAAAGATAAAAGAGGGTAGAAAAACGAGTGAAAACAAGTGAAAGGGCAGAGCGAGAGGAAGGGAAAATGAGCAGAAATAAGGCACAAAAGAGCAGAGATGCAGAAAAGTGCAGAAAGGTGAAAGATAAAAAAGGGTAGAAAAACGAGTGAAAGAGCAGAGTTAGAGGAAGGAGACAGAGGTCCACTGGCCCACCAGGGATGAGGCGCAGGGAAACCTGCGGGTGGAGGAGGGCCTCGATCACCAACACTCGAGAGTGCAGGGGCAGGCCTCACTTAATGGTGGAGCTGTGAGGGTGGGAGAGCAATTTCACTGACAATGAGTCAGTGGTCTTGCTCGCCTGTCCCCGCAGTGGCCGCCATTAAGTAGGGGTCGGGGAGGGCTGGACAGCTGGGAGGTGGGAGCGGGGAGGGGAGCTGGATTGGGCCAGTCGTGCTGGGGGGGAGAGGCCGCGGGGGCAGCAGCGGCGGGGAAAGGTAAAGGGAGGAAATAAGGGATAATGAAAAAAGGGAAAATAGGCAGAAATAAGGCACAAAAGAGCAGAGATGCAGAAAGGTGAAAGATAAAAGAGGGTAGAAAAACGAGTAAAAACTAGTGAAAGGGCAGAGCGAGAGGAAGGGAAAATGAGCAGAAATAAGGCACAAAAGAGCAGAGATGCAGAAAAGTGCAGAAAGGTGAATGATAAAAGAGGATAGAAAAACGAGTGAAAACAAGTGAAAGGGCAGAGCGAGAGGAAGGGAAAATGAGCAGAAATAAGGCACAAAAGAGCAGAGATGCAAAAAAGTGCAGAAAGGTGAAAGATAAAAAAGGGTAGAAAAACGAGTGAAAGAGCAGAGTTAGAGGAAGGAGACAGAGGTCCACTGGACCACCAGGGTTGAGGCGCAGGGAAACCTGCGGGTGGAGGAGGGCCTCGATCACCAACACTCGAGAGTGCAGGGGCAGGCCTCACTTAATGGTGGAGCTGCGAGGGTGGGAGAGCAATTTCACTGACAATGAGTCAGTGGTCTTGCTCGACTGTCCCCGCAGTGGCCGCCATTAAGTAGGGGTCGGGGAGGGCTGGACAGCTGGGAGGCGGGAGCGGGGAGGGGAGCTGGATTGGGCCAGTCGTGCTGGGGGGGAGAGGCCGCGGGGGCAGCAGCGGCGGGGAAAGGTAAAGGGAGGAAATAAGGGATAAAGAAAAAAGGGAAAATAGGCAGAAATAAGGCACAAAAGAGCAGAGATGCAGAAAGGTGAAAGATAAAAGAGGGTAGAAAAACGAGTGAAAACTAGTGAAAGGGCAGAGCGAGAGGAAGGGAGAATGAGCAGAAATAAGGCACAAAAGAGCAGAGATGCAGAAAAGTGCAGAAAGGTGAAAGATAAAAGAGGATAGAAAAACGAGTGAAAACAAGTGAAAGGGCAGAGCGAGAGGAAGGGAAAATGAGCAGAAATAAGGCACAAAAAAGCAGAGATGCAGAAAAGTGCAGAAAGGTGAAAGATAAAAAAGGGTAGAAAAACGAGTGAAAGAGCAAAGTTAGAGGAAGGAGACAGAGGTCCACTGGACCACCAGGGATGAGGCGCAGGGAAACCTGCGGGTGGAGGAGGGCCTCGATCACCAACACTCGAGAGTGCAGTGGCAGGGGCAGGCCTCACTTAATGGTGGAGCTGCGAGGGTGGGAGAGCAATTTCACTGACAATGAGTCAGTGGTCTTGCTCGACTGTCCCCGCAGTGGCCGCCATTAAGTAGGGGTCGGGGAGGGCTGGAGAGCTGGGAGGCGGGAGCGGGGAGGGGAGCTGGATTGGGCCGGTCGTGCTGGGGGAAGGGGCCGCGGGGGCAGCAGCGGCGGGGAAAGGTAAAGGGAGGAAATAAGGGATAAAGAAAAAAGGGAAAATAGGCAGAAATAAGGCACAAAAGAGCAGAGATGCAGAAAGGTGAAAGATAAAAGAGGGTAGAAAAACGAGTGAAAACTAGTGAAAGGGCAGAGCGAGAGGAAGGGAAAATGAGCAGAAATAAGGCACAAAAGAGCAGAGATGCAGAAAAGTGCAGAAAGGTGAAAGATCAAAGAGGGTAGAAAAACTAGTGAAAACAAGTGAAAGGGCAGAGCGAGAGGAAGGGAAAATGAGCAGAAATAAGGCACAAAAGAGCAGAGATGCAGAAAAGTGCAGAAAGGTGAAAGATAAAAAAGGGTAGAAAAACGAGTGAAAGAGCAGAGTTAGAGGAAGGAGACAGAGGTCCACTGGACCACCAGGGATGAGGCGCAGGGAAGCCTGCGGGTGGAGGAGGGCCTCGATCACCAACACTCGAGAGTGCAGGGGCAGGCCTCACTTAATGGTGGAGCTGCGAGGGTGGGAGAGCAATTTCACTGACAATGAGTCAGTGGTCTTGCTCGCCTGTCCCCGCAGTGGCCGCCATTAAGTAGGGGTCGGGGAGGGCTGGACAGCTGGGAGGCGGGAGCGGGGAGGGAGCTGGATTGGGCCAGTCGTGCTGGGGGGAGGGGCCGCGGGGGCAGCAGCGGCGGGGAAAGGTAAAGGGAGGAAATAAGGGATAAAGAAAAAAGGGAAAATAGGCAGAAATAAGGCACAAAAGAGCAGAGATGCAGAAAGGTGAAAGATAAAAGAGGGTAGAAAAACGAGTGAAAACAAGTGAAAGGGCAGAGCGAGAGGAAGGGAAAATGAGCAGAAATAAGGCACAAAAGAGCAGAGATGCAGAAAAGTGCAGAAAGGTGAAAGATAAAAAAGGGTAGAAAAACGAGTGAAAGAGCAAAGTTAGAGGAAGGAGACAGAGGTCCACTGGACCACCAGGGATGAGGCGCAGGGAAACCTGCGGGTGGAGGAGGGCCTCGATCACCAACACTCGAGAGTGCAGGGGCAGGGGCAGGCCTCACTTAATGGTGGAGCTGCGAGGGTGGGAGAGCAATTTCACTGACAATGAGTCAGTGGTCTTGCTCGCCTGTCCCCGCAGTGGCCGCCATTAAGTAGGGGTCGGGGAGGGCTGGACAGCTGGGAGGCGGGAGCGGGGAGGGGAGCTGGATTGGGCCGGTCGTGCTGGGGGGGAGGGGCCGCGGGGGCAGCAGCGGCGGGGAAAGGTAAAGGGAGGAAATAAGGGATAAAGAAAAAAGGGAAAATAGGCACAAATAAGGCACAAAAGAGCAGAGATGCAGAAAGGTGAAAGATAAAAGAGGGTAGAAAAACGAGTGAAAACTAGTGAAAGGGCAGAGCGAGAGGAAGGGAAAATGAGCAGAAATAAGGCACAAAAGAGCAGAGATGCAGAAAAGTGCAGAAAGGTGAAAGATAAAAGAGGGTAGAAAAACGAGTGAAAACAAGTGAAAGGGCAGAGCGAGAGGAAGGGAAAATGAGCAGAAATAAGGCACAAAAGAGCAGAGATGCAGAAAAGTGCAGAAAGGTGAAAGATAAAAAAGGGTAGAAAAACGAGTGAAAGAGCAGAGTTAGAGGAAGGAGACAGAGGTCCACTGGACCACCAGGGATGAGGCGCAGGGAAACCTGCGGGTGGAGGAGGGCCTCGATCACCAACACTCGAGAGTGCAGGGGCAGGGGCAGGCCTCACTTAATGGTGGAGCTGCGAGGGTGGGAGAGCAATTTCACTGACAATGAGTCAGTGGTCTTGCTCGCCTGTCCCCGCAGTGGCCGCCATTAAGTAGGGGTCGGGGAGGGCTGGACAGCTGGGAGGCGGAGCGGGGAGGGAGCTGGATTGGGCCAGTCGTGCTGGGGGGAGAGGCCGCGGGGGCAGCAGCGGCGGGGAAAGGTAAAGGGAGGAAATAAGGGATAATGAAAAAAGGGAAAATAGGCAGAAATAAGGCACAAAAGAGCAGAGATGCAGAAAGGTGAAAGATAAAAGAGGGTAGAAAAACGAGTAAAAACTAGTGAAAGGGCAGAGCGAGAGGAAGGGAAAATGAGCAGAAATAAGGCACAAAAGAGCAGAGATGCAGAAAAGTGCAGAAAGGTGAATGATAAAAGAGGATAGAAAACGAGTGAAAACAAGTGAAAGGGCAGAGCGAGAGGAAGGGAAAATGTGCAGAAATAAGGCACAAAAGAGCAGAGATGCAGAAAAGTGCAGAAAGGTGAAAGATAAAAAAGGGTAGAAAAACGAGTGAAAGAGCAGAGTTAGAGGAAGGAGACAGAGGTCCACTGGACCACCAGGGATGAGGCGCAGGGAAACCTGCGGGTGGAGGAGGGCCTCGATCACCAACACTCGAGAGTGCAGTGGCAGGGGCAGGCCTCACTTAATGGTGGAGCTGCGAGGGTGGGAGAGCAATTTCACTGACAATGAGTCAGTGGTCTTGCTCGCCTGTCCCCGCAGTGGCCGCCATTAAGTAGGGGTCGGGGAGGGCTGGACAGCTGGGAGGCGGGAGCGGGGAGGGGAGCTGGATTGGGCCGGTCGTGCTGGGGGGAGGGGCCGCTGGGGCAGCAGCGGCGGGGAAAGGTAAAGGGAGGAAATAAGGGATAAAGAAAAAAGGGAAAATAGGCAGAAATAAGGCACAAAAGAGCAGAGATGCAGAAAGGTGAAAGATAAAAGAGGGTAGAAAAACGAGTGAAAACTAGTGAAAGGGCAGAGCGAGAGGAAGCGAAAATGAGCAGAAATAAGGCACAAAAGAGCAGAGATGCAGAAAAGTGCAGAAAGGTGAAAGATAAAAGAGGGTAGAAAAACGAGTGAAAACAAGTGAAAGGGCAGAGCGAGAGGAAGGGAAAATGAGCAGAAATAAGGCACAAAAGAGCAGAGATGCAGAAAAGTGCAGAAAGGTGAAAGATAAAAAAGGGTAGAAAAACGAGTGAAAGAGCAGAGTTAGAGGAAGGAGACAGAGGTCCACTGGACCACCAGGGATGAGGCGCAGGGAAACCTGCGGGTGGAGGAGGGCCTCGATCACCAACACTCGAGAGTGCAGGGGCAGGCCTCACTTAATGGTGGAGCTGCGAGGGTGGGAGAGCAATTTCACTGACAATGAGTCAGTGGTCTTGCTCGCCTGTCCCCGCAGTGGCCGCCATTAAGTAGGGGTCGGGGAGGGCTGGACAGCTGGGAGGCGGGAGCGGGGAGGGGAGCTGGATTGGGCCGGTCGTGCTGGGGGGAGGGGCCGCGGGGGCAGCAGCGGCGGGGAAAGGTAAAGGGAGGAAATAAGGGATAAAGAAAAAAGGGAAAATAGGCAGAAATAAGGCACAAAAGAGCAGAGATGCAGAAAGGTGAAAGATAAAAGAGGGTAGAAAAACGAGTGAAAACTAGTGAAAGGGCAGAGCGAGAGGAAGGGAGAATGAGCAGAAATAAGGCACAAAAGAGCAGAGATGCAGAAAAGTGCAGAAAGGTGAAAGATAAAAGAGGATAGAAAAACGAGTGAAAACAAGTGAAAGGGCAGAGCGAGAGGAAGGGAAAATGAGCAGAAATAAGGCACAAAAGAGCAGAGATGCAGAAAAGTGCAGAAAGGTGAAAGATAAAAAAGGGTAGAAAAACGAGTGAAAGAGCAGAGTTAGAGGAAGGAGACAGAGGTCCACTGGACCACCAGGGATGAGGCGCAGGGAAACCTGCGGGTGGAGGAGGGCCTCGATCACCAACACTCGAGAGTGCAGGGGCAGGGGCAGGCCTCACTTAATGGTGGAGCTGCGAGGGTGGGAGAGCAATTTCACTGACAATGAGTCAGTGGTCTTGCTCGCCTGTCCCCGCAGTGGCCGCCATTAAGTAGGGGTCGGGGAGGGCTGGACAGCTGGGAGGCGGGAGCGGGGAGGGGAGCTGGATTGGGCCGGTCGTGCTGGGGGGAGGGGCCGCGGGGGCAGCAGCGGCGGGGAAAGGTAAAGGGAGGAAATAAGGGATAAAGAAAAAAGGGAAAATAGGCAGAAATAAGGCACAAAAGAGCAGAGATGCAGAAAGGTGAAAGATAAAAGAGGGTAGAAAATGAGTGAAAACTAGTGAAAGGGCAGAGCGAGAGGAAGGGAAAATGAGCAGAAATAAGGCACAAAAGAGCAGAGATGCAGAAAAGTGCAGAAAGGTGAAAGATAAAAGAGGATAGAAAAACGAGTGAAAACAAGTGAAAGGGCAGAGCGAGAGGAAGGGAAAATGAGCAGAAATAAGGCACAAAAGAGCAGAGATGCAGAAAAGTGCAGAAAGGTGAAAGATAAAAAGGGTAGAAAAACGAGTGAAAGAGCAGAGTTAGAGGAAGGAGACAGAGGTCCACTGGACCACCAGGGATGAGGCGCAGGGAAACCTGCGGGTGGAGGAGGGCCTCGATCACCAACACTCGAGAGTGCAGGGGCAGGGGCAGGCCTCACTTAATGGTGGAGCTGCGAGGGTGGGAGAGCAATTTCACTGACAATGAGTCAGTGGTCTTGCTCGCCTGTCCCCGCAGTGGCCGCCATTAAATAGGGGTCGGGGAGGGCTGGACAGCTGGGAGGCGGGAGCGGGGAGGGGAGCTGGATTGGGCCGGTCGTGCTGGGGGAGAGGGGCCGCGGGGGCAGCAGCGGCGGGGAAAGGTAAAGGGAGGAAATAAGGGATAAAGAAAAAAGGGAAAATAGGCAGAAATAAGGCACAAAAGAGCAGAGATGCAGAAAGGTGAAAGATAAAAGAGGGTAGAAAAACGAGTGAAAACTAGTGAAAGGGCAGAGCGAGAGGAAGGGAAAATGAGCAGAAATAAGGCACAAAAGAGCAGAGATGCAGAAAAGTGCAGAAAGGTGAAAGATAAAAGAGGGTAGAAAAACGAGTGAAAACAAGTGAAAGGGCAGAGCGAGAGGAAGGGAAAATGAGCAGAAATAAGGCACAAAAGAGCAGAGATGCAGAAAAGTGCAGAAAGGTGAAAGATAAAAAAGGGTAGAAAAACGAGTGAAAGAGCAGAGTTAGAGGAAGGAGACAGAGGTCCACTGGACCACCAGGGATGAGGCGCAGGGAAACCTGCGGGTGGAGGGGGGCCTCGATCACCAACACTCGAGAGTGCAGGGGCAGGGGCAGGCCTCACTTAATGGTGGAGCTGCGAGGGTGGGAGAGCAATTTCACCGACAATGAGTCAGTGGTCTTGCTCGCCTGTCCCCGCAGTGGCCGCCATTAAGTAGGGGTCGGGGAGGGCTGGACAGCTGGGAGGCGGGAGCGGGGAGGGGAGCTGGATTGGGCCGGTCGTGCTGGGGGGAGGGGCCGCGGGGGCAGCAGCGGCGGGGAAAGGTAAAGGGAGGAAATAAGGGATAAAGAAAAAAGGGAAAATAGGCAGAAATAAGGCACAAAAGAGCAGAGATGCAGAAAGGTGAAAGATAAAAGAGGGTAGAAAAACGAGTGAAAACTAGTGAAAGGGCAGAGCGAGAGGAAGGGAAAATGAGCAGAAATAAGGCACAAAAGAGCAGAGATGCAGAAAAGTGCAGAAAGGTGAAAGATAAAAGAGGGTAGAAAAACGAGTGAAAACAAGTGAAAGGGCAGAGCGAGAGGAAGGGAAAATGAGCAGAAATAAGGCACAAAAGAGCAGAGATGCAGAAAAGTGCAGAAAGGTGAAAGATAAAAAGGGTAGAAAAACGAGTGAAAGAGCAGAGTTAGAGGAAGGAGACAGAGGTCCACTGGACCACCAGGGATGAGGCGCAGGGAAACCTGCGGGTGGAGGAGGGCCTCGATCACCAACACTCGAGAGTGCAGGGGCAGGGGCAGGCCTCACTTAATGGTGGAGCTGCGAGGGTGGGAGAGCAATTTCACTGACAATGAGTCAGTGGTCTTGCTCGCCTGTCCCCGCAGTGGCCGCCATTAAGCTAGGGGTCGGGAGGGCTGGACAGCTGGGAGGCGGGAGCGGGGAGGGAGCTGGATTGGGCCGGTCGTGCTGGGGGGAGGGGCCGCGGGGGCAGCAGCGGCGGGGAAAGGTAAAGGGAGGAAATAAGGGATAAAGAAAAAAGGGAAAATAGGCAGAAATAAGGCACAAAAGAGCAGAGATGCAGAAAGGTGAAAGATAAAAGAGGGTAGAAAAACGAGTGAAAACTAGTGAAAGGGCAGAGCGAGAGGAAGGGAAAATGAGCAGAAATAAGGCACAAAAGAGCAGAGATGCAGAAAAGTGCAGAAAGGTGAAAGATAAAAGAGGGTAGAAAAACGAGTGAAAACAAGTGAAAGGGCAGAGCGAGAGGAAGGGAAAATGAGCAGAAATAAGGCACAAAAGAGCAGAGATGCAGAAAAGTGCAGAAAGGTGAAAGATAAAAAGGGTAGAAAAACGAGTGAAAGAGCAGAGTTAGAGGAAGGAGACAGAGGTCCACTGGACCACCAGGGATGAGGCGCAGGGAAACCTGCGGGTGGAGGAGGGCCTCGATCACCAACACTCGAGAGTGCAGGGGCAGGCCTCACTTAATGGTGGAGCTGCGAGGGTGGGAGAGCAATTTCACTGACAATGAGTCAGTGGTCTTGCTCGCCTGTCCCCGCAGTGGCCGCCATTAAGTAGGGGTCGGGGAGGGCTGGACAGCTGGGAGGCGGGAGCGGGGAGGGGAGCTGGATTGGGCCGGTCGTGCTGGGGGGGAGGGGCCGCGGGGGCAGCAGCGGCGGGGAAAGGTAAAGGGAGGAAATAAGGGATAAAGAAAAAAGGGAAAATAGGCAGAAATAAGGCACAAAAGAGCAGAGATGCAGAAAGGTGAAAGACAAAAGAGGGTAGAAAAATGAGTGAAAACTAGTGAAAGGGCAGAGCGAGAGGAAGGGAAAATGAGCAGAAATAAGGCACAAAAGAGCAGAGATGCAGAAAAGTGAAGAAAGGTGAAAGATAAAAGAGGGTAGAAAAACGAGTGAGAACAGGTGAAAGGGCAGAGCGAGAGGAAGGGAAAATGAGCAGAAATAAGGCACAAAAGAGCAGAGATGCAGAAAAGTGCAGAAAGGTGAAAGATAAAAAAGGGTAGAAAAACGAGTGAAAGAGCAGAGTTAGAGGAAGGAGACAGAGGTCCACTGGACCACCAGGGATGAGGCGCAGGGAAACCTGCGGGTGGAGGAGGGCCTCGATCACCAACACTCGAGAGTGCAGGGGCAGGCCTCACTTAATGGTGGAGCTGCGAGGGTGGGAGAGCAATTTCACTGACAATGAGTCAGTGGTCTTGCTCGCCTGTCCCCGCAGTGGCCGCCATTAAGTAGGGGTCGGGGAGGGCTGGACAGCTGGGAGGCGGGAGCAGGGAGGGGAGCTGGATTGGGCCGGTCGCGCTGGGGGGGAAGGGCCGCGGGGCAGCAGCGGCGGGGAAAGGTAAAGGGAGGAAATAAGGGATAAAGAAAAAAGGGAAAATAGGCAGAAATAAGGCACAAAAGAGCAGAGATGCAGAAAGGTGAAAGATAAAAGAGGGTAGAAAACTAGTGAAAACTAGTGAAAGGGCTAGAGCGAGAGGAAGGGAAAATGAGCAGAAATAAGGCACAAAAGAGCAGAGATGCAGAAAAGTGCAGAAAGGTGAAAGATAAAAGAGGGTAGAAAAACGAGTGAAAACAAGTGAAAGGGCAGAGCGAGAGGAAGGGAAAATGAGCAGAAATAAGGCACAAAAGAGCAGAGATGCAGAAAAGTGCAGAAAGGTGAAAGATAAAAAAGGGTAGAAAAACGAGTGAAAGAGCAGAGTTAGAGGAAGGAGACAGAGGTCCACTGGACCACCAGGGATGAGGCGCAGGGAAACCTGCGGGTGGAGGAGGGCCTCGATCACCAACACTCGAGAGTGCAGGGTCAGGGGCAGGCCTCACTTAATGGTGGAGCTGCGAGGGTGGGAGAGCAATTTCACTGACAATGAGTCAGTGGTCTTGCTCGCCTGTCCCCGCAGTGGCCGCCATTAAGTAGGGGTCGGGGAGGGCTGGACAGCTGGGAGGCGGGAGCGGGGAGGGGAGCTGGATTGGGCCGGTCGTGCTGGGGGGGAGGGGCCGCGGGGGCAGCAGCGGCGGGGAAAGGTAAAGGGAGGAAATAAGGGATAAAGAAAAAAGGGAAAATAGGCAGAAATAAGGCACAAAAGAGCAGAGATGCAGAAAGGTGAAAGATAAAAGAGGGTAGAAAAACGAGTGAAAACTAGTGAAAGGGCAGAGCGAGAGGAAGGGAAAATGAGCAGAAATAAGGCACAAAAGAGCAGAGATGCAGAAAAGTGCAGAAAGGTGAAAGATAAAAGAGGATAGAAAAACGAGTGAAAACAAGTGAAAGGGCAGAGCGAGAGGAAGGGAAAATGAGCAGAAATAAGGCACAAAAGAGCAGAGATGCAGAAAAGTGCAGAAAGGTGAAAGATAAAAAAGGGTAGAAAACGAGTGAAAGAGCAGAGTTAGAGGAAGGAGACAGAGGTCCACTGGACCACCAGGGATGAGGCGCAGGGAAACCTGCGGGTGGAGGAGGGCCTCGATCACCAACACTCGAGAGTGCAGGGGCAGGCCTCACTTAATGGTGGAGCTGCGAGGGTGGGAGAGCAATTTCACTGACAATGAGTCAGTGGTCTTGCTCGCCTGTCCCCGCAGTGGCCGCCATTAAGTAGGGGTCGGGGAGGGCTGGACAGCTGGGAGGCGGGAGCGGGGAGGGGAGCTGGATTGGGCCGGTCGTGCTGGGGGGAGGGGCCGCGGGGGCAGCAGCGGCGGGGAAAGGTAAAGGGAGGAAATAAGGGATAAAGAAAAAGGGAAAATAGGCAGAAATAAGGCACAAAAGAGCAGAGATGCAGAAAGGTGAAAGATAAAAGAGGGTAGAAAAACGAGTGAAAACTAGTGAAAGGGCAGAGCGAGAGGAAGGGAAAATGAGCAGAAATAAGGCACAAAAGAGCAGAGATGCAGAAAAGTGCAGAAAGGTGAAAGATAAAAGAGGGTAGAAAAACGAGTGAAAACAAGTGAAAGGGCAGAGCGAGAGGAAGGGAAAATGAGCAGAAATAAGGCACAAAAGAGCAGAGATGCAGAAAAGTGCAGAAAGGTGAAAGATAAAAAAGGGTAGAAAAACGAGTGAAAGAGCAGAGTTAGAGGAAGGAGACAGAGGTCCACTGGACCACCAGGGATGAGGCGCAGGGAAACCTGCGGGTGGAGGAGGGCCTCGATCACCAACACTCGAGAGTGCAGTGGCAGGGGCAGGCCTCACTTAATGGTGGAGCTGCGAGGGTGGGAGAGCAATTTCACTGACAATGAGTCAGTGGTCTTGCTCGCCTGTCCCCGCAGTGGCCGCCATTAAGTAGGGGTCGGGGAGGGCTGGACAGCTGGGAGGCGGGAGCGGGGAGGGGAGCTGGATTGGGCCGGTCGTGCTGGGGGAGGGGCCGCGGGGGCAGCAGCGGCGGGGAAAGGTAAAGGGAGGAAATAAGGGATAAAGAAAAAAGGGAAAATAGGCAGAAATAAGGCACAAAAGAGCAGAGATGCAGAAAGGTGAAAGATAAAAGAGGGTAGAAAAACGAGTGAAAACTAGTGAAAGGGCAGAGCGAGAGGAAGGGAAAATGAGCAGAAATAAGGCACAAAAGAGCAGAGATGCAGAAAAGTGCAGAAAGGTGAAAGATCAAAGAGGGTAGAAAAACTAGTGAAAACAAGTGAAAGGGCAGAGCGAGAGGAAGGGAAAATGAGCAGAAATAAGGCACAAAAGAGCAGAGATGCAGAAAAGTGCAGAAAGGTGAAAGATAAAAAAGGGTAGAAAAACGAGTGAAAGAGCAGAGTTAGAGGAAGGAGACAGAGGTCCACTGGACCACCAGGGATGAGGCGCAGGGAAGCCTGCGGGTGGAGGAGGGCCTCGATCACCAACACTCGAGAGTGCAGGGGCAGGCCTCACTTAATGGTGGAGCTGCGAGGGTGGGAGAGCAATTTCACTGACAATGAGTCAGTGGTCTTGCTCGCCTGTCCCCGCAGTGGCCGCCATTAAGTAGGGGTCGGGGAGGGCTGGACAGCTGGGAGGCGGGAGCGGGGAGGGGAGCTGGATTGGGCCGGTCGTGCTGGGGGGAGGGGCCGCGGGGGCAGCAGCGGCGGGGAAAGGTAAAGGGAGGAAATAAGGGATAAAGAAAAAAGGGAAAATAGGCAGAAATAAGGCACAAAAGAGCAGAGATGCAGAAAGGTGAAAGATAAAAGAGGGTAGAAAAACGAGTGAAAACAAGTGAAAGGGCAGAGCGAGAGGAAGGGAAAATGAGCAGAAATAAGGCACAAAAGAGCAGAGATGCAGAAAAGTGCAGAAAGGTGAAAGATAAAAAAGGGTAGAAAAACGAGTGAAAGAGCAGAGTTAGAGGAAGGAGACAGAGGTCCACTGGACCACCAGGGATGAGGCGCAGGGAAACCTGCGGGTGGAGGAGGGCCTCGATCACCAACACTCGAGAGTGCAGGGGCAGGGGCAGGCCTCACTTAATGGTGGAGCTGCGAGGGTGGGAGAGCAATTTCACTGACAATGAGTCAGTGGTCTTGCTCGCCTGTCCCCGCAGTGGCCGCCATTAAGTAGGGGTCGGGGAGGGCTGGACAGCTGGGAGGCGGGAGCGGGGAGGGGAGCTGGATTGGGCCGGTCGTGCTGGGGGGAGGGGCCGCGGGGGCAGCAGCGGCGGGGAAAGGTAAAGGGAGGAAATAAGGGATAAAGAAAAAAGGGAAAATAGGCAGAAATAAGGCACAAAAGAGCAGAGATGCAGAAAGGTGAAAGATAAAAGAGGGTAGAAAAACGAGTGAAAACTAGTGAAAGGGCAGAGCGAGAGGAAGGGAAAATGAGCAGAAATAAGGCACAAAAGAGCAGAGATGCAGAAAAGTGCAGAAAGGTGAAAGATAAAAGAGGGTAGAAAAACGCAGTGAAAACAAGTGAAAGGGCAGAGCGAGAGGAAGGGAAAATGAGCAGAAATAAGGCACAAAAGAGCAGAGATGCAGAAAAGTGCAGAAAGGTGAAAGATAAAAAAGGGTAGAAAAACGAGTGAAAGAGCAGAGTTAGAGGAAGGAGACAGAGGTCCACTGGACCACCAGGGATGAGGCGCAGGGAAACCTGCGGGTGGAGGAGGGCCTCGATCACCAACACTCGAGAGTGCAGGGGCAGGGGCAGGCCTCACTTAATAGTGGAGCTGCGAGGGTGGGAGAGCAATTTCACTGACAATGAGTCAGTGGTCTTGCTCGCCTGTCCCCGCAGTGGCCGCCATTAAGTAGGGGTCGGGGAGGGCTGGACAGCTGGGAGGCGGGAGCGGGGAGGGGAGCTGGATTGGGCCGGTCGTGCTGGGGGGAGGGGCCGCGGAGGCAGCAGCGGCGGGGAAAGGTAAAGGGAGGAAATAAGGGATAAAGAAAAAAGGGAAAATAGGCAGAAATAAGGCACAAAAGAGCAGAGATGCAGAAAGGTGAAAGATAAAAGAGGGTAGAAAAACGAGTGAAAACTAGTGAAAGGGCAGAGCGAGAGGAAGGGAAAATGAGCAGAAATAAGGCACAAAAGAGCAGAGATGCAGAAAAGTGCAGAAAGGTGAAAGATAAAAGAGGGTAGAAAAACGAGTGAAAACAAGTGAAAGGGCAGAGCGAGAGGAAGGGAAAATGAGCAGAAATAAGGCACAAAAGAGCAGAGATGCAGAAAAGTGCAGAAAGGTGAAAGATAAAAAGGGTAGAAAAACGAGTGAAAGAGCAGAGTTAGAGGAAGGAGACAGAGGTCCACTGGACCACCAGGGATGAGGCGCAGGGAAACCTGCGGGTGGAGGAGGGCCTCGATCACCAACACTCGAGAGTGCAGGGGCAGGGGCAGGCCTCACTTAATGGTGGAGCTGCGAGGGTGGGAGAGCAATTTCACTGACAATGAGTCAGTGGTCTTGCTCGCCTGTCCCCGCAGTGGCCGCCATTAAGTAGGGGTCGGGGAGGGCTGGACAGCTGGGAGGCGGGAGCGGGGAGGGGAGCTGGATTGGGCCGGTCGTGCTGGGGGGAGGGGCCGCGGGGCAGCAGCGGCGGGGAAAGGTAAAGGGAGGAAATAAGGGATAAAGAAAAAGGGAAAATAGGCAGAAATAAGGCACAAAAGAGCAGAGATGCAGAAAGGTGAAAGATAAAAGAGGGTAGAAAAACGAGTGAAAACTAGTGAAAGGGCAGAGCGAGAGGAAGGGAAAATGAGCAGAAATAAGGCACAAAAGAGCAGAGATGCAGAAAAGTGCAGAAAGGTGAAAGATAAAAGAGGGTAGAAAAACGAGTGAAAACAAGTGAAAGGGCAGAGCGAGAGGAAGGGAAAATGAGCAGAAATAAGGCACAAAAGAGCAGAGATGCAGAAAAGTGCAGAAAGGTGAAAGATAAAAAGGGTAGAAAAACGAGTGAAAGAGCAGAGTTAGAGGAAGGAGACAGAGGTCCACTGGACCACCAGGGATGAGGCGCAGGGAAACCTGCGGGTGGAGGAGGGCCTCGATCACCAACACTCGAGAGTGCAGGGGCAGGCCTCACTTAATGGTGGAGCTGCGAGGGTGGGAGAGCAATTTCACTGACAATGAGTCAGTGGTCTTGCTCGCCTGTCCCCGCAGTGGCCGCCATTAAGTAGGGGTCGGGGAGGGCTGGACAGCTGGGAGGCGGGAGCGGGGAGGGGAGCTGGATTGGGCCGGTCGTGCTGGGGGGGAGGGGACCGCGGGGGCAGCAGCGGCGGGGAAAGGTAAAGGGAGGAAATAAGGGATAAAGAAAAAAGGGAAAATAGGCAGAAATAAGGCACAAAAGAGCAGAGATGCAGAAAGGTGAAAGATAAAAGAGGGTAGAAAACGAGTGAAAACTAGTGAAAGGGCAGAGCGAGAGGAAGGGAAAATGAGCAGAAATAAGGCACAAAAGAGCAGAGATGCAGAAAAGTGCAGAAAGGTGAAAGATAAAAGAGGGTAGAAAAACGAGTGAAAACAAGTGAAAGGGCAGAGCGAGAGGAAGGGAAAATGAGCAGAAATAAGGCACAAAAGAGCAGAGATGCAGAAAAGTGCAGAAAGGTGAAAGATAAAAAAGGGTAGAAAAACGAGTGAAAGAGCAGAGTTAGAGGAAGGAGACAGAGGTCCACTGGACCACCAGGGATGAGGCGCAGGGAAACCTGCGGGTGGAGGAGGGCCTCGATCACCAACACTCGAGAGTGCAGGGCAGGGGCAGGCCTCACTTAATGGTGGAGCTGCGAGGGTGGGAGAGCAATTTCACTGACAATGAGTCAGTGGTCTTGCTCGCCTGTCCCCGCAGTGGCCGCCATTAAGTAGGGGTCGGGGAGGGCTGGACAGCTGGGAGGCGGGAGCGGGGAGGGGAGCTGGATTGGGCCGGTCGTGCTGGGGGGAGGGGCCGCGGGGGCAGCAGCGGCGGGGAAAGGTAAAGGGAGGAAATAAGGGATAAAGAAAAAAGGGAAAATAGGCAGAAATAAGGCACAAAAGAGCAGAGATGCAGAAAGGTGAAAGATAAAAGAGGGTAGAAAAACGAGTGAAAACTAGTGAAAGGGCAGAGCGAGAGGAAGGGAAAATGAGCAGAAATAAGGCACAAAAGAGCAGAGATGCAGAAAAGTGCAGAAAGGTGAAAGATAAAAGAGGGTAGAAAAAACGAGTGAAAACAAGTGAAAGGGCAGAGCGAGAGGAAGGGAAAATGAGCAGAAATAAGGCACAAAAGAGCAGAGATGCAGAAAAGTGCAGAAAGGTGAAAGATAAAAAAGGGTAGAAAAACGAGTGAAAGAGCAGAGTTAGAGGAAGGAGACAGAGGTCCACTGGACCACCAGGGATGAGGCGCAGGGAAACCTGCGGGTGGAGGAGGGCCTCGATCACCAACACTCGAGAGTGCAGGGGCAGGGGCAGGCCTCACTTAATGGTGGAGCTGCGAGGGTGGGAGAGCAATTTCACTGACAATGAGTCAGTGGTCTTGCTCGCCTGTCCCCGCAGTGGCCGCCATTAAGTAGGGGTCGGGGAGGGCTGGACAGCTGGGAGGCGGGAGCGGGGAGGGGAGCTGGATTGGGCCGGTCGTGCTGGGGGAGAGGGCCGCGGGGGCAGCAGCGGCGGGGAAAGGTAAAGGGAGGAAATAAGGGATAAAGAAAAAAGGGAAAATAGGCAGAAATAAGGCACAAAAGAGCAGAGATGCAGAAAGGTGAAAGATAAAAGAGGGTAGAAAAACGAGTGAAAACTAGTGAAAGGGCAGAGCGAGAGGAAGGGAAAATGAGCAGAAATAAGGCACAAAAGAGCAGAGATGCAGAAAAGTGCAGAAAGGTGAAAGATAAAAGAGGGTAGAAAAACGAGTGAAAACAAGTGAAAGGGCAGAGCGAGAGGAAGGGAAAATGAGCAGAAATAAGGCACAAAAGAGCAGAGATGCAGAAAAGTGCAGAAAGGTGAAAGATAAAAAAGGGTAGAAAAACGAGTGAAAGAGCAGAGTTAGAGGAAGGAGACAGAGGTCCACTGGACCACCAGGGATGAGGCGCAGGGAAACCTGCGGGTGGAGGAGGGCCTCGATCACCAACACTCGAGAGTGCAGGGCAGGGGCAGGCCTCACTTAATGGTGGAGCTGCGAGGGTGGGAGAGCAATTTCACTGACAATGAGTCAGTGGTCTTGCTCGCCTGTCCCCGCAGTGGCCGCCATTAAGTAGGGGTCGGGGAGGGCTGGACAGCTGGGAGGCGGGAGCGGGGAGGGGAGCTGGATTGGGCCGGTCGTGCTGGGGGGAGGGGCCGCGGGGGCAGCAGCGGCGGGGAAAGGTAAAGGGAGGAAATAAGGGATAAAGAAAAAAGGGAAAATAGGCAGAAATAAGGCACAAAAGAGCAGAGATGCAGAAAGGTGAAAGATAAAAGAGGGTAGAAAAACGAGTGAAAACTAGTGAAAGGGCAGAGCGAGAGGAAGGGAAAATGAGCAGAAATAAGGCACAAAAGAGCAGAGATGCAGAAAAGTGCAGAAAGGTGAAAGATAAAAGAGGGTAGAAAAACGAGTGAAAACAAGTGAAAGGGCAGAGCGAGAGGAAGGGAAAATGAGCAGAAATAAGGCACAAAAGAGCAGAGATGCAGAAAAGTGCAGAAAGGTGAAAGATAAAAAAGGGTAGAAAAACGAGTGAAAGAGCAGAGTTAGAGGAAGGAGACAGAGGTCCACTGGACCACCAGGGATGAGGCGCAGGGAAACCTGCGGGTGGAGGAGGGCCTCGATCACCAACACTCGAGAGTGCAGGGGCAGGGGCAGGCCTCACTTAATGGTGGAGCTGCGAGGGTGGGAGAGCAATTTCACTGACAATGAGTCAGTGGTCTTGCTCGCCTGTCCCCGCAGTGGCCGCCATTAAGTAGGGGTCGGGGAGGGCTGGACAGCTGGGAGGCGGGAGCGGGGAGGGAGCTGGATTGGGCCGGTCGTGCTGGGGGGAGGGGCCGCGGGGGCAGCAGCGGCGGGGAAAGGTAAAGGGAGGAAATAAGGGATAAAGAAAAAAGGGAAAATAGGCAGAAATAAGGCACAAAAGAGCAGAGATGCAGAAAGGTGAAAGATAAAAGAGGGTAGAAAAACGAGTGAAAACTAGTGAAAGGGCAGAGCGAGAGGAAGGGAAAATGAGCAGAAATAAGGCACAAAAGAGCAGAGATGCAGAAAAGTGCAGAAAGGTGAAAGATAAAAGAGGATAGAAAAACGAGTGAAAACAAGTGAAAGGGCAGAGCGAGAGGAAGGGAAAATGAGCAGAAATAAGGCACAAAAGAGCAGAGATGCAGAAAAGTGCAGAAAGGTGAAAGATAAAAAAGGGTAGAAAAACGAGTGAAAGAGCAGAGTTAGAGGAAGGAGACAGAGGTCCACTGGACCACCAGGGATGAGGCGCAGGGAAACCTGCGGGTGGAGGAGGGCCTCGATCACCAACACTCGAGAGTGCAGGGGCAGGCCTCACTTAATGGTGGAGCTGCGAGGGTGGGAGAGCAATTTCACTGACAATGAGTCAGTGGTCTTGCTCGCCTGTCCCCGCAGTGGCCGCCATTAAGTAGGGGTCGGGAGGGCTGGACAGCTGGGAGGCGGGAGCGGGGAGGGGAGCTGGATTGGGCCGGTCGTGCTGGGGGGAGGGGCCGCGGGGGCAGCAGCGGCGGGGAAAGGTAAAGGGAGGAAATAAGGGATAAAGAAAAAAGGGAAAATAGGCAGAAATAAGGCACAAAAGAGCAGAGATGCAGAAAGGTGAAAGATAAAAGAGGGTAGAAAAACGAGTGAAAACTAGTGAAAGGGCAGAGCGAGAGGAAGGGAAAATGAGCAGAAATAAGGCACAAAAGAGCAGAGATGCAGAAAAGTGCAGAAAGGTGAAAGATAAAAGAGGGTAGAAAAACGAGTGAAAACAAGTGAAAGGGCAGAGCGAGAGGAAGGGAAAATGAGCAGAAATAAGGCACAAAAGAGCAGAGATGCAGAAAAGTGCAGAAAGGTGAAAGATAAAAAAGGGTAGAAAAACGAGTGAAAGAGCAGAGTTAGAGGAAGGAGACAGAGGTCCACTGGACCACCAGGGATGAGGCGCAGGAAACCTGCGGGTGGAGGAGGGCCTCGATCACCAACACTCGAGAGTGCAGGGCAGGGGCAGGCCTCACTTAATGGTGGAGCTGCGAGGGTGGGAGAGCAATTTCACTGACAATGAGTCAGTGGTCTTGCTCGCCTGTCCCCGCAGTGGCCGCCATTAAGTAGGGGTTGGGGAGGGCTGGACAGCTGGGAGGCGGGAGCGGGGAGGGGAGCTGGATTGGGCCGGTCGTGCTGGGGGGAAGGGCCGCGGGGGCAGCAGCGGCGGGGAAAGGTAAAGGGAGGAAATAAGGGATAAAGAAAAAAGGGAAAATAGGCAGAAATAAGGCACAAAAGAGCAGAGATGCAGAAAGGTGAAAGATAAAAGAGGGTAGAAAACTAGTGAAAACTAGTGAAAGGGCAGAGCGAGAGGAAGGGAAAATGAGCAGAAATAAGGCACAAAAGACCAGAGATGCAGAAAAGTGCAGAAAGGTGAAAGATAAAAGAGGGTAGAAAAACGAGTGAAAACAAGTGAAAGGGCAGAGCGAGAGGAAGGGAAAATGAGCAGAAATAAGGCACAAAAGAGCAGAGATGCAGAAAAGTGCAGAAAGGTGAAAGATAAAAAAGGGTAGAAAAATGAGTGAAAGAGCAGAGTTAGAGGAAGGAGACAGAGGTCCACTGGACCACCAGGGATGAGGCGCAGGAAACCTGCGGGTGGAGGAGGGCCTCGATCACAAACACTCGAGAGTGCAGGGTCAGGGGCAGGCCTCACTTTATGGTGGAGCTGCGAGGGTGGGAGAGCAATTTCACTGACAATGAGTCAGTGGTCTTGCTCGCCTGTCCCCGCAGTGGCCGCCATTAAGTAGGGGTCAGGGAGGGCTGGACAGGTGGGAGGCGGGAGCGGGGAGGGGAGCTGGATTGGGCCGGTCGTGCTGGGGGGGAGGGGCCGCGGGGGCAGCAGCGGCGGGGAAAGGTAAAGGGAGGAAATAAGGGATAAAGAAAAAAGGGAAAATAGGCAGAAATAAGGCACAAAAGAGCAGAGATGCAGAAAGGTGAAAGATAAAAGAGGGTAGAAAAACGAGTGAAAACTAGTGAAAGGGCAGAGCGAGAGGAAGGGAAAATGAGCAGAAATAAGGCACAAAAGAGCAGAGATGCAGAAAAGTGCAGAAAGGTGAAAGATAAAAGAGGGTAGAAAACGAGTGAAAACAAGTGAAAGGGCAGAGTGAGAGGAAGGGAAAATGAGCAGAAATAAGGCACAAAAGAGCAGAGATGCAGAAAAGTGCAGAAAGGTGAAAGATAAAAAGGGTAGAAAAACGAGTGAAAGAGCAGAGTTAGAGGAAGGAGACAGAGGTCCACTGGACCACCAGGGATGAGGCGCAGGGAAACCTGCGGGTGGAGGATGGCCTCGATCACCAACACTCGAGAGTGCAGGGGCAGGGGCAGGCCTCACTTAATGGTGGAGCTGCGAGGGTGGGAGAGCAATTTCACTGACAATGAGTCAGTGGTCTTGCTCGCCTGTCCCCGCAGTGGCCGCCATTAAGTAGGGGTCGGGGAGGGCTGGACAGCTGGGAGGCGGGAGCGGGGAGGGGAGCTGGATTGGGCCGGTCTTGCTGGGGGGGGTGGGGCCGCGGGGGCAGCAGCGGCGGGGAAAGGTAAAGGGAGGAAATAAGGGATAAAGAAAAAAGGGAAAATAGGCAGAAATAAGGCACAAAAGAGCAGAGATGCAGGATGGTGAAAGATAAAAGAGGGTAGAAAAACGAGTGAAAACTAGTGAAAGGGCAGAGCGAGAGGAAGAGAAAATGAGCAGAAATAAGGCACAAAAGAGCAGAGATGCAGAAAAGTGCAGAAAGGTGAAAGATAAAAGAGGGTAGAAAAACGAGTGAAAACAAGTGAAAGGGCAGAGCGAGAGGAAGGGAAAATGAGCAGAAATAAGGCACAAAAGAGCAGAGATGCAGAAAAGTGCAGAAAGGTGAAAGATAAAAAGGGTAGAAAAACTAGTGAAAGAGCAGAGTTAGAGGAAGGAGACAGAGGTCCACTGGACCACCAGGGATGAGGCGCAGGGAAACCTGCGGGTGGAGGAGGGCCTCGATCACCAACACTCGAGAGTGCAGGGGCAGGGGCAGGCCTCACTTAATGGTGGAGCTGCGAGGGTGGGAGAGCAATTTCACTGACAATGAGTCAGTGGTCTTGCTCGCCTGTCCCCGCAGTGGCCGCCATTAAGTAGGGGTCGGGGAGGGCTGGACAGCTGGGAGGTGGGAGCGGGGAGGGGAGCTGGATTGGGCCGGTCGGGCTGGGGGAGGGGCCGCGGGGGCAGCAGCGGCGGGGAAAGGTAAAGGGAGGAAATAAGGGATAAAGAAAAAAGGGAAAATAGGCAGAAATAAGGCACAAAAGAGCAGAGATGCAGAAAGGTGAAAGATAAAAGAGGGTAGAAAAACGAGTGAAAACTAGTGAAAGGGCAGAGCGAGAGGAAGGGAAAATGAGCAGAAATAAGGCACAAAAGAGCAGAGATGCAGAAAAGTGCAGAAAGGTGAAAGATAAAAGAGGGTAGAAAAACGAGTGAAAACAAGTGAAAGGGCAGAGCGAGAGGAAGGGAAAATGAGCAGAAATAAGGCACAAAAGAGCAGAGATGCAGAAAAGTGCAGAAAGGTGAAAGATAAAAAAGGGTAGAAAAACGAGTGAAAGAGCAGAGTTAGAGGAAGGAGACAGAGGTCCGCTGGACCACCAGGGATGAGGCGCAGGGAAACCTGCGGGTGGAGGAGGGCCTCGATCACCAATGCTCGAGAGTGCAGGGGCAGGGGCAGGCCTCACTTAATAGTGGAGCTGCGAGGGTGGGAGAGCAATTTCACTGACAATGAGTCAGTGGTCTTGCTCGCCTGTCCCCGCAGTGGCCGCCATTAAGTAGGGGTCGGGGAGGGCTGGACAGCTGGGAGGCGGGAGCGGGGAGGGGAGCTGGATTGGGCCGGTCGTGCTGGGGGGGAGGGGCCGCGGGGGCAGCAGCAGCGGGGAAAGGTAAAGGGAGGAAATAAGGGATAAAGAAAAAAGGGAAAATAGGCAGAAATAAGGCACAAAAGAGCAGAGATGCAGAAAGGTGAAAGATAAAAGAGGGTAGAAAAACTAGTGAAAACTAGTGAAAGGGCTAAGCGAGAGGAAGGGAAAATGAGCAGAAATAAGGCACAAAAGACCAGAGATGCAGAAAAGTGCAGAAAGGTGAAAGATAAAAGAGGGTAGAAAAACGAGTGAAAACAAGTGAAAGGGCAGAGCGAGAGGAAGGGAAAATGAGCAGAAATAAGGCACAAAAGAGCAGAGATGCAGAAAAGTGCAGAAAGGTGAAAGATAAAAAAGGGTAGAAAAATGAGTGAAAGAGCAGAGGTAGAGGAAGGAGACAGAGGTCCACTGGACCACCAGGGATGAGGCGCAGGGAAACCTGCGGGTGGAGGAGGGCCTCGATCACAAACACTCGAGAGTGCAGGGTCAGGGGCAGGCCTCACTTTATGGTGGAGCTGCGAGGGTGGGAGAGCAATTTCACTGACAATGAGTCAGTGGTCTTGCTCGCCTGTCCCAGCAGTGGCCGCCATTAAGTAGGGGTCGGGGAGGGCTGGACAGTTGGGAGGCGGGAGGGGAGCTGGATTGGGCCGGTCGTGCTGGGGGGAGGGGCCGCGGGGGCAGCAGCGGCGGGGAAAGGTAAAGGGAGGAAATAAGGGATAAAGAAAAAGGGAAAATAGGCAGAAATAAGGCACAAAAGAGCAGAGATGCAGAAAGGTGAAAGATAAAAGAGGGTAGAAAAACGAGTGAAAACTAGTGAAAGGGCTGAGCGAGAGGAAGGGAAAATGAGCAGAAATAAGGCACAAAAGAGCAGAGATGCAGAAAAGTGCAGAAAGGTGAAAGATAAAAGAGGGTAGAAAAACGAGTGAAAACAAGTGAAAGGGCAGAGTGAAAGGAAGGGAAAATGAGCAGAAATAAGGCACAAAAGAGCAGAGATGCAGAAAAGTGCAGAAAGGTGAAAGATAAAAAAGGGTAGAAAAACGAGTGAAAGAGCAGAGTTAGAGGAAGGAGACAGAGGTCCACTGGACCACCAGGGATGAGGCGCAGGGAAACCTGCGGGTGGAGGACGGCCTCGATCACCAACACTCGAGAGTGCAGGGGCAGGGGCAGGCCTCACTTAATGGTGGAGCTGCGAGGGTGGGAGAGCAATTTCACTGACAATGAGTCAGTGGTCTTGCTCGCCTGTCCCCGCAGTGGCCGCCATTAAGTAGGGGTCGGGGAGGGCTGGACAGCTGGGAGGCGGGAGCGGGGAGGGGAGCTGGATTGGGCCGGTCGTGCTGGGGGGAGGGGCCGCGGGGGCAGCAGCGGCGGGGAAAGGTAAAGGGAGGAAATAAGGGATAAAGAAAAAAAGGGAAAATAGGCAGAAATAAGGCACAAAAGAGCAGAGATGCAGAAAGGTGAAAGATAAAAGAGGGTAGAAAAACGAGTGAAAACTAGTGAAAGGGCAGAGCGAGAGGAAGGGAAAATGAGCAGAAATAAGGCACAAAAGAGCAGAGATGCAGAAAAGTGCAGAAAGGTGAAAGATAAAAAAGGGTAGAAAAATGAGTGAAAGAGCAGAGTTAGAGGAAGGAGACAGAGGTCCACTGGACCACCAGGGATGAGGCGCAGCGAAACCTGCGGGTGGAGGAGGGCCTCGATCACAAACACTCGAGAGTGCAGGATCAGGGGCAGGCCTCACTTTATGGTGGAGCTGCGAGGGTGGGAGAGCAATTTCACTGACAATGAGTCAGTGGTCTTGCTCGCCTGTCCCCGCAGTGGCCGCCATTAAGTAGGGGTCGGGGAGGGCTGGACAGTTGGGAGGCGGGAGCGGGGAGGGGAAATGGATTGGGCCGGTCGTGCTGGGGGGGAGGGGCCGCGGGGGCAGCAGCGGCGGGGAAAGGTAAAGGGAGGAAATAAGGGATAAAGAAAAAAGGGAAAATAGGCAGAAATAAGGCACAAAAGAGCAGAGATGCAGAAAGGTGAAAGATAAAAGAGGGTAGAAAAACGAGTGAAAACTAGTGAAAGGGCAGAGCGAGAGGAAGGGAAAATGAGCAGAAATAAGGCACAAAAGAGCAGAGATGCAGAAAAGTGCAGAAAGGTGAAAGATAAAAAAGGGTAGAAAAACGAGTGAAAGAGCAGAGTTAGAGGAAGGAGACAGAGGTCCACTGGACCACCAGGGATGAGGCGCAGGGAAACCTGCGGGTGGAGGAGGGCCTCGATCACCAACACTCGAGAGTGCAGGGGCAGGGGCAGGCCTCACTTAATGGTGGAGCTGCGAGGGTGGGAGAGCAATTTCACTGACAATGAGTCAGTGGTCTTGCTCGCCTGTCCCCGCAGTGGCCGCCATTAAGTAGGGGTCGGGGAGGGCTGGACAGCTGGGAGGCGGGAGCGGGGAGGGGAGCTGGATTGGGCCGGTCGTGCTGGGGGGAGGGGCCGCGGGGCAGCAGCGGCGGGGAAAGGTAAAGGGAGGAAATAAGGGATAAAGAAAAAAGGGAAAATAGGCAGAAATAAGGCACAAAAGAGCAGAGATGCAGAAAGGTGAAAGATAAAAGAGGGTAGAAAAACGAGTGAAAACTAGTGAAAGGGCAGAGCGAGAGGAAGGGAAAATGAGCAGAAATAAGGCACAAAAGAGCAGAGATGCAGAAAAGTGCCGAAAGGTGAAAGATAAAAAAGGGTAGAAAAACGAGTGAAAGAGCAGAGTTAGAGGAAGGAGACAGAGGTCCACTGGACCACCAGGGATGAGGCGCAGGGAAACCTGCAGGTGGAGGAGGGCCTCGATCACCAACACTCGAGAGTGCAGGGGCAGGCCTCACTTAATGGTGGAGCTGCGAGGGTGGGAGAGCAATTTCACTGACAATGAGTCAGTGGTCTTGCTCGCCTGTCCCCGCAGTGGCCGCCATTAAGTAGGGGTCGGGGAGGGCTGGACAGCTGGGAGGCGGGAGCGGGGAGGGGAGCTGGATTGGGCCGGTCGTGCTGGGGGGGAGGGGCCGCGGGGGCAGCAGCGGCGGGGAGAGGTAAAGGGAGGAAATAAGGGATAAAGAAAAAAGGGAAAATAGGCAGAAATAAGGCACAAAAGAGCAGAGATGCAGAAAGGTGAAAGATAAAAGAGGGTAGAAAAACGAGTGAAAACTAGTGAAAGGGCAGAGCGAGAGGAAGGGAAAATGAGCAGAAATAAGGCACAAAAGAGCAGAGATGCAGAAAAGTGCAGAAAGGTGAAAGATAAAAGAGGATAGAAAAACGAGTGAAAACAAGTGAAAGGGCAGAGAGAGAGGAAGGGAAAATGAGCAGAAATAAGGCACAAAAGAGCAGAGATGCAGAAAAGTGCAGAAAGGTGAAAGATAAAAAGGGTAGAAAAACGAGTGAAAGAGCAGAGTTAGAGGAAGGAGACAGAGGTCCACTGGACCACCAGGGATGAGGCGCAGGGAAACCTGCGGGTGGAGGAGGGCCTCGATCACCAACACTCGAGAGTGCAGGGGCAGGCCTCACTTAATGGTGGAGCTGCGAGGGTGGGAGAGTAATTTCACTGACAATGAGTCAGTGGTCTTGCTCGTCTGTCCCTGCAGTGGCCGCCATTAAGTAGGGGTCGGGGAGGGCTGGACAGCTGGGAGGCGGGAGCAGGGAGGGGAGCTGGATTGGGCCGGTCGTGCTGGCGGGGAGGGGCCGCGGGGGCAGCAGCGGCGGGGAAAGGAAAAGGGAGGAAATAAGGGATAAAGAAAAAAGGGAAAATAGGCAGAAATAAGGCACAAAAGAGCAGAGATGCAGAAAGGTGAAAGATAAAAGAGGGTAGAAAAACTAGTGAAAACTAGTGAAAGGGCAGAGCGAGAGGAAGGGAAAATTAGCAGAAATAAGGCACAAAAGACCAGAGATGCAGAAAAGTGCAGAAAGGTGAAAGATAAAAGAGGGTAGAAAACGAGTGAAAACAAGTGAAAGGGCAGAGCGAGAGGAAGGGAAAATGAGCAGAAATAAGGCACAAAAGAGCAGAGATGCAGAAAAGTGCAGAAAGGTGAAAGATAAAAAAGGGTAGAAAAATGAGTGAAAGAGCAGAGTTAGAGGAAGGAGGCAGAGGTCCACTGGACCACCAGGGATGAGGCGCAGGGAAACCTGCGGGTGGAGGAGGGCCTCGATCACAAACACTCGAGAGTGCAGGGTCAGGGGCAGGCCTCACTTTATGGTGGAGCTGCGAGGGTGGGAGAGCAATTTCACTGACAATGAGTCAGTGGTCTTGCTCGCCTGTCCCCGCAGTGGCCGCCATTAAGTAGGGGTCGGGGAGGGAGGGACAGTTGGGAGGCGGGAGCGGGGAGGGGAGCTGGATTGGGCCGGTCGTGCTGGGGCGGAGGGGCCGCGGGGGCAGCAGCGGCGGGGAAAGGTAAAGGGAGGAAATAAGGGATAAAGAAAAAAGGGAAAATAGGCAGAAATAAGGCACAAAAGAGCAGAGATGCAGAAAGGTGAAAGATAAAAGAGGGTAGAAAAACGAGTGAAAACTAGTGAAAGGGCAGAGCGAGAGGAAGGGAAAATGAGCAGAAATAAGGCACAAAAGAGCAGAGATGCAGAAAAGTGCAGAAAGGTGAAAGATAAAAGAGGATAGAAAAACGAATGAAAACAAGTGAAAGGGCAGAGCGAGAGGAAGGGAAAATGAGCAGAAATAAGGCACAAAAGAGCAGAGATGCAGAAAAGTGCAGAAAGGTGAAAGATAAAAAAGGGTAGAAAAACGAGTGAAAGAGCAAAGTTAGAGGAAGGAGACAGAGGTCCACTGGACCACCAGGGATGAGGCGCAGGAAACCTGCGGGTGGAGGAGGGCCTCGATCACCAACACTCGAGAGTGCAGTGGCAGGGGCAGGCCTCACTTAATGGTGGAGCTGCGAGGGTGGGAGAGCAATTTCACTGACAATGAGTCAGTGGTCTTGCTCGCCTGTCCCCGCAGTGGCCGCCATTAAGTAGGGGTCGGGGAGGGCTGGACAGTTGGGAGGCGGTAGCGGGGAGGGGAGCTGGATTGGGCCGGTCGTGCTGGGGGGGAAGGGCCGCGGGGGCAGCAGTGGCGGGGAAAGGTAAAGGGAGGAAATAAGGGATAAAGAAAAAAGGGAAAATAGGCAGAAATAAGGCACAAAAGAGCAGAGATGCAGAAAGGTGAAAGATAAAAGAGGGTAGAAAACTAGTGAAAACTAGTGAAAGGGCTAAGCGAGAGGAAGGGAAAATGAGCAGAAATAAGGCACAAAAGACCAGAGATGCAGAAAAGTGCAGAAAGGTGAAAGATAAAAGAGGGTAGAAAAACGAATGAAAACAAGTGAAAGGGCAGAGCGAGAGGAAGGGAAAATGAGCAGAAATAAGGCACAAAAGAGCAGAGATGCAGAAAAGTGCAGAAAGGTGAAAGATAAAAAAGGGTAGAAAAATGAGTGAAAGAGCAGAGTTAGAGGAAGGAGACAGAGGTCCACTGGACCACCAGGGATGAGGCGCAGGGAAACCTGCGGGTGGAGGAGGGCCTCGATCACAAACACTCGAGAGTGCAGGGTCAGGGGCAGGCCTCACTTTATGGTGGAGCTGCGAGGGTGGGAGAGCAATTTCACTGACAATGAGTCAGTGGTCTTGCTCGCCTGTCCCCGCAGTGGCCGCCATTAAGTAGGGGTCAGGGAGGGCTGGACAGGTGGGAGGCGGGAGCGGGGAGGGGAGCTGGATTGGGCCGGTCGTGCTGGGGGGGAGGGGCCGCGGGGGCAGCAGCGGCGGGGAAAGGTAAAGGGAGGAAATAAGGGATAAAGAAAAAAGGGAAAATAGGCAGAAATAAGGCACAAAAGAGCAGAGATGCAGAAAGGTGAAAGATAAAAGAGGGTAGAAAAACGAGTGAAAACTAGTGAAAGGGCAGATCGAGAGGAAGGGAAAATGAGCAGAAATAAGGCACAAAAGAGCAGAGATGCAGAAAAGTGCAGAAAGGTGAAAGATAAAAGAGGGTAGAAAAACGAGTGAAAACAAGTGAAAGGGCAGAGTGAGAGGAAGGGAAAATGAGCAGAAATAAGACACAAAAGAGCAGAGATGCAGAAAAGTGCAGAAAGGTGAAAGATAAAAAAGGGTAGAAAAATGAGTGAAAGAGCAGAGTTAGAGGAAGGAGACAGAGGTCCACTGGACCACCAGGGATGAGGCGCAGGGAAACCTGCGGGTGGAGGAGGGCCTCGATCACCAACACTCGAGAGTGCAGGGGCAGGGGCAGGCCTCACTTAATGGTGGAGCTGCGAGGGTGGGAGAGCAATTTCACTGACAATGAGTCAGTGGTCTTGCTCGCCTGTCCCCGCAGTGGCCGCCATTAAGTAGGGGTCGGGGAGGGCTGGACAGCTGGGAGGCGGGAGCGGGGAGGGGAGCTGGATTGGGCCGGTCGTGCTGGGGGGGAGGGGCCGCGGGGGCAGCAGCGGCGGGGAAAGGTAAAGGGAGGAAATAAGGGATAAAGAAAAAAGGGAAAATAGGCAGAAATAAGGCACAAAAGAGCAGAGATGCAGGATGGTGAAAGATAAAAGAGGGTAGAAAAACGAGTGAAAACTAGTGAAAGGGCAGAGTGAGAGGAAGAGAAAATGAGCAGAAATAAGGCACAAAAGAGCAGAGATGCAGAAAAGTGCAGAAAGGTGAAAGATAAAAGAGGGTAGACAAACGAGTGAAAACAAGTGAAAGGGCAGAGCGAGAGGAAGGGAAAATGAGCAGAAATAAGGCACAAAAGAGCAGAGATGCAGAAAAGTGCAGAAAGGTGAAAGATAAAAAAGGGTAGAAAAACGAGTGAAAGAGCAGAGTTAGAGGAAGGAGACAGAGGTCCACTGGACCACCAGGGATGAGGCGCAGGGAAACCTGCGGGTGGAGGAGGGCCTCGATCACCAACACTCGAGAGTGCAGGGGCAGGGGCAGGCCTCACTTAATGGTGGAGCTGCGAGGGTGGGAGAGCAATTTCTTCATTGTCAGTGGTCTTGCTCGCCTGTCCCCGCAGTGGCCGCCATTAACTAGGGGTCGGGGAGGGCTGGACAGCTGGGAGGCGGGAGCGGGAGGGGAGCTGGATTGGGCCGGTCGTGCTGGGGGGGAGTGGCCGCAGGGGCAGCAGCGGCGGGGAAAGTAAAAGGGGGGAAATAAGGGATAAAGAAAAAAGGGAAAATAGGCAGAAATAAGGCACAAAAGAGCAGAGATGCAGAAAGGTGAAAGATAAAAGAGGGTAGAAAAATGAGTGAAAACTAGTGAAAGGGCAGAGCGAGAGGAAGGAAAAATGAGCAGAAATAAGGCACAAAAGAGCAGAGATGCAGAAAAGTGCAGAAAGGTGAAAGATAAAAGAGGGTAGAAAAACGAGTGAAAACAAGTGAAAGGGCAGAGCGAGAGGAAGGGAAAATGAGCAGAAATAAGGCAAAAAAGAGCAGAGATGCAGAAAAGTGCAGAAAGGTGAAAGATAAAAAAGGGTGGAAAAACGAGTGAAAGAGCAGAGTTAGAGGAAGGAGACAGAGGTCCACTGGACCACCAGGGATGAGGCGCAGGGAAACCTGCGGGTGGAGGAGGGCCTCGATCACCAACACTCGAGAGTGCAGGGGCAGGCCTCACTTAATGGTGGAGCTGCGAGGGTGGGAGAGCAATTTCACTGACAATGAGTCAGTGGTCTTGCTCGCCTGTCTCCGCAGTGGCCGCCATTAAGTAGGGGTCGGGAGGGCTGGACATCTGGGAGGCGGGAGCGGGGAGGGGAGCTGGATTGGGCCGGTCGTGCTGGGGGGAGGGGCCGCGGGGGCAGCAGCGGCGGGGAAAGGTAAAGGGAGGAAATAAGGGATAAAGAAAAAGGGAAAATAGGCAGAAATAAGGCACAAAAGAGCAGAGATGCAGAAAGGTGAAAGATAAAAGAGGATAGAAAAACGAGTGAAAACTAGTGAAAGGGCAGAGCAAGAGGAAGGGAAAATGAGCAGAAATAAGGCACAAAAGAGCAGAGATGCAGAAAAGTGCAGAAAGGTGAAAGATAAAAAGGGTAGAAAACGAGTGAAAGAGCAGAGTTAGAGGAAGGAGACAGAGGTCCACTGGACCACCAGGGATGAGGCGCAGGGAAACCTGCGGGTGGAGGAGGGCCTCGATCACCAACACTCGAGAGTGCAGGGGCAGGCCTCACTTAATGGTGGAGCTGCGAGGGTGGGAGAGAAATTTCACTGACAATGAGTCAGTGGTCTTGCTCGCCTGTCCCCGCAGTGGCCGCCATTAAGTAGGGGCCAGGGAGGGCTGGACAGCTGGGAGGCAGGAGCGGGGAGGGGAGCTGGATTGGGCCGGTTGTGCTGGGGGGGAGGGGCGCGGATGCAGCAGCGGCGGGGAAAGGTAAAGGGAGGAAATAAGGGATAAAGAAAAAAGGGAAAATAGGCAGAAATATGGCACAAAAGAGCAGAGATGCAGAAAGGTGAAATATAAAAGAGGGTAGAAAAACGAGTGAAAACTAGTGAAAGGGCAGAGCGAGAGGAAGGGAAAATGAGCAGAAATAAGGCACAAAAGAGCAGAGATGCAGAAAAGTGCAGAAAGGTGAAACATAAAAGAGGGTAGAAAAACGAGTGAAAACAAGTGAAAGGGCAGAGCGAGAGGAAGGGAAAATGAGCAGAAATGAGGCACAAAAGAGCAGAGATGCAGAAAAGTGCAGAAAGGTGAAAGATAAAAAAGGGTAGAAAAACGAGTGAAAGAGCAGAGTTAGAGGAAGGAGACAGAGGTCCACTGACCACCAGGGATGAGGCGCAGGGAAACCTGCGGGTGGAGGAGGGCTCGATCACCAACACTCGAGAGTGCAGGGGCAGGGGCAGGCCTCACTTAATGGTGGAGCTGCGACGGTGGGAGAGCAATTTCACTGACAATGAGTCAGTGGTCTTG